>CATQJL010000223.1:60877155-61315645 GCA_958299035.1 Cylicocyclus nassatus
AGGCAAAATGTATCGAATTTTGAATACCAAGGGATTAAATTACCATACGAAAAAGTCTATGCCATACGCATCTCTGACTTGCTCATACATATTCTTCTTACAATAGGCATTTGATTATGTAAACAAAGGTTTGTAGCGTAAGGTTAGTCACGTGGGAACATCTCGACATTGCTATGACAACAATATGCCAAATTGTTTAATTTCTAGCAATGAAAAGAGCCTCTGTGCATATGAATTTTTAATGCGGAGAGTATATGCTAACAAAGGTCCGATCTTTCTTCTCATGACTTCAAGTGGTGCAAATTTGGGAGTGTTGAAGTGTTTTTCTGTAGAACTTGTTTTGCTCTTCAAAAGTATGTTTCTTACATTTTTTCATAGAAACGATTCTATGTTCATGCAAGAAATGTGCTTCAATTATGAATCAGCCTAAGATATGATGTCGCGGGGACACCAAAGACTGTTCAAATACTAGCATAGAACATTGTAAATCGAAAAATTCAAGAATCCATGGATTTCTATTATGTACATAAGTAAAGCAGCATTTAATAAATTTCACGAATAGCAAAGCATGGGCAAGGAGATGTTTGCTATATTCTCATGGGCAACAACAAGTATATGCAGAATAACTTATCTCTGTGCAAAGCGCTTTTATTGATGGTGGGTGCCTGATTACATTAGCAGAAAATGTTGAAATCTCTTGCATAAATTTTTTTAGAAACGCGACAAGGCCAGCTTTATCCAGCTAAATAAACGATGCCGAATGCGCTTTTTGCTCACTCAAAAGAAACGTCTATCTTGTCATTTCAGCTTACATTTCGAAAGTTAGGTAAGAGCAGAATTAGGTATTTTTCCCCGGAGGCTTCTGACACCATCTACACTCTTTGTGGCTGAGATTTACTTTGGAAGGCTAGGTAGACATCCACTTCAAATAAGTCCCCTCGAAGTAATTTTGACACTAAAAAATGTCTAAGGAAAGTCTTGCTAGTAGAATATCTTGGCTAGTCTTGTCTTGTGGATCTGGCTTCCAAGGAATTCCATTGTTCTGCGGTTTTTCGAATGAGATTCCTAATGTGAGCAAAGAAGTAGTACTTTGTATTATGTAGTAATCAACTCGCCTTGAAATGACAAGTTCACATGGTTAGCCCAGTATCTTGAAACCAGTGCGCCACCTCTGCTTCGCAAAGGCTCGCACTGGCCCTACTTTCTGTATCCTTACTCATTCCCGCATAATAATGACATTAAAACTCACCGCGCTATGCAGGCTATCACGACTGATTTGTAAGCAACTACTCATTCCGAGAGCTTTTTTTGCGTGAGATCGGTATTTTCGCGTGGAGGAAACTTTTCCGTGAAAACTAAATGCAAATTTGGACCGGTTTTTGGACTTTCTATGGTTTGGTAGTTACTATAACGAAGATGATACTGTGGGCTATATTTCTATGCAAAAAATGTTCTCAAATGATCAAATAAAATCTTGGCAAGTTGAACATTTACGCAACTATTTTTTTTCTGCGCCATTTTCGTAAAGTAATCAACTTTAGTTCACTTTTTTGGGCTAAGTCCATGGCTTGCACATTAGTTTATTAATCACTAGCTGGCTTACCCGGCTCCGCCGTATCCGGACCAAACTTGGCACACATACACTTCGGGCCCCGGCGGGAGTCACAGTCCACTTTTCGTTATCGATCGATGTCGATTTTACCGATTTTTATCGATTTTTTGCAGAGTTCACCTACAGGGCTAGGAGTTGGCACAGGGGGGAAGTGAGCATGGGGATTCCGAATACAATATTAGTTTTCAGAATTATCGATTGCTTTTATTGATTTTATCGATTTTTTGGCAGAGTTCACCTACAGGGCTAGGAGTTGGCACAGGGGGGAAGTGAGCATGGGGATTCCGAATACAATATTAGTTTTCAGGATCGTCCATTACTTTTATCGATTTTATCGATTTTTTTGCAAAGTTTGACCTGCGGGGCTGGGAGTCCGCACAGGGGGTAATCGAGCATGCAGATTACGAATACAATATTAGTTTTCAAGATCGTCCATTACTTTTATCGATTTTATCGATTTTTTGAAAATTTGAGCTAGGGGGCTGGGAGTTGGCACAGGGGGGTAATCGAGCATGCTGATCATCCCCAAGGGGGTCGGTAAAATCGACATCGATCGATGACGAAAAGTAGCCTATGACACCCGCCGGGGCCCGTAGTGTATGTGTGCCAAGTTTGGTCCGGATCGGTTCAGAAATGGAATTTTCTATTCGGAACATACGTACACACAGACATACATACAGACAGACAGACAGACAGACAGACATACAGACAAACAGACATTCAGCTTTATATATAAGATATACATGACTTCGCAAAAAATGGTGGTACAGGCTCAATTTTGTTCGCCAGAAGCCAAGGTGAACCAATTGAAACGCAATTTTTGAGAATCCACTCAACGAATCCGCTCGTGTTTTTGCATACGGACTTTCATGCTGCTAGCATGCGCATGCAAAATTTGGGCTCAAGAGGTTGGGTGGAACTCGCTCTACGATTTTCGTATCACAGACACAAGCACACACACACACAAAAACACGTAAACAACCCTTAGCCCGTCATTATAAGTCATGATCCTACCGTTTTCATTCAAACTCATCTTCACGTAAACCTCTCTTGCTGAGTAAATAAAGTGGCTAGAAAAAAAGCATTCTATGTAATAGGTTTTGAATCGGAGTCGTTGACATTCTTCAGGCAATCTCGGCAGGGTAGACTCAAAGATGTAGAAGATGTGTCACTCGATAGGGGAGAACAAGCTCTATAATTTGCAATTAAACAAATGCCAAAAGTTTGATAAGTTCGAAATCACATGTAAAAAATTCAAGTAAACAAAAATCAAAATCCGTCTAGAACGCTTCTGCGAACCTTGGTCATACATATGTATCAATCAGACATCCGTTGCACAGTTGCTATATTTTTTACGGTTAGAAGTTGATAAAATAAAAGTTGGCATGCTCCAGCAAATAAGATGCTGAGTAACTCTTTCATGATTAATTCATTTTTATAGACCTTCAAAAGTACAACCATATTATTCAATCTTCTGCATTACTTGTCGGGAAATATCAAATTTAGCGTTAAAAAACTCTGAAAAGCTAGTGTTTTCGTTTTTTTCAATTATCAGGTCAATGCATAATTCCTGCAACAAAACAGGTACAGACCGCAATAATCAGAAATAGTGCTGTATTGCAAGTAGGATTCAATGAATCATTAGATAGAGCAAGACTAGCTCTTAGTGCTCAAAGTCCGTACAGAAAAATCCTTCAACTTCTGACTTGCTCATGCATTATTTCGTATGGGACATCTTTCTATGCATTTGCTGAATTTCTCTCTCAGCTAGAAATTCGAAAACAAGATTTTTTGTAGATTTATGTCTCCTTAAAGTTAAATCTTGGCATGCTTTGTAGATATTGTTCAACTGTTTTAAGCCGTAACAGGTTTTCAAAGGAACACTTTATTTACTGTCCGACGTTTCGGCTGAATGCCGTCTTCAGGAGTCTGAAAGCGATTTAATCACTCTTTAACCAAACGATCTAGACCACCAGACACTTCCTCCGAACAGTACTCTTGACTCATCTATTGTGACGCAGATAAGTTCTCAAGTTGAACAGCTTACCAAGAGTTCCTGGTGAGGAGCGTAAGGGTGTTACCTCTCTCTCACGGTCGCCCACAGCAGATGATGACAAAATGAGCGGTCCGAATAAGTACGACACGCTCAAATAGTGTAGGCTACTCATAGTTCGCAAAATGGTAGAAACGGCTTCAGATCACTAGTGATAGACAAATGTTCGTTCTTGCTGTTTATTTTAGGATTACGAGCAAGTATGAATGAAGCCTCTAACGCTTTCCGAGCAGCAATGTGTTCTTCGACAGCCAAAATGCAACACTGGATTTCAAAATCATCTCCTCCATGGTCCTCTTTCCTGTGCTTTCCAAGAGGGCTCACGAGACTTTGTCTTCTCTTACTCGCCAGATGTTCACTGACACGTACATGAAGTGGTCGACCAGTTTCGTCTATGTAAATGGCATGGCATATCTTACATTCTAGCTGGTAAATCACTCCGCATTTCGAACAGTCTTCTAACCTTTCATCTGTGCAAACAACGCAGTTCTGCATTACGCATTGTCTGTCATACAATCTATTGCGGACCAGTTGCTTTTTGATGCTGTCTTGGGGTATGTTCACTAGAACAACATCATCCGCCAATTGCGCTTGTATTAGACATTGCTTAAAAGCGTTGCTTACTCTATCGGACAGGAACGGTAAGCATAGCGATATACGTGATCGAGTCTGACTGCTAGCGTTCGCTCGTGTTCTTTTGCGAGATCTGGACTGCAGTTGGTAACCATTTTTAGCAACTATCTCGTATGCCAGCTTCGTAGATTCCAGTCTTTCAACTTCACCGCTGCTAACATCGCGCGCTGTTTTGAACATGTTGCGAATAATCGCTCGGTTTACAGCAGATGGATGCGCAGATATGGCATGCAGAATTATATTCTTAGAACTCTCCTTCCGATACCATTTAACGTGTGCTGCTCCGTCTTCCAACATCACCTGTGTATTTAGATATGGTAGCCAGCCATCATGTGGTCTCTGTCTTGTCAAGCTGATGTACCGCGATTGTTCATTGAGAATTCTAAAGCACTCATCCATTTCGGATTGAGTTGCAGTAGCAATGTAATAATCATCGATGTAACGGCAGTACATCAGGGGACATCGCAACAATACCGGCTCCTCTATTTTGCTCTTAAAGCAAACAGAGAGCGCGGGCGCTAGTCTTTGTCCCATCGCTAGTTCTCTTAGTTGTGCATAATATTGTCCCGACCATTTGAAGACGTTGCATGCCAGGCACTCCTTGACCAAGGGGATGATGCGCGCTTTACTGAGCCCGTGTGTTTCCATATTGATAATATGTGAATTGAGCAGCTCAGAGAGCGCTTGTAATGTGTTATTATTGGAAACATTAGTGGGAAATGGTTGGGACAATATTATGCACAACTAAGAGGACTAGCGATGGGACAAAGACTAGCGCCCGCGCTCGCTGTTTGCTTTATGAGCAAAATAGAGGAGCCGGTGTTATTGCGATGTCCCCTGATGTACTGCCGTTACATCGATGATTGTTACATTGCTACTGCAACTCAATCCGAAATGGATGAGTGCTTTAGAATTCTCAATGAACAATCGCGGTACATCAGCTTGACAAGACAGAGACCACATGATGGCTGGCTACCATATCTAAATACACAGGTGATGTTGGAAGACGGAGCAGCACACGTCAAATGGTATCGGAAGGAGAGTTCTAAGAATATAATTCTGCATGCCACATCTGCGCATCCATCTGCTGTAAACCGAGCGATTATTCGCAACATGTTTAAAACAGCGCGCGATGTTAGCAGCGGTGAAGTTGAAAGACTGGAATCTACGAAGCTGGCATACGAGATAGTTGCTAAAAATGGTTACCAACTGCAGTCCAGATCTCGCAAAAGAACACGAGCGAACGCTAGCAGTCAGACTCGATCACGTATATCGCTATGCTTACCGTTCGTGTCCGATAGAGTAAGCAACGCTTTTAAGCAATGTCTAATACAAGCGCAATTGGCGGATGATGTTGTTCTAGTGAACATACCCCAAGACAGCATCAAAAAGCAACTGGTCCGCAATAGATTGTATGACAGACAATGCGTAATGCAGAACTGCGTTGTTTGCACAGATGAAAGGTTAGAAGACTGTTCGAAATGCGGAGTGATTTACCAGCTAGAATGTAAGATATGCCATGCCATTTACATAGACGAAACTGGTCGACCACTTCATGTACGTTTCAGCGAACATCTGGCGAGTAAGAGAAGACAAAGTCTCGTGAGCCCTCTTGGAAAGCACAGGAAAGAGGACCATGGAGGAGATGATTTTGAAAACCATTTTGCGAGCTATGAATAGCCTACACTATTTAAGCGTGTCGTACTTATTCGGACCGCTCATTTTGTCATCATCTGCTGTGGGCGACCGTGAGAGAGAGCTAACACCCTTACGCTCCTCACCAGGAACTCTTGGTAAGCTGTTCAACTTGAGAACTTATCTGCGTCACAATAGATGAGTCAAGTGTACGGTTTGGAGGAAGTGTTTGGTGGTTTAGATCGTTTGGTTAAAGAGTGATTGACTCGCTTTCAGACTCCTGAAGACGGCATTCAGCCGAAACGTCGGGCATAAATAAAGTGTTCCTTTAAAAGCCTGTTACGGCTTAAAACAATTGAAGTTTTTTTTGATGTTTTTTCCAAAACAGTGCTGAGATGTTTAGTACTGACAGTTGTATACTACAGGACCTTAGAAGCATAAGTGTGAATTTTCAACTTTTTACAGCAGCTCCTTCACGTGGAATACCGAATTCTAAGCAACTAGGCAAGAAAAATTCGAATAGAGAGCTAGATTTGATATTCCTCGTAAACTAGTTCTTCTAGAAGGCTGAAAATGTAAAGGTTTACTGATAATGGCATGTACTATACGACTGTTAGTGCAAGAATATCTCTCACCATTTTGGCAAAAACATGAAAAACTTGAAAGAAAATTACAGCAACTGCACAGAGAGATTACTCATACGAAATGACAATGCATGTGCAAGTTAGAAATTTTTAAGGATTTTTCTAAACGTACTTCCAACTTTTTCTTGATTTTTTTGGGGCGCTTGGATCTTTTTGGTTTTTGGCTTCAATCTTTCGCTTGGATTAAAGCTGCTGCAAATCTTTAAGCACTACCTTGTAGAGCTAGGTTTGCTCTATCTAGTGATTTACCGAATCCTATTTGGATTATAGCATTATTCTGGATTATTGCGGTCTGTACCTATTTTGGTGCAGGAATTATGCATCGATTTAATAATTTCCAATCTTCAGCCCTGAAAAAAATTGTCGCAGTAAATGTTCATATGGACGGTATATGCGTGAATTTCATATCGCAAAATAGGATGGACTGTAAAACTTATATCACAGCTCGGTCCAAATTTTCCAGCAAGTTTCAAATGTTTCGCGAAGTATTGGGTTGTTCCATAGGTTCCGCTCATTTTCACTTAGTTACCTTTCGATAAAGCAAACCAAGGTTCACAAAGTAGCTCGAACATTTGCACGAAACTGTTAGGTTGTCCCATAAGTCTTTTCATTTTAAAGATTCATACACTTCTCATTCTAAATAGGCATCAAGCTAACATTCAACAGAGCAAAGCAAGCTATAAAATGGCGCTTGTGCTTCTGCACCAGCTTCGATCCACCTCAAGTTTAAAACCAAAATCTAAAAAGTTTCGGATGCCCCAAAAAATTGAAAATTTTTCATATCACATAGAAACGTCCTACGGATCTCTCACTCGCTCACGTATATACACTCCACATCAGACACTCACATGTGCTGTTGCTGTATTTTTTTTATCGGCTAGAAACCAAGAAACCGAAATTTTTCATGTTTTCACCAAAGTGATGCTGTGCTGTTCTTATACTAAGGGATGTATAGTACAAGCCCTTGGAAGTGCAAGCATAAATTCTTAGTCTATAAGCTTTGGTTTCTGAGAAATGTTGAGTTAAGCATAAAAAATCCAAGTGAGAAAAGCTAATTCGATATTTCTCGGGAACTATAGCTTAAAGCGAGTGAAAATTTGAAGAAGTCACAATGGAAACATAGCTGCTGGAAAGAGGAAGAAATTCTGCATCGGATAGTACTTACTTCGTCTGTCTATCTTTATTTAAGTGATTTAAGCATGTGTCTGAAAAACAGCGCAAACTTTCGGACCGACTTAATATATCGAAAAAGCTTTCCAATGATATGCAGGATCTTTCTCGGAAAACAATCGAAAATTTGATAAAAGGAAGTTACGAAAAATATGTTTAAAACCGATATATTTTTTGCACCAGCCTAATGCCTGACATGGCCATAAAAACTGCAGGTGAC
Organism: Cylicocyclus nassatus; assembly: GCA_958299035.1. NCBI lineage: Eukaryota > Metazoa > Nematoda > Chromadorea > Rhabditida > Strongylidae > Cylicocyclus > Cylicocyclus nassatus. The sequence continues at coordinate 60,885,123 of CATQJL010000223.1, forward strand.
TAACCTGCTCGTACTTGAAGATAACTGTTGTAGAGCTGTTCAGTGTCAATAGAACTCGCTCATTATTGATAGCTAAGGCTGAGGTGACCTAGGCGGCTGCGGCGTACCCGCCGCACCTTGATTATGTTTACGTGTTGTTATTGCATTGATCCTAGTGAACCCGCGGCATATACGCCCTATGTGTATAAGGGGAATCTTTGTGTTTTTCTAATAAATCGTCAACGGCTCAACGCGTTCCACAACAACTGGCGATCAGGATCAAGGACAAGAAGACCTCCACCGACCAAGGACCAGAAGAAGCTCCACCGACCGAGGACCAACAGCCCGACCGAGGACGAGCAGCCCCCCAATCAAGGACAAGAAGAAGTGCTGCAGCTCATTCAAGCTGGGAGGAAGCTGCTACCGGTCGAGGACAGCCAGACAAGTAAGCATTGCAAGGAATTTGATTTAGCAGAAGAACTCGTCGAAGTTCTACCATGCCGAAAGCCAGTGAAGAGCGGCATGGCCATGACTCTTTGGAGAAGGTCCTGTCGGTCATGGTCGAACAAATGCGAATTCAACAGGAGGAGATGAAGCTGCAAAGGCAACTTCAACAGGAGCAGCAGATGCAATTGCAAGCTCAGCAAGAGCAGATGAAGGAGCTGATCACCACCTTAGCCAATAAGCAGGGAGCCGTTCAAGATGCCAGCAAAGATCAATACGATCAGCTGAGCAAGGAAGTGCAACGATTTGTCTCGGACGAGGAGACAGGTAACACTTTTGCATACTGGTACGGCAGGTATGGACCTATAATTCGCGACGCCCAGCTGCCGGATCACAAGAAGCGCGACTTGATCCTCATGAAGCTGGACGAAGAATCATACCGGAAGTATGCTGATGAGGTCTTACCTGCGAAACCACATGACTTGGACTTCGACACCACCATCGCGAATCTTCAGAAGCTATTTGCCTCTAAGAAGACCCTCATCAGGAAAAGGTACGAGTGCCTGAGGATAGCCTGTCCGCCGCTTACACCAACGTGCGTACCATTTCGCGAATACGCTAACACTATCAAGCGGATGGACGAAGACGCTCGACTCAAGGAGCTGGATTACACGGCAATGAAGACGTTGCAATTTGTAGCAGGTCTTCAAGATCCCTCGCTCAGGGAAGTTCGCCTTCGGATGATTCGTCGACTGGACGCCCACAAGGACGAAGTACCGTTAACAATCGAAGACCTAGTCACGGATTGCGAAAATTTCACTGCTTTGAAAGTGGATAACACGGACATGGAAGGCACTCGCGACGTCCATGCTGTATGGAAGAAAAAGGTAAATTGCTTCATATGCGGAGGACCACATTTCAGAAGAGACTGTCCACAATCTGACAACAGTCGAAAGAAGCGGCGGAAGACGGGAACCCATGTGAGCCGCAGGCGACAGTGCAAAAATGTGGTCGTTTTCGACGCCGAGAAGGCGCGGACTTATATCGACGTCGTAATCAGAGGATGTTCCCTCAAGCTACAGCTAGACACAGGTGCGGATATAACCCTGATTTCGCGAAGAGCCTGGAAGAGGATGGGATCCCCTGCTCTGGAACCCTGTGTGTTGCCCGTGAAAACTGCCGACGGGACGCCGATGCAGATCGACGGTAAATTTTCGACCGATTTTGAGGTCAAAGATCGAGTTACAGGGAAAACCGTTCATGGAAACGGAGTTTGCTACGTCACCGAAGGTTCGAATCTATTAGGATTGGAATGGTGTATCCAATTGCCGGCGTACAAGAAGCTGAAGGACAACTACAACTGCAGAAAGGTGACTAGCGAGGAGAAACTTCGAGCCAAAGTCGTCGCCGATTTGAAGAGGAAATATGCAGAAGTCTTCAATAGCGACTTGGGAAAGTGCACGAAGAGCAAGGCCAAGCTAGTCTTAAAGAGCGATGCTGTGCCAGTCTTCAAGAAGAAGAGGCCAGTTCCATACGCCACGGCACCAGAACTGGAGGCAGAAATTGATCGGCTGGTTGCCGAAGGAGTTATTTCTGCTGTAGAACACTCAGAGTGGGCCGCGCCGATAGTCGCCGTCAAGAAGAAAAATGGCAAGATTCGTCTATGCGCCGACTTCTCGACAGGACTTAACGATGCATTGCAGCTGCATCAGCATCCGTTGCCCACTGCGGAGGATGTGTTTACAAAGCTCAATGGAGGCCAGCTTTTCACTCAACTCGACCTAGCCGAAGCCTATTTACAAGTGGAAGTCGAGGAAGCATCAAGGGAAATGCTCACTATCAATACACGCAAAGGATTATATCGCTATAATCGATTGTCATTCGGAGTGAAATCGGCACCAGGCATATTTCAACAGATCATGGATTCCATGATAAGCGGACTTGATGGAGTAGCCGCTTATCTTGATGACATCATCATCACGGGGAGGAGTTATGAAGAACATCGCCAGAATCTGGAAGCCTTGTTTAAGAGAATCAAGGATTACGGATTTCACGTCAGGTTGGAAAAATGCAACTTCCTCATGCCAGAGATTTGTTACTTAGGTTGCATCATTGACAAAAATGGACGCCGGCCGGATCCAAAGAAGATTGAAGTTATTCAGCAAATGCCAGCGCCGAAGAACATAGCGGATGTTCGATCATTCCTCGGGATGATCAACTACTATGGATTGTTCGTAACCGAGATGCGCCAGCTTAGAGCACCCTTGGACGCATTGCTCAAGAAGGACGCAAAGTTCGAATGGACGGAGGAATGCCAAAACGCATTCAAGCGTGCCAAAGAAGTCTTAGCCTCCGATTTACTCCTCACACATTTCGATCCTGACTTACAGATAGTGGTAGCTGCGGACGCGTCAGACTACGGAATCGGGGCTGTTATTCTGCACAAGATGCCAGATGGGACAGAAAAGGCTATCTGCCATGCAAGCCGAAGCCTCACAGCCGCCGAAAAGAACTACGGACAAATTGAAAAGGAAGGACTAGCATTGGTTTTCGCAGTCCGTAAGTTCCATCGGTACATATACGGACGCCGATTCAGATTGCTCACCGATCACAAGCCGCTGCTACACATCTTTGGACCGAAGAAGATGGTGCCAGTGTACACAGCGAACAGGTTGCAACGATGGAAACTCATTCTACTCGCATACGACTTCGACCTGGAGCACCGCAAGACAACCGAATTTGGACAAGCCGATGCACTGTCTTGACTGATCCCTCCGAGGCCATTCCAAACCGAAGACGTCGTCATAGCGAAGATAGAAGAAGAGGTGCGAGCTGTTCAAGCCGCTGCTGTACGAGCGTTACCAGTAACCCGGAAGAAGATTGAAGAGGAATCTCGTAAGGACGAAACCATTGCGCAGGTCATACGAATGCTGCAATCAGGAGCATGGCCGTCCAAGCCGAAAGAAGAAGTCCGAAATTGGAGAGCACTGAGGGAGAATTTATCAGTGCAAAAGGGATGCTTGTACTTCGCCCACAGAATAGTCATTCCAGCTTCGCTGAGACAGGCGGTTCTGAAGCAGTTACACGAGGGACACCCTGGAATGACAAGGATGAAGATGCTCGCGAGAGGATTCGCATATTGGATGGGCATCAACAGAGAAATTGAAGACTCAGTGCGCCGCTGTAGGGATTGTCAAGAAGCCTCCAAAATGCCAGTGAAGACGTTGCTGCATTCATGGAAAGTGGAAGATAAACCATGGAATCGACTTCACATTGACTATGCAGGGCCGCTGAATGGCAAGATGTATCTCGTCGTAGTTGACGCTTACTCGAAATGGCCAGAAGTATTTGAGATGCCTTCATCGTCAACTACAGCTACCCTAAGAGAACTCAGGTCTCTATTCGCTCGATTTGGAAATCCGCAAGTGATCGTGTCGGACAATGGGACGCAGTTCACAGCGAAGGAGTTCCAAGATTTCTGTGAAGAGCGAGGAATCAAGCATATGCGTTCACCACCGTTCCATCCGCAATCAAATGGACAAGCGGAGAGGTTTGTGGATATCTTCAAAAGGACCTTCCAGAAAATTAAGGAGGGAGGAACGGCAGAGAAGATTGCGGAGTTTCTACAGTCTTATCGACGAACACCTTGTACAACTGCTCCAGGACAACGTTCGCCTGCCGAGCTGCTCCTGGGACGTCAGATAAGGACACCGCTGTCGCTGCTGAATGAAGACTCCAAAGAAGAAGGAATGGGCAACGAAAACATGGAGAAGCAGTTCAACCGCCACCATGGAGCACGAAAGAGAGAGTACCAGCCACAAGAAGCCGTGTGGGTACGCGATTTTCGCTCGGGATGCGAAAAATGGATTCCAGCTCGTGTGAAGAAACGCTGCGGCGAAGCCGTGTACGATGTGCTTACGGAAGACAACCAGCTATGGAGACGACATGCGAATCAGATGCGCAGTGGAAGAATGGAGCGCCGTCGTGATCCAGCCTCTACCACACGTCTTGAAGAAGGCCAAATGGACAATGGCATGAACATCGCTGAACACCAAGCAACTTCAACCACGTCACTGATTCCAATTAGATCAAGCCGACATCGTCGACCACCAGAACGACTTCAAGTAGATCCTCATTTTAAGATGTACCGTTGTTCATCTTAGGAGGGAGGTGTTGTAGAGCTGTTCAGTGTCAATAGAACTCGCTCATTATTGATAGCTAAGGCTGAGGTGACCTAGGCGGCTGCGGCGTACCCGCCGCACCTTGATTATGTTTACGTGTTGTTATTGCATTGATCCTAGTGAACCCGCGGCATATACGCCTATGTGTATAAGGGGAATCTTTGTGTTTTTCTAATAAATCGTCAACGGCTCAACGCGTTCCACAACAATAACTAAAGTAATTTTTGACTTTTCAAAGTTCAAATCAGCTTTGTAAAATATTTCCGGGGCATGGCTGTTTCGGGAGTATGGACCAGCAAACATTTCGGGAAGCATCCCAAAAAGCGGAATGCATAGCTAACGCCACGCACCTTCAATAGAAAATTTGTCGCGCCCGAAATCCTATGACAGCCATTGGTATGCGGGAATATCATTTGGGCACTCATACCTAATACAGCAGATATCTTTCTTGCAATATTGCAGCAATTCAGTTCCCTGCAAACCGGTTCTCGTATCAAACGTCCGATAACTTGGACAGGAAACACTTCAAAAACTTGAAAAATTGAAAGTGCCAATAAGCGATAATTTTACTGGTTTCTGGATAGGATAATAGAGGGTGTCCCAAGAAGATGCGTGTACAATTACTTGATTGTAAATAACTCTTTTGTAAAATCTTTCGAGAAGCTTTGGGTACCGATTTGTAGAGCTGGTTCAACTTTGATTTCTAGTGTGGCGCGAATTAAAAATCCCTCTTCATTAGTGTAAAATTACGGTAGAGTCTTTGAGGAGGGTTTTGAGTAGATAAGAGAGTTATGTCCACTTTTGAAGTAGGACCAAAAAAGCTGAAAGCTCCCACACTAGGTTTATGAGATTCGCTAATTCCAAACATGAAACTTCCACCTCACCGTAACGTATTCTTCGTATCACCTCAATGTCAAATATACCAAAACAACCATTTTCTGCTATTCGTCAGAAATCTGTTTAGACAAAGCCCTACGAAAGCGCAAAAATTTGTGTACTGAAATCAGCATGCATGCAAACCTATTGATCAATTTTTTTTTGATTTTTTGGAAATTTCGTAGAAACAGCCTTTTTTACAGTGGCGCCATATGCTACAACTTTCTACCGTGCTCCTACAGTAATGAAGAGCGATCGGTAAATCGCTCCATACTGTAAATCTAAGTTGAAGCTCTACAGAAGGTAGTGAAAGCTCTTCATTACAAAAGAATTGTTAACATCAAATTTTTTGGGACATCCTGTATTTTGTAATTTTTGTGAACTAGAGGATCATTAGGCTCATATTGCAACACCCCTCTATCATTTTTTTGTATAGATACATGAAGAAGTGGGAAATGTTCACTACTTGATGCTACCACTCTGCCGTTTCACCTTTTGAGAAGATACAATTTTGAGCGTGAGACCAACTCATTTCGTGCAAACGCATAAAGACTTGTTAACCTATTCGCTGGAGCAAGAGCAAAACCGGGGTAAAATTTTATGTGCCATTCACGTGTAAAGAACGTTTGGCTTTATGCGAGAAAAAGAATGAAATAAAATGTAATGATATGCTTTGGATGATCTGAGCATTGAGTTTTCCTGACCCCATTCTTAGTGAACTAAGAAATATAGGTCAGTCAAATATCAAAATTGCGTATTCACTGCATCATTTCATAGGACCAATCAAATCATTTTGGGTTGAAAAGTGACATTATGGGAATCTTCGCTTGTTTTTTGATCATCCTCCATATTACGAGAGGACACAAGTATGATACATATGGTAAGCTTTTCTACGTTACAGCTTTGGAAGCAATTCCGTATATGCGATAATTAAGATGCATACAACTGCGGTAAATCGCAAATAAATGCTGCACGAAGCTCATTAGGAGTAAGAACCAGGTGAGAGTTTTTTCTTGTTTACATATGATCACTTGAAAATACAACCAACTCTTCCTTTCATGAAAAAAAAACTTACAAAACACTATCCATATACTCGCCCATGACAGAAGAATCTTTGGAGGACTGTAAGAAATAATTCATATGTTCCGTACTGCCTTGGAAACTGCTGCAGTCATACTGCAGTATGTTCAGTTTTCTGGGATAAGAATACTTTGCTTTAATCCTCTTGCTCTTGACAGACGCTTCAAACTTTTGGTGATAGCGCAGAGTAGAGGCACGGTAAGTCCCTTACAAGATGTTATTTGCTCAGTCTTTTTGGATTTCTCTAAAGATGTCAGCACATACTGCCAAAGATGCATTGGCCAGACCCAGGGGGAAAACTTTGACTCAACTTTGCTATATGTAGCGTTCTCGAAAGTTACCTGACTCATGAAGTTTTTACAGAGGAGGGGGGGGGGGGGGGTCCGATCAGTCGAATGACCTTTCCAAATGAGTCTTATGCCACTTCGGAGCATCAAACAGTGATTCCAAATATAATCTGCCAAGCGCCTACATGCCGACTCATGAACATTTTCTTGGTGCGAAAAGTGGACGCATAATCTAAGTAAAATTGAATTTTATCATCTTTTCAGCTCTAAAATAGAGCAGTGTTAAGTAAATGTTTTGAACAGAAGATACTGTTTGAATGGAACGATCTGTTAGTCAACATTGGACTATTTTAGCAATTCTGACCTTTGTCCAATTATGCATTCAATTTTACAACTCAAAACGCTCATAACTCGACCACCAGAAGCGCTCGGCTAACAAAGACAGATTTGAAAACAGCGCTCAATGGTCTTTATCTTATCAGTTTCATGTGAAAAGGCCACTTCGACCAAATGGACCTCCCTTGTTAGAAGTTGTAGAGCTCTGACAAAAAGTTTTATTTAGCATTGCTAAGAATACAATATAGTATGTGAATTTTTCTCTGTGGCGACCCAATTTGATATTGTGCCTCTTCATCAGCATTAGCATGTTCTGACCCGCGCTGCTATCTTCTTTGTGCCAGCAATGCATGCCTAGTTTTTTGAATTTAAAATCCAAAGATGGTATTCTCGGATCACTGCTAAGGCCCAGCACAAGGTTGTTCGATTGGAGGGCGCTTTCCTTCCAAGGGATCGGCGTCGTAGATGTTCCAAATCCTAACACGAAGGAGAGGAGGAGTGTTTTGAAAAAATGCTATTAAGAACTAAACTTCAAGTGTAGAACATATTAGTGTAAAATTTTGAACTTATGTGAAACGGAAGTTTTGCCTACCTCAGGTAGGCATTATAGGTGGGCAATTGCCCACCTAATTTGGAAAAGAGTTAGGCACGCCTTTCATTCATAAGTTTTTCATAATTTTTCACACTTTGTTTCCCCTAGCCTCTTTTTGTTCGCTTAAGAAATTTGGTGCCATATCGTTACGCATAGATTGAGAACTAGACATGCATGTTGTTACGATTAGCATCGTTTGAACGACGTCGCGAGTGCGACAATTAGCGACGATGCGAACTCCACTGTTTGCCTGTTGAGGCACATAACATGTTGAGATAAGCAGAGACCATGGACTACCAAATTTTTACGGGGCTCCGCCCCGGACCCCGCGAGAACGACACCCCATTTGCTTTTTCGCCCAAAACGATGCCAGCCTGTCATTTGCCCACCTCGTGCCGGGCCCTGATTAATGAGAGACCTCTACATAGGGTATCATACTGCACACATACTCCATACTTCTTCGGACACAGTCCTACTCTGCAAAATAACCGCGATAAGCTAATCAGCAGGCAAGAAGATGTTCACGCAATAAATGTGGCGGAACTTTCCAGAATTTAGCTCAAGGCTAAAGGCAAATGTAGTAGGCGTTATGCACAAAGGAATCTCGCAGCGAAACAGCGGAAAAGTGTATTCACAATTAACATTACTACAGATTCGTTTTTTCCTCAAAGATAAAAAGTGAATGCAACATGCCTAGGTATGATAGTTTTCGAAACAGCTCTTTGATTGATTATCTGTTCTAGATTTGATGATTATTAACTTCAAAAACCTGATTTCCCACGCTTCGAGGGTAACGGCCGTGCTCTGTTGCAAACTGTAAGGAAGATTTTGATACAGTCAGATAATCGCCAAGGACAGGCGGTCCGCAAACTCGCACTTCTCACCAGGCGGTCAGCAGAATTTTGAGGCATGGCCGAAGCTTTAGCGAGCAGAACTTTCTTTACTGTTGCATGTTCTGTCAGCGGGCAGCAATACAAGATTTTTTGAAGCGACAAATAATCACTTTTAGAGGGCGCTGGTCAAATTTTCAGCAAACGCTCGGAGTTTACGCAGGTTCGAACTTAGGCCAACAAAGGTAAGACTCTTCAAAGCAAAGGTGTCATCGATAGTTGGATTACCCGAGTTTGGGAGTACCTCTCAGCAGAAGGTACCTATGGGCTATGCTCCTTCACAAAGGACCTTGCGGTCCCAACATTTTTGCACATTCTCGTGAAAAGTCCACGAGTATGCACCCACTGCGCCGCAACCAATCTAAGAATAATGCCTACACGTTCGCCCAGAAAATGCATAATACTCTCCCAAATATCTGCAAGTGGACAGCAAGAAATCAGCAAACTATTTTTCCGGCGCCGGTCTTTAAATTGCATGGCCGCCTAACCCGGCAATTCTCTGAGCTCCGTTTGCGACTAAGTTTTTACGAAGGATCTGAGTGTAGACTGTCAGAAGACAGGGTGCATTATTAATTGCGCGTAAATATTTCAGTGTCAGACACTAAATACAATTTGACAGACTGTGATGCAGATCTATTTGATAGGTTGGCACATAAGTTTTGTAACTAGTTCCGTAACTTTTCTCTTTTCGTTTGTGACGCACTCATTTCCCGGCATAATGTAGATTAGGTAGTACGCTACAAACACAAACAGTTTGATTTTGGTAGCGAAGTGGAGAAAATTCGTGCATCTTTCGAAAGCAGGTCAAGTTCGAAATTTCAAGGGCCAAAAAACGAAAGATAGGGCCGTCTGAATCAAACACATCAAGCCAAAAATTCATAGATTAATAGAGATTTTTTTATAAACAATCTGGATACAGTTTCAGTTTGCTATGTTTACTAAGAGTGAGAACGGCCCTATTTTCGGTTTTCCGACCCTTGAAATTTCGAACTTGACCTGCTTTCGAAAAATGCATGAATTTTTCATTTCGCTACCAAAAGTCAAACTGATTGCGCATGTTTGTAGCCTACTGCCTAATCTACATTATGCTCAAAAGCGAATGCGTCATCTTTAGGAAGAAGAAAGTTACAGAATTAATTGCAAAACTTATGTCCAACCTATTATGTCATTATCTTCAACAATTGCCAATTAGATCTCGGATTATTCGGTTTTCGTTTGCACAAACCAAAACCCCTTCTTGAAGAAACCCTGCATTTGGGATCTTCAAGAGGAGTTTTAAGAAAAAAAATCCAGGAAAATCATTTCTGCACTCCTTGCCTTATATGTCGCTAAATTCTGCCAAAAGCACCAGTATTTTTTTTTGAATGCTGTGCTGTACTGGCTTAAGCGCGTCTTTAGGACAGTCTAAAAGGTTACAAGTTGACGAAAAAAGTGACTTTTCCGCAAAAGGTTATAACTCCTTAAACTATTAGGTTAATGCAAAAGTAATGGCCGATTTGCAAATTCTCACTTTGACGTGCTATAACTTTTGGAAGAATTCACATTTCCGAATGCGGTAAAGACTATCAGAAGCAGCAAACCTTCTGCAATGCAGCGCACATTTATTTATACTCATATCGAGAACGGGCAGAAAAATATGGATTGAAAAATAAAAAAGGTTCTTCTGCTAAAACCTTGTCTTTGACAATTCATATATTCCTTTAAAGTTTGTTAGTATAAATGTTAAGTAGCCTATCTTGTAGCCGCAAGCCAGTAGTACAAAACGCAATAAAAAGAAATCGGACAGAAAAGTTTGCGAAAAAGGAAAAAGGTGAAATTGGAAATTTCTCACTTTTTTGAACATTTTTTCAGTGGGCCTCAAAGTCCCGAATATAGATTTTTTTGATTTTCTAGGTACTGAACCGCTGGATGTTTTTGCAAGAACTGCTAACAGGATGCCCTAGCCCTACGCTTACAGAATTGAGCAAAGCTCCGGCGATTGACTTCTTCAGAAGAAAATTATGGGTCATAAAATGACCGCAACAGCTACCCATGTTTAAGCGCCGATATCTCAGTCTGGATAGCCTTAAAGAACTCAGTCAAGTATGCATAATGTAGACAATTTCTATTACATACAATAGCTAAATTTTTGAAAAAATTCCATTGATACGCGCTTGAATTCTGGCCGGAAAAGTGAAAGCAATGAAATTCTGGATTTGAATGCCGTTATTTGAAGCTCAGTAACTTTATAACAGATGAGGATGAGAGCAAGCAAATACCGTTAGATAGAGCATGGGAACAGCTTTGCGATTTTATACTACATCCATTGTAAAGAAGAAGTTTTAATGGAGAAAAGTTGCCCTGAAAAAAGGTTTGGAAAATCGGCCATTACTTTTGAACCAACCTAATATTTTATTAGGTTGTCCGGAAAATAATGTCGCATGGCATCCTACCGCAACAGAACGACCATAAAAAATAGCGAATGGGGTATCATTTGATAGAGCAAAGCAAGCTCTACAAGATAGTTCACAAACCTACGCGGAAATCGTGCTCCGCCTGAAGTTAGAATCTAAAATATGAAAAATTTCAAACACCCGAAAAATCGTATCTCCGTTTATAGATGTCATAAGGATCCATAATTTGCACAGGCATTCACTCTCCACATTAGACATTCACCTGTGTAGTTTGTGGTACTTTTCCATGGCTACAGTACGAGAAATAAAAATAGGTCAAAAGTGCGAATATGTCGCGTTTTTCGGGTTTTCTACAAATAATTTGATTTTTCTCGAAAACTGGCGCTTCTCTATAGCTGAAAATTCATGGTTATACTCACAAAGGTTCATGCAACAGAATCACCCATGTGAGAGAAGCTCAGGATTGTTTTGGAAAAAATGTGCCGAATTTCGTTTTCTCAATTTTCAGTCATGGAAAGACTGCGAAAATGTGCACACGAGTGTCTCGTATAGTTCGTCCATGCGTGAGCAAGTTAGGGGTTCCCAGGACTTTTCTGAACAGAGATACGATTATTTTTCGTTTTTTTAGATCTTTAGTGCCTTGTGAAATTTGGCTCCAAACTTCACGTAAATCGAACCTGGCGCAAAGGCTCGAGCTTCATTTTGTAGAGCTTGCTTTGATCTAACGGTTGGTACCCCATTTACTTATTTTCGTGCTCACCCTGCCGCGATTTTGCATGTCAAAATAAAAAGCGACATTATTTTCCGGACAACCTAATATTAACGCGCTGTGCACTTTTTTTGACTAGCTTCGCTTTTGCTGTTTTACCCTGTGATTTACGATTGGTTCTATGAAATTTTTTATGATTGAAAGCGATGCTGAGATGTCTGTCGCTAATTTCTTGAGCAACTAGTCACACCCATCAAATATCATAGCCTCCATAGCATCGTTAAATGTGGCTTTTTTACCTAGAAGGGACGAATATGAAGTACTTATATAACAACATTCCATGCTGGTGTTGCACTCACACCAAATTCACTTGCATTTTTCATCGAACGTTCGAATTTCTGTTGATACGAGTCTTGATTTAATAAGTTGTAAAAGTTTGCACTTTTCCTTCCACGACGATGCCTGTCAATTATCTCACCTTCTTTCGTAACCGCTTGATGGTATAGGTGCTCTAGTTCAAAGAATATCTTCTTCGTCCAGTACCTTGCAGTGCAATTGCGTTATGATAGGTCTATGCAGATTTGCTTCTTCCTCGTATATGAATGAACAAAATTGAGTCAAATTTGTATATAGTAACTACCTGATTTGCATGATCACAAATTAGTTGTGCGTGATTCGACCGATAATTTACCTATAAATGGTTATGTACATAAGTGCGGAAATATTTTTGACGCACTATGTACAAATTAATAGTGGCTGTTTACAAATTTATTTTGCTGAATTTTCAGAACATCAGATTTTGAACTGATTTTCTCCTCAACGTGTTTAAAATGTCGACGTTGAACTCTAGAAGGCAGGAAGGAGCATCATCGACAAGCAATCCAGAATTGCCAAAAAATAGCCTGTGTCACATGATTATCGGCTTTTATGGATAATTTTTCAAAACGTTATAGCTTGAGAGACAGAGTTTGACGTAACTTAAATGCGGGAGACAACGAACGTTACCGGAGCAAATATAGGCGATGTCAGTGTTTACATAACTAGTTAGTCTATTGTTTTGCTTGTATCACGTTTGTTAAGTAATTTTTGACAAGGTTCTTTCGAAGTAACTCCAAGTTGAGTATTTCTTGAAAGTGGATCCAGAGTTTTCGCATTTTCTGTTTCAGAGCCAGAAATCTTTTCCTATTTTCTTTAAATTTGGAAAGTGAAACAAAAAGAAAATCAAAATTCTTTCAAACGAGTATAGACTCCGACATTAGCAAAATCTAGGAAAAAGACTACAATAAATGCTAACAAACATATCATACAACTTAGTAATTCTTTTAAGTAAATTGATGCAGGTTTCTTTGACTATAATAACAGGGTAAATTGAGAATGTAATCGATAACGCAAGGAAGGCCCTAGTTTCTCAATATTTTGCGCGATGTTTTGCAAATTGTTTATATGCATTTGAAAGCTCTAAGCCTTTCATACTAAAACTTTCATCTCGGTTTTCTACATCAGATGGCTTAAAAAAGTTTTACAGCGTCAAAATTAGAAAATCAAATAAATCAAATAATGAAAAAGACCATTTTCGACAACTACGTTACGTCGCCCTCTTAATTAGTCAGAATACCTAGTAATAAGCTCGAAGAATTTACTACACGTAAGCAAAGAATGCTCTAGTTTTTATTGCGCTTCAGAAGTGCTGAAACTTTTTAAAAATCATTTCTGTAGACTTAAGAAAACTCTTTTTTCTAACGCCTTTTCAATGTTGGGCATCGTCTGAAGGCATCCTGAGGGAAGACTGTAGGCGGATCATCTAGAAAAGACAGAAGGGATGGTTTGTGGTTTCAAAATTATCGAATTTGTGGGTTAAATATTCAAAATTCGACCTTTGGGAGCCACACAGCTTGGGCACGCGAGACGGCGACCATCGCCATGAAAAAGTCTTGCCTTGCCGACTTTTGAAAAAAGTCATTAAATAGCCGGTGGAAGGAAGGGAACATGCGCAAATAGTGATAGAATAAGTGTAAAAGTCTAATAGATGGAGCTTGTTCAATAAGTTATACCAATAAAAATCGAGAAAAATTTGGAGGAAGAAAGATGTCGAAAATTGATTTTTCGGCTTTTTGGATTTTTTGTTTCAATGATAAAAATCTTTTTCACTTTCCTGCTAGTTGGGGAAATGGTGCATATGAGCCTGCAGAGCAGACTTAGAGCTTTCAAAAGCATATGCACTTTATCTCAAATGTAGTCAATGTTTCAAGAAAAAACTAAAAAAAAATGGACAGAACTTATTACACGACCTAATATATGCGAAGTTTGGAGGAAAACCAAATTCGAAACGTCCGAAAATCACATCTTGTTCGACTAGGTCATTTATATACTGTTTACATCAAACGTTTATACGTAAATTTGCACTTTTTCGGCGTTTAAGATCGAAAAGCGAAAATTAGGGCCAATAAAAATTGTACAGACTTTCTTATAATTTCACTAGTCGGCTTCTGCTAGGCAGACACCTCTGTAGATGATTTTGACCTGTATTGCTGCCGCCACGGATCTCCCTCATAGAGGGATTACAGCCGGTTAGTCGCGAGGCTACGTGGGGCGTCCCCAGGTGGCGGATAGGGGGATAATCGCCGACCAAAAGCGACCCCGCGCCTGCTCTGATAAGCAAGCGGAGCCCGGGGACGGACTCCCTGCCTCCACTAAAAGCTTGCGCCCTAATTTCCCGGGTAGGTGTGTGGGGAGGCGAGTTCGGAGTCGCCTCCAACAAATAAGCTCCGATCGTCCCTCGCGGGGGTTATGAGCCCAACAAGCTATCCCTGCGAGTAAATTCTTGTTCGACACAGTGATAATATGGAAAGCTCCTTTAATCTTGGAAGAGCCACTGGTAAGGCAGCGCCAGTGGGGACAAGGTTTGAAAGGCGATCTAGGCTGCCGAAAACGAGACGGACTATGATGACGATCTGTACTTACAACGCGAGGACGCTGGCATCGGACGCATCTATCGAAGATCTCATGATGCAAGCAAGGAAGATTAAGTACGACGTCATCGGACTGACCGAGACAAGGAGGCACCACCCGCTGAACGCCACATTTGAGACTGGAGAAGAACTGTTTCTAGGAACATGCGACAGTCGAGGAGTAGGTGGAGTGGGAGTCCTTGTCAACACGAGTTTGGCCATGAACATTGATTCGTTCGAACAACTTACAACTCGAATCGGACGTTTGCGAATATCAAGATGTGGATCAATCCCTGCCTTGACCGTCTTCATTGCGTACGCCCCAACATCCAGCTACGACGAGGACGAACTCGAGGAATTTTATATGGACTTGGAGAAGTTCTACAGAGAAGATCATACCTTCTACAAGATCATCGTCGGTGATTTCAACGCGAAGATCGGAACTAGAAGGTCGACTGAGGAACTACACATCGGAACCCATGGTTTGCAGTGGAACGAACAAAGGGAGAGACTGTCCGAGTTTATCATGACGACGAGGACTATCCATGGAAACTCACAGTTCCAAAAGCCCTCTTCCCTACGCTGGACCTGGGAATCGCCCGGTGGAGAGTACCATAATGAGATTGACCACATCATCGTCAACAGAAGGTACTGCCTGACGGACGTCGCTGTTGTTCCGAAGTTCTACACGGGATCAGACCATCGTCTCCTGCGCGCCAAATTCTACTTTCCGCGGAATGGAGAGAGAGCCGTCAAGTTCAGGAAACATCGTCCCATGAATACCACCAACTGGGATCTGTTTTCTTCGATATCCGGCTCATGGCGAGATACCGTGATGGACAACATCGACGAAGAATACGAACGGTTCGTACAACATCTCCACGGTTGTGCCAAGGAAGCTCAGAGTCTAAGAAGTACGAGAAGGCGTCTCACCACGGGGACTTTGGAGCTGATACGCCAACGTGGACGCGCACGAGCCACAGGCAACTACCGACTGACGTCCGAGCTTGCGAAGCGATGCAGAGAAGCGATAAAAGAAGACCTTAAGGAGAGAAGAGTAGCAGTGATGGTTGACGCCGCGGAGGCTGGAAGAAGTATACGCAACGCCCGCCGAAGCTTCGTCAACTTCAAGACAAAGATGACCGCACTTCGTCGTCCTGACGGAACCATAACTGCTTCCCGAAGATCAATGGAGAAGGTCATCCACGACTTCTACTCAGATCTTTTTGCGAGCCACGTCCACCTTCCACCATGCCATCTCAAGGAGGACGAGTATGTCGCACCGTCTGTTCTTCCTTCCGAGATTCGTCATGCTATCATGTCGATGAAAAACCGTACAGCACCCGGTCCCGACAGGATTAAGCCAGAACATCTGAAGAATCTTTCGCCAGTGCTCATCAAGACTTTGGCAAGGCTCTTCACGCGGTACCTGACGGAAGGCAAGGTTCCAAGGCAATGGAAGACCAGCAAAACCGTGTTGCTGTACAAGAAGGGAGATCCCTGCGACATCGGCAATTATCGCCCTATCTGCTTGTTGTCTGTAGTCTACAAACTCTTTACGCGAGTCATTCTCAACAGGATCGGAAGAGAGTTGGACGAAGGACAATCATGCGAGCAAGCTGGGTTTCGAAGAGGATTCAGCACGATCGACCACATACACACGGTGTCAAGGCTCATTGAAGTGTCACGAGAGTATAAGATGCCGCTCTGTCTCACCTTCATCGACTTGAAGAAGGCCTTTGACTCGGTTGAGACTGAAGCCGTCATCGATGCCTTGAGCAATCAAGGTATTCCGACTCATTACATCAAGATAATTCGTGAGCTGTATAACGACTTCACAACCACCATAACACCATTCTACAAGGGCATCATCATTGACATGAAGAGAGGCGCGCGACAAGGCGATACTATATCGCCGAAACTATTCAGTGCCGCTCTGGAGAACGTCATGCGTAAGTTGGAATGGGACAACATGGGAGTGAAAGTCGACGGCCGGCAGCTACACCACCTTCGCTTTGCTGATGACATCGTATTGATAACACCAAGCATCACGCAGGCGGAACAAATGCTGGCCCAGTTTGACGAAGTGTGTGGAAAGATCGGTCTACGGCTGAATCTAACGAAGACGATGTTCATGAGGAACGGAAGAGTGCCTGATGCTCCTTTCATGCTCAACGGGACGAACATCACCGAATGCTCAAGCTACACCTACCTAGGTCGTGAACTCAATATGATGAATGATCTAGCTCCGGAACTGAGCAGGAGGAAACGCGCAGCATGGGGAGCATATAAGACAATTGAGGACGTAGTGAAGAAGACCAAGAACATCCGGCTCCGCGCCCACCTTTTCAACTCGACAGTTCTTCCTGCTTTGACGTACGCTTCAGAAACATGGACAATGAGAAAGCAGGATGAACACGCGGTTAGCGTCATCGTACGAGCGGTTGAGAGAGTGATGCTAGGAGTGAATCGACTCACGCAAGTGAGGCAAGGATTACGAAGTTCTACCGTACGTCAACGATCGAAGATCAGGGACGCTGCCGCGTACGCCAAGCAGAACAAGATAAGATGGGCCGGGCACGTAATGCGTTTCGACGACAACCGGTGGACGAGAGCTGTAACAGATTGGATACCACTGGACGTCAAACGCGAACGAGGAAGACCGCCGACGCGATGGTCAGATATGTTCACGAAGTTCTCTAATGAAGTCCTTCAGAGCGTTCCACGTGTTCCTGGTGCGATACGTAAACATTGGTCAACAATCGCCCGAGACAGGGACGAATGGAGGCATCACTGGTACCCGCTCGTGCAACACGATGATCAACGGGGATACAGGTGATACAGGTGATACAGGTGATTGCTGCCGCTCTTGATGTGATAGATTCTTGATATTTGTTCTGCTTCTTCTCAAATCAAGAAGCTTAACGTCCAAGGGAGGGGAGAGTAGGAAAGAACAATCAGAATGACCGACTAGCGTGGGACTTGCAAAGGATGAGCTCTTGACTAAATCAATTTAGTCATAAACGTTGGAACTTTGCTGAATGTTCGAAGCTTGTCAAGGGATTAATTTTGAAGACGATGGATGTTTAAAAATGGATGTCTGAGGAAGCAAGAAACTCTGAATCAAGTGTAGAAAGTGCTTTTTCATCTCATTTTTACGAAATTCAGGGATAGTTTCAGAAACAAATTTTTGTATCATTTGGCATACACATTTTCCCTATCCACCCTGCTTTCAACCAGTTTTTTACTGAATTCGCAAAATATATTATGCTGGTCAAATAGCCTTGAAAGACAAATTGCGTTGAAAAAAATGCCTGCTAGAAATTTTTTTCGAAATTTCAATGTCATTTCAGTATTTGAACGAAAAGAACCTAATGAAGCAATTTTTTAACTGTTGAAAAAGGCCTACTAATTAGATCTTTGCAAACTTTCCGGCAAATGTTCTCAGTGTAACAATGTGAAAATTCTTTATATTGCAGATCTGGATCTTTTCGTAAGCGAAATGTCAATTTTTGACTAACAAGGGAAGCTAGTAAACTTAGCTCGGCTTTTTGGCAAAAGACATATGTATTCTAAACCAGCTTCAAAGCTGATTCCGAATATGCTATTCCTAGCTGCTACGCACCGTTCCGAAGGGAGTTATGGGCTTTTTCCTGCGCAAAATTAGCATGCTCATCGATTCACGGGCATCAGGTTCACCAATTAAGTGCTGGTACATTTGCATTAAGCTTTTTTTGGTGAGAAAAGATTAGATTTGTACTATTTCAATACCTCAGCACCCTTAATTTGCAGAATTTTATCTACAGGCAGTCTTCTCGTGTCCAGTAATATGTCAATTTTGCGTAGGAAAAAGCCCATAACTCGCTTCAAAATGGCGCGTGGCGGCTAGGAATAACATATTTGGAATCAGCGTTTGAAGCTGATTCAGAATATCTATGTCCTTGCTAAAAGGCCAAGCTAAGTTAGGTAGCTTTCCTTATATAATACGGAGCAAAAAATCGGTTTTTTGTTTGGCGCACTGTCATTCGAAAAGTTCCGCTATATTCAGAAAATAGTGATCGTCTACCATATTGTCTTGGTCGCTAAAAAAAGCACAAATGTTTCCAGAAATTGAATTTGCAGACGATCTTACATAGCTGATGCTCACTCTAATGACACAAGCATTGGCGGCGATTCAACGAGTCAAGAGTTAGACGATAACGTCACTGACGATGAGGATGAGGACGATTTCATGCAAGAAAAGGTAAGGAAGAGATGTGATCCACGCTGTTTGACCCATGCTCCTGCTATCTGAATGTCCTCGTGCACCTGAAGTTTTTATTTTGCGATGTTGCTAGACCATGTGACTGGCCTTTGTTTGAGCTATAAAGATCTAGTATGTTGAGACACTATAATCGCTACTTGAAATGTTGGATATGACGAAACGCATCATAGAGTAATGTTAGCTTTTGGAATGGCCATTACCCATTGCCTAGAAGTGTATGCTACTCACATTGTTTGCGTACAAAATTTCTAAGCATATACAGTTTTTTTTTCAAAAAATGTGCCTACTGTTTGATTGCTAATATATCTCTTGTCAAGTTTTTGGATAAGCCTTAGGTGCCATTTTCTAAAGCTGGCTTCTACTTAAATTGTCAGTATAGAACGAGTAATATTCATATTAATATTCATCGCTTTTCACTACTGTAAGACTACGGTAGAACTTCCTGCATACAGCGTCACTCCAGAAAAGCTGTCATTTCAAATAAAACTTGAGTAACAGGTTTTTGATGGACGTCAAGTTCAACACTCAATTTTGTAAAATATCGTGAAGCTTCTGAACGCTTTAATAAATATTTAGCAACATTGAAAAAACCGGTGCTACTGATTATCCAGCATATCTTTTTAATGATCCAATATGATGAGATGCAAGCTTTATATCTAGAACCAGCAACCCTAATTAGCCTGATGTGAAAGTTCTTAGCTAGTTTTGTTCCCTTTCTGAGGCAAAATATGACCGGCGTGAAGCCCTCTATAAAGTAAATCCCTAAGCTAAAGCCAGCTCTGCAAAACGGTACCTAGAGCTTCTCCAAAAACATTATAACAGGAGAGTTTTAACAATCAAGCAGTGGGCACATTTTTTGGGAGCCCCCGTATATCAGATAGTCTAAAAATCAAGCCTTTACTCCGCGAACCTTCGCATTTTCGTCACATAGAAGAAATAGATAGAAAGATTTACGTATAGACTTGCTAAATTTTTTTACCTGAATAATGAGAAAAGATTGGAAAAAACGCAAGCTTCGCCGTTTCTGGTAGATTTAGTTTTGTCTTAAGCCTCTGTATGCTATAACATAAGCTAGACAATGATTTTACACATGTGGTAGTCTAGCTTCCCACAACATCAAACCTAGCATGTAAAATTTGGAGAGCTGAAAAGTCAAAGTTTTTGATCTTTGGACCATTTCTCATACGAAGTAACATTACCACTGAGCGACGATGACGAGGTAGAGAATTTGCAAAAATTTCGAGATATGTTCGATCTTTGCGCTTGTGATTGCTTACGAATTTTGAGTAGAGGTCTATATGTCATTGATAGCTATCCGTGCAAACAACTGGCGCGACCTCATAATGTGTAGAACGTGCTTGTTGCAAAAGTTCGCTCGAATTCTACTTTTAAGCAACGTGACATGCTTTGACTTGAATTTCGGCATCAAAGTTTACATAGCTCACGCAAAGAATGTCCAACTACCTTTTTGCGGGGCTCGCTTTGCTCCAATGAGTATGCACTATGCAATTTTTGTAAGCACTCAGTGCGACAGCTTCAAAAAACTTTTGAATAGCCCTTTGCCTAAAATATAAGCCTAGCCGGTTCGCATGGCGTAACTGAGGTGCAAAATCTGTTCTTCTATGATATTCTAATTTTTTCTTTTCTGCCCTTTTTTGTCTTTTCCATTCTCAACGCTTACCACGCTCCACGCTCCCCTTTCTTTACTAAGCGTAATCTCTCTTGTACCTATAATGATACATACAGATAATGGGAGGCAGACGAGCTGAAAGAGGTGAACTTCCATGGGCAGTATTGCTTCACGTTTGGAAAAAGAAGTCTTCAAGAGGTGAGACGTTTCTTTGTTTCAACACATTCACAGCAAAAAGATTTTTCGACGGCTGCCATTTTGGACTAGAGCATATTTTGCAATGTTGAGTTCGCGATATTTCCCAGCTACTGACGAGTCCCATGGTCTAAAGTGTTAATCTTTTGGGGAGTTTTCTCAGAAATGTATGCAAAAATCTATTCAGTTTACCATAACGTTTCATCGTAAAGTAGCAAAGTTGTAAACTTCAGAAGGCATACGACCCACTGGTGGGCCGTAATGTCGTGAATGTGTTAAGAAAGTACGTAAGTACACTACTCGCAATTTGCCTTGTCTGAAAATTTTGGCGAGTGTTATTGAAGTAGCTGTCAAGTAGTCTCATTGAAGTATGACTAATATATTCTGATCACTTGACTTATGGACAGGGCCCGGCACAGATCGTCTGGAAGCAGGCTGGATTGCGTTTTTGGAGCAAAAAGCAAAGGAGATATCGTTTTTGACGAGTCGGGGCCGAGCACCAAGAGTAAGCCTCATTTAGGTCGAATACAAGCTTTTCGGACAGGGTATCACACGATTGGCATGCTCTATCGTGCATGGCGAAAAGTGCGCGCGATTTGAAAGCAAGATTAAAATAAACAGATTTGTTTACAGCGCACACAGAATCATATGACACCATAATTACACTCTATAGATAGAAAACTTGCAATAGAATTATGCAAAAGGATCTGAAAACTTATATGAAGTGTTACCTTTTCCAAAGATCGTCTGGAGTATATAATTCTGTCACTTCACATAAGTTTCGGATTTGCTTACCATGAACGGATTCCAGGTCAAAAATCTATCCCTGAGCAAGAAGACATTTTCATATCACTGCCTTTCCTTTGTTTTTGCCTTCATTTCCTCATAAATCGCTTTGTTAAATTGCGCGCTTCAATACCAAATTCTTGTGCATGCGTAGTGTTCAGCTCCAACTTTTATTTTCATCCTTTTCATGTTTTTTCTCTCAGATTAGTGTATCTTTCTTGTTTTCATCTTCCCCTAAGTAGGTAGGTCAAAGGGGACTTCGTAAAACTTCCAAGGAAGTCAGGGGAGACTTTGTTTTAAGAAACCCTAAAAACCGACTCCTGCCGGGCCCTGCTCATTTCAGCATATTTTATGCAAGTAAGATTTTTCAGAAGACGCTATGCGTCGAAAGCTTGCGTTCACGCGGATTACGAGCATGCGCAATGCGCGCGGCTTAGATGGATGTGTACGCGCAGACATACCAATTCGCGACATACTGTGCTTTACCAATACGCTTACAACATCTGAAAGCAATACCTTTGATTCAGATGAACGCCTTGCTTACACCGTCAAATACTTCTTAATTTTGTGCACATCGAAACCAATGCGAATCTAGATTGACATGATGAAGTCATTTGATATGATTGATTGGAACTACGGCCCGTAGTAAACCCCACTTCACTTCAGATGATCTCAACTGAGGGGCTGAGTTGAGGTATTTAAGATAAACTGACTAGCGGTCACTCTCACACTTAAGAATGCGACCTGATCTGAACAGTTAGCGTCAGGGCATGTGCCGCTAGTATTCACCTGAAATCCGTAAGAGCAGCCTCGATTTTGAAATGAATTGACCGAGATAGTGTGCAAGGGATGAGACGCAGAGAAAAATCCCGTAAGTTGCTCGTGAGTAACTTACGGGACATCGTACTTGACGTATTGTTGCAGTACAAGAACGCGCAAAACTTATACCGGTGCCCAAAAAGGAAAGGATCAATGAACAGCTGATTTCGGCAAAAAACAGAAGAATAGGTTTTTTCGTTTATGCAGAGTTTGCTTAGGTTTTTTCTACAAAAGCTACTCAAAGCGACAATCTCTTTAATTATTTCCTTTCGATTTTGTCCCTACTTCCTCAATTTTTGATGAAATTTTGGTTAAAAAAAACACAGTTTTGTTTTGTGCATTCATTTGGTTTGTGGATTCCTTGATAGCGGCCGTCATCGATTTTCTTCGATAGTGGCCGCTACCAAAGATTGCTCAGTGATGCGCAAAAATTCGCCACTGTCCGGCGCTGAACCACGGTCGTGCGGGCTGAGTACCAGTCACATACCGTTTGACCAAACCTGCACAAGAGGTGTTTCCTCTTTGATAGCGCGCAAGATTTTTATGCCTGAAAAGTGTTCTGCATCTAGACCAATAGCTCGCGGGATGCTAGACCGAGGCGCCATACGATCAACTCAGGTCCGTCTCAACGCAGATCCCCTGGAGGGGAGTTTACTACGGGCCTACAACTTTTTTGAGTTCTTACTAAAACAGATGGAAGCACAACTTTGTACGGAGGAATATGCGGTGGAACGCTGATTTCAACACGACATGTTATCACTGCAGCTCATTGCTTCCAGGCAACGGAGAGCGAAGGTCAATGCAGGTAGATCATAATCGTAACTGCAACCACTTGTTCCGCATTTTCCTTGTAGCACCTCAAACATGGTCTCACCGGACTTTGTGATAAACAATACGGAAGTTTTTATTGGCGGCACTTGCAGTTCGACAGGCAGATTTGGTTGTACTAAGTCAGATATTGGTAGAGTTTACAAAGTTGCCCGGTACGTCATAGCATCACTGTGCTCACAGTCATTTTTATGCAAATATGTCATTATAGCGCATTTTACGAGGATTATTTCAAATTTGGCTGCACAGACACTCACGACATAGCGATTCTTGAGTTGGCTAAGGATGTGCCAAAAACAATAAATCATGTTTGCTTACCTTTTATGCATAAAGTGGAGGAATTAGAAGATCCTTATCTAAAACTAAGAACGTTTGGATGGGGAAGAGATCGTATGAGCCGTCCTGCAAAAAAAAACATCTCATTAGCTCATTATTTCAGCACTTAATCATGACAACAATCTTTCACCTTACTTGCAAATGACGGACTTAGGTAAGAATGTGGAATTCTTCTTCATTTTCCGACAGAGATATTTGATAAAGGTGCAAAACTACCGGAAATAGAGTGCAGGAAATCTTCTAAAGCAAAAGATACGTTCTGTGTCAAGTCCGGTCAGCAGGAATTTTGCAGAGTGAGTTTTTTATGACACACGTAAAGTTTTGTGATTCAATTATTTGCCACCTATCTCTAAAACCGCAAAGTGACTATTCCCGCAAACTGATTAGATTTCTTCTGACATATCATGCTTTAAATATTAGGTTGATGCAAAAATAATGAGCGTTTTTCTAGGACTTTTTTCAGGACAACTTTTCTTCATCAAACTTCTTTCTTTGGAACGTTTTCAGCATATTGTTAAAAAGTTCTTTTCATGCTCTATCTATCACTTTTTAAAAAGGACTTCTAGCCTACTTTATTGATAATTTATATTGCTTAAAATGATCATACTTAAAACCAGATTTCCGTTGCATTCATTTTTCTGGCCAGAATTTGAACGCAAATGAAGATGCTTTCTAGAAAATTTAGCCACTACATGTAATAGAAATTGTCTACATTATGCATACTTAACCATATTTTTGAGGTTATCTAAAGTGTATCGTCGCCTTAACATGGGAAATGGTTGTGGTCATTTTAGAGCCCATAACTTTCTGTTGAAGAATGCAATCGCTCAAACTTTGCTCATTTCTGTAAGCCTGAGGGTAGGTCATCCTGTTGCCAGTTCTAGCAAAAACATTTGCTGTTCAGTGAGCAGAAAATTAGAAAATTCTACACCTCGTGATTTTGAAGCCTATTGAAAAAATGCTGAAAAAGTTGATATTTTTGCATTTCGACTTTTTTCTTCTTCGCTAATCTTTTCTCTGCAAGCCCTTTCCATGTACATTTGTACTACTGGCTTACGGCTACAAGATAGGCTGCTTATATATTATAATAACAAAGTGTGAGAGGAGTTATGTTTTGTCAAAAACGAGACTTTAGAAAAAAAACTTATTTTTGTTCTTCAATCCATATTTTTCTGCCCATATGAAATATGAGTATAGGACCAAAGAGACATCCTTCCAATCCTAACTGCTCAATTGCACTTTTTATATAAAACATTTATATATGCCAATTATATTTTTTCCTCAATTACAAACCAAAAAGCAAATTCACGAACTGTCGCCAAAATGATGCTCTGCTTGCCACATAAGTAGTTTATACTACAAGCCTGAGTAAACGCCTATAACAGCCTGAGAGACTTACAGCATTTTTTTTCATTTTTCCGAACTGTTGAATTTTTCTTCCTTTTTTCCTTTGAGATTAAGGTGAAGCAAAGCTGGTGTAAAAATAGGGATGACTAGAGCTTGCACTACCCTAACAAATGATCCTTCCAATCCTGTTCAGAAATTAAAAGTGTAAAACTAATTTGAAGTCAAAACGGACGGAACTTTTGGGACTACCTGATACTAAAGGGCTACATCCGAGCGGTAGAATTTGCTTCGATTCCATATAACTTAATCATTGCAATTTTGACAAATGCGAATTTTCTATTAAGTTAATAAACTGCAAACACTTTGTGAACATTTGCAGCTCACAGCTCACATCTAGATATCCGAAGCTGCGCACGCCTTATCAAAAAAAAGTTTATAGAAAACTTGCACTGCTTGTCAATCTGACTATTAACTGGTAGCCAATGTATGCATCGTAAAAAGTTATAGTTTTTTTTTCAATAGACTTCAGCATATAATTCTAAAAAGCAAGGTAAGCTCTAAAAGATGATCTTAAACATTTGAAAATTTAATCCAGGCAAAGTTTAAAGCCAGAAAATGGTACTATGCAAAATAGAGAAATAGATTGAATCTTAGTTCAAAAAATGCGGGTTTCCTCTTGCTGCATATATGCCCCTGTTGTAGAGATGATCGACGTAATTGAGAACTCGCTCACTATTGACAGATTAGGCTAAGGCGACTATGTGGCTGCGCGTACCCGCACCTTGATATGTTTACGTGTTGCTATGTCTCTTATCAAATTGTTCCTAGTGGACCCGCGGCATATACGCTGATGTGCAAGGGACACCTTTGTGTTTTACTAACAAACGGTTCACGGCTCAACATCTTCTACTATAGCTCCCCTATAGGGTATATACACCTTTCCTCAAATCAAAAATAAAACTTTCAAGCTTTCACTAGAGCAATGCTGAGCTGTTTCCACACAAGCGGTTGAGCTACATATTTTTGAAATCAGATTATTAGTCTACAAGAGCTAGTCTTCGAGCAACATCAGTTTGGTGATGGAAATCTGATGAGAGCTGAATTTGATTGTGATCTATTGGTATACTTCCAACAAAAAAAACTTTGTACAACTGCTAGAGTAGGAACAGCTTTGCAATGCTGGGCAAATCATGGAAATGTCAGGAGTTTTTATGTCTTTAGCTGGCAAAGAGAAAATGCGGCAACTATACATCGAGTCAAATCGGAAGTTTGTTCGCACCACTTTCAAAAACGTAACGTCTTGCTTTCTAAGTGGTTTTGCATTTTTGTTTCCTTATCGAAAAATTCATGTATTTTCTAATGGCATCTTTTTGGCTTTTCATCACAGGTTGCACAGAAGTAAAAAAAGAGAGTAATCAGGTTATAATTTGAAGCAAGGTTGTCAATATGGAAACACTAGCTAGATCACGTTTATTTCATGAGTTTCTTGACATCCTCTTTTTGAGCAAAGTTCGTGCAGATCGAGTTCTCTATAAAAGCTTGTGATTGCAAGGAGAATGTCAAAGGTCAATTTTGATGTGTTGTGCTGTTTTCACATAAATCATAACTTTACATAGAGACGCCGATTACGAATTTTGCCCAGTATGTGAGCTAAGCCAATGACTTTTTAAAATATTACATTTATGTTTCCAGTTTCTTGGCAAAACTGCTCAAAATCACTGGGAAGTAATAAGTAATGAGCTTCTCCAACTTTCATCTCTGCAAAGCCTTGAGTGGAATGTCAACGCCATCAGAAACTACATGCTTTCGTTCTAATAAAAATGTTGCGGTGCAAAACTAAAATCAAAAAGGAAATTACAATTTTCGAAAATGGTGCGAACGAACTCAAGATTCTATCTGATGTAAGTTTCATGAGGAATAGTGCGGCTAGGTGGGCTCAGCACCCCTTTGCTCGCTCGACTGCCTGCACAACCCCGCGCCTTCTATCTGCAACTTTAGCGCCAATTAGCTACTCCGGCGCAACCGCACTACAACTTACCCGCCATGACTATCATGACTTATAGTAACCTAAGGGTGTTTACGTGTTACTGTGTGTCTGTCTGTCTGTCCAAGGACAAACGTGTTGATGCGATCCTAGACCCTCTTCTACGCCCCCCTCCCTCAAGGCACCCATCCGTACGACCCCCCTCCTCACCTACCCCCCTCCCTTCTCCCACTTACCCCTTCCACTTTCATTTGCGGTAACCTGCATAAAGGAACGTCAGTCTGAAAAAAAAAGATGCCTGCCAATGGACCTCAATTAAAATTATAGATCAGTGATAGATAACTACTTACAAATTGGGAAATAATGCAAGTAATGCTTCGCCATTTAGAAATCAACTCACAAATAATTCTGCGTAGATTGGGTAAGTAGCAAGATTCCACAAAGTTTTGGCTATTTTTATTGTGGTTGGGAAAATATGAATGGAAAGGACTTTATCTGACAAAGGAAAACATCGATTCCAATCTGAATGATAATTAAGCTTTACTTTGAGGTTTACAATTGACGGTCACCGTTGGTAAAGTTATGGGATTTTGCCGAGTGTGTGAGACTTTAGTGGGGCTTCGGAAGCAGAATTTCTGAGCCAAGGGGTACGTGCAACATCTCTGGCACGCATACACATCTTCAATAATGTTACGGTTTCTGCAAGTTTTTTTGAATTTTCAAGCATAATTCTGGCCAGCAAATTCGGTCCCCGTACGCAACCCATATTTTGAAGGGAGGCAAAACGATAACTTTGAAGCGTAAAATATGTTTTCGATTAACTACCTTGCGAAAATCTGTGCAAAAAGTAGGAAGACTTACTTCCTACTTTTTGCTCAGATTTTTGTGCAAAAAAACTCTTCTTGCGCCATCCAGAACGATGTCAAAAAGTGCATGAGCACGGTATTTTGAAAATTCGTACCTAGAGGCAGGGAAGACTGAGAGGCTGCAATGAACAGGCTTTGTAGCATAGAGCCCATACTATCCATGGAAAAAGTTCCAGCCATTGAGGATCAGTAAGCTCGAAAAAATCTAGATGCGACTCTCGCAAATTTACATGCGATTCTAAAAAGCAAAAACTGGGATTTTTGAGCTTGAAATTTCGTATCTCACCGGAGAAGTTATGAAACAGACTGAAATTTTTATGACAAAAAAGTAGAGAGATGGCCCCGTACTACAGCAAGGCAGCCAACAAGCTGTCTTGCTGTCTGAGTAATAAAATTTTTAATAAAGTAAACTTCTGAGCTGGGGCCCGCACGTCACGTGAAGCCGGGCCATCTAAGTATGTAAGTAAGCTAACAAGCTTCAATAGCTCGGTGAAATTTAGATGAGGCGCAGATACGACCCCCCTTTTCTTATTTTTTGTTACCTACATAAAATCATAAGAAAATCCACACTTGACAAAATAACACCAAATTTTGCACTGATATAGCAGAGCATCTCCAAAGTACAGATAAATCATATGGGCCCGTGAAAAACATTACAAAAAGATCTAGAAACATGATGGTCACAGCTGGTAAAGATATTCGCTTTTGTCGGGTGTGTGAGACATCAGGAAGGCTTCAGAAGCAAGATTTCTAAAGCAATCGGTACACTTAGGATTTTTATCAAATCATACATCCTTCAAAAGTGTTTTGAGCTCTTGTAAATGTTTTTTTGAGAACTTCTACAGATTTCTTATCTTTTTTATTCTGAATTCCATTTTTTATAGATTTTAAAAAACATAACTAACCTTCTGCTTTTGGATTTCCTTTTAAGCTTAGGGTATTTTAGCCTAACCACCTCCTCTTACGACTCCCCCCTCCACCTTAGGTACCCTCTTTACGCCCCCCCCCCCCCCCGTTGCGACAGTCGCATTACAAGCTTGACCCTGTGTTTGTCTGTCTGTCTGTAAAGAAATTCACAGAACGAGTCGCAGACGAGGTATCAAGCCGCAGTTTTTGCACAATACACACTGCCAACATCCAGATTCACCATGCAAAAGCACGAGCGGATTCATTGAGTAGGTCTCTCAAAAAGTGCACCACAAATGGATCCACTCAACTCCTGGAGCGCAAAATTGGGTCCTATCACCACTTTTTCCAGAGTTGTAGTCATATTTGGCAAGTTAATGTGCAAGCCATGAAGTTTAGCCCAAAAAAGTGACCAAAAGTCTATCACTCTAAAAGCGCCAAAACAAATTAGTTGTGTGAATGGCGGGTTTGCCGCGGTTTTACATGATCATTTTAGGTGATTTTTGCACGGGGATGTAGGTCACGATGGATATTATCTTTATGGCGACTACCAAGCCATGAAAAAATTTAAGTGTTCTAAGTCTGCATCTGTGTTCCGTCTTTCAAAGTTTCATACACACAAAATACCGATTTCACAAAAAGCTTTCGAAATGAATAGTTGTTTACGATTTATTTGTGAAGGAGGCATTGCGCGGTAAGTTTCAATGTTATGTTATGCGAAAATGAGTGAGGCATACAGATAGGAGAGCCAGTGCAAGCTTCTGCGAATCAGAGGTGACACTCTGGTGAATTATAACGACCAACACGCGACTAGCTAACTAACAATTATTCTAACTATGCAATACACAAAACGACTAAACTATTGAGAAGCTTAAACTACAAGGAACAACCATGGAACGAATTCGTCTCGTCCCAACTTGCCTATAATTACCATCTTAATTTTACGCGTGACATCAGGGAAATACAAAAGGATCGACCGTTTTATCGTCTCCGCGAAAGACAGGTATGATCCCTCTCCACTCCCGGTACTGAACTTTACACAAAAGCTCCAAACTTTCTTCGCGCTCTAGGCCTAATGCATACTCCCGCTATTTGCTTAAATCGCGACATCTACGCAATTTGGCTTTTTGCTAGATGTCTACAGACTAATTTTGCGCTAGTGATAAATGCATAGTCGCGTAGTTTTTGTTGTTCTCGCAAAAGTAACAAATCTGCCCCAAGCAAAGTGCATTTAGAATATTTATGAAAGATTGTTTCAGTGCCAGATCGCGCAGCGACTGCTACGCAGGTCCTCGCGTTAGCGGGGCACAATCCGAAAGTTCTAACAATAACTTCGCTCAACCGTCAAAGACAAGACTTCATCCGCTGGAGCTTACTGGAAGGGCTGCCAAGCACAATATCGAGAATACATGAGAAATAAGAGAGGATTTGAAAATGAGACCTTGAAAATGAAATCATCGAAAGAAAAGAGGCCCACTCGTTGCGCGGCTTCATATACCCCTTGACTTGGCAACGCGCCCAGCGAGGAGAGGTCCGGGCGCGAAAAGGTAGCGGGAACGACGCAGCGGCATGCAGCACTCCCGGCACCTGAATCGAGGAGATGCTGGTGCCGGGAGTGCTGATGCTTGCATCGCACGAGCCGCGACAAGGAATTCAACAGGTTGAGGAATGTATTCGGTTGATTCATAATTAATTCAAGTTTTTCATGCCTTTTCTTCAAAGGCTGGTCTTTGAAGTAGACAGTTGTCTCGTTTCCATGATCAGAAAAGCATTCTTTCTAGTTGCTTACTGTCTTCACTTTCGTTAATCTTCATTCATTCTAAATTTTGAGCCTTCAAAAACGAGAGGTTAATCGCAGAAATTTTTCCTTCGGCTCTCTCTGCTTTGAATCCACAGAAAATTCACCTTTTTCGTTTATTTCAAAAAAATATAGGATAACAATCGCGAGGCTTTGTGCATAATACTTTTTTGAAATTTTTTTTTCGAAAAGCCTTGAACTGAGATGTTGCAAGATTGTATGGTCGTTCATGCAAGTTCTTTGCCCTATACTGCAAGGGTACACTCAGTATAACTGTTGATATGAAATGATAGTCATTTTCCACTCCAGTGGAGAAAAAGCGAAGAATATCGAAAGCAGTTTAAACTTGTCAACATGCCGAAAAAAGTATCACTGGAATTTTAGCATAATTTCTGCTTGAAAAGTGATAAAAATTCATGTTTGTGTCTGGTATCACTCCCATACGATCATTGGAAACACAACTGAGTGCGCGTTATCTTATCACAATTTGTAGTAAGTCATGATCTCTCAAACTAGAGGTTCTCAAAAAAAACTTTACTCTAAAACCATAGGTTCTTGAAAAATCCTTGGCACTCCTTGAGCTACAAGTTTTTTGGTGTTTACATGAATGCTTGCTTACATAATTGTACAAAGTCATATTTGTGCAGCCAACTAAGGCTTGCTCTTTACAAAAGTGCTTATTGGAAAAAGAAAGTTCAAACAAAAGTCAATCTATATCAAAGTTCAATCATATAGAACTTACATCAGTTATGAATCCAATTCAATATATGCTGAAGAAAGTAAGAGGCCTGTAGGGTTTTGACTGGAAATTGATTTCTTTATATTAGGTGGTTTAATGTCTTGTTTGATTTCAGACCTTGCTTAAGTCAAAGCTGGTGCAATTGCTTGAACATATCATCTTGTAAATTTCCCTCCTCCCCTTCCGTGAAAAATTTTGTGTGCCACTGTACTGCAACTATTCTAAAATGTAACATATATAAGACTTATTGACTTTTCTGGTGCCTTGTGTCTCATCCATTACATAACGGCAGAATTCATTTCAGCTCAAAATAGCTGACTTGCGATTTTGTTTTCAAAACGATCAAAACTAGCGGCCCTACGGGCCGCTGTAAGTGGATCGGGGCAAATACATTAGTAATTGCTTAGTTGGGAATGCATCTAACTATAAACGGTGTTCACATCTCCTCTTTAGAGAAGCTAAATAACTGAAAAATCAAACTTCGCAGATAGGCACAAAAAATATATGATCTTTCCTTCAAATGCCACCACCAGATTTCAGTTATTAAATACAGCTTGCTTCTTTCGTTGCTTAGTCAAAATCAACATAATCGCTTCCCTAAAAGACTGACCAATGCAGATGCATGCTGAGTCTTCACTTCGGGAGCAAAAGCAAAATAAAAAACTCCAGAGCAAAGATGATTGGCAGTTGAAATTCAAACAGTAAGAGAAAGTCCCAGGAAAGCAAGGAAATCAAAAGCTGAGGTGGTTGGAGGTCGCGAGCAATGTGGCTTAAATTCCGTGGAAATCGAGGTTTTCACTGCTTTGTATGAAGATTGTGGGCGGGGGGGGGAGGGGAAACAAAACTTTTCGCTCCAAAAACAGGTCAACCAAAGAGAGAGTCTGCCGGAGCTCAACCAGCAAGACCACAGCTTCTATGGTGGGTCTTCATTTTGGGAGCAAAGGCATTTTCTGTGGCGGATTCTGTCGAAATCAAGGTTTTTACCGTTTTTGGTGGAAATTATGAGGCAAAACAAAAATTTTCGCTCCAAAAACTGGTCAACCAAAGAGAGAGTCTGCCGGAGCTCAACCAGCAAGACCACAGCTTCCATGCTGGGTCAACTTTTCGCTCTAAAAACTGACCAGTCGCAGAGAGAGACTGCGGAAAATCCATTTTTTGCTGTTCAGTTGCTTTTCGGATTGGGATTTTCGTCAACATTTCACAAATTGTTGATCTCTGACGACTATTCTAAGAAGAATCAAAATCCTCAGGTTTCACATCAAACTATTATGCAAAATGGCAAGGGAGGCAAGGAAATCTTTGGAATGAAGCTGGAGAATGTAGTTAGAGACATAAAAAGAGGTGGAACTTTGTATGTAAGCAGTAAAATTGCTCCAGTCACGAAAACCGTGATCAAACCGAGCATACGGTATTTCATCACAATTTGTCATCGCAGGCAAAGTCAAAACACGTGTCGTCATCGCATGCCGTGTAGGGTGCGATCAATTGACGAATGTCGAGACAACTCTCTACTCTCTAGCCTGTCTGCGAATAGGAGTACACCGCTCCTCTAAATTTCTCATCGTCCGTAACCTCTGCGAGAGAGTGTGATGTCTCGCGCGCTTACACTGTCAACAACTTCCCCTCCACAACGCTGAAGGGGGGGGGGGGGGGGTCAGGGTGGGAGAACGATGTATGGTTTTCGTCGTCTTTTCGGATGTTTCCAGTTATGTAAAGGATTCTGGCAGTTTTAATTAGATATGTGACTACCGCATTCAATTCAATAATCATTGATCCTAACGTTTGTACCCTATATTTAGGTATACACATCGCACCTTTTTTAAATTTTTAAGTAAGCTGCTCAGCCGCCTCACTGTGTTTTGGAAAGCAGTCCTTGTGCCGCATCTTCTCTCAGGCATATCTTGGATGCATAGAGCCAGGTACTCTGGTGACCTTCACTTTGAGCGACAGAAAAGAACACAGCATTCAAAAGTAAATAATCCGGGATGAAGCCCAGGATAATAATATCATATTTGGAATGAATGTAAATAAGTTAAGTCTAGTAAGCAAAGGCTCAAAAAGTCCCAGCAAAATCGAAAAATTGAGCTTTTATAGCGGGCTAAAACGAAGATTTTTTGTGAATTCTCTTGAAACTCAAGACAACGTTTGTCAATCGACTCTTTTTTTTACTAATGTTGAGTTTTAAAAACTCACGAGAGTTAATGTAATTCAATAAAGACGAGAAACTGCGCTTGAATCTTGTGAGAGAGTCGCGCACAAAAATGCTGGTTTATCTCTTTAAGAAGTGATTCTAAAGCTTGCGACGTTGTCAGTGCTTGTAGTCGTGTCATGGCGATCACATATGTACAGTTTCAGAGTTTCGTTGAGAAATCTGCGATCAGGGCCAAATGCCCCGTAGGCTCTGGTCTTTCTCCTCTGCTTGTTTACGTATCCGCGGTTGCGCGCTACCTCGTTACCCAAACGCGGGGCACGGGGCATTTGGCTCTGGTACCCCTTTCTGTACTAAGCTTATCCTAGCAACTGTATATCATATTAAAGCTCTTGACCCCTACTTTAACGCTGACAACGTCGCAAAACTTATTATCTGATTCGAACGAAAAATCTGGCAAAAACCGTGTTTTCAGAAAATCCCTTGCTTTTTCAGCTCTTTTCAAGCGGGCTTCTTGTGCATTCCATAGCTCTTGATTCCGTTCATTGTTAGACAATGCCGCTGGGCTAACTTCTTAATTATAGTGGAACATCTAGCAAAAGCTGCGAAAAGTGCGTTTTTGTTCATAGGCCTGTATTAGAGTTAGTAACCAACCATTTTTTGCACGCTTAAAGGCATTTTGCTCAGGATTACGAGCATGATAAAGTTGACAACGTCGCCCAGAACGGATACTACGGGAAGGTTTAAATTCGATGGACGCCTCAAAAACTGGGCCTTTGACGCCCATTTCGGAAAAAGACAAAACTTCATGCCTTTTTTACTAAAAGTTTCTCGTTTATTTTTTCTTGCCAACTCCCATTTTCAAAGCAAGTTTTTTTAACAATCACAGAGGAGAAACTAGATTCCTCTCGCTTTCTCCCCTCGTGTTGTGGATTGCCCGGTTCTAAAGCGAAAAGCCTGCAATCAAATGCCGCTCTGTTTGAATGAAACTTCAAACTGATTGCGGCGTTTTATTAGAATTCAAGGGCTTCTTCTGCTTTCGCTTATTGTTTCGCGTCTTCTTCTCTCTTTGATTTACTATGAACAACTTTCACTTTTTTGGGGGGCAGATAGCCAAAAACTTTCACTTTTGATGCCCTGATTCTAGGCTTTCAAAGATGTGCTTTCAGGCGATGCGCACAGGCCCTTTGGTAGGGAGTCCTATAGGGCCCTTTGGTTGCGGAGTCCTTTCGCTTTTGGGCTGGTCGAGTTGGAATTCTTTCGAGGCTTATACACTTGAAAATATGGTAAAAAAAGAAAACTTCTAGTTGTACTTCAATAACCTATACTATACATTTATTTATGTGAGAAGCACAGCGTCGTGCACAATAAAATTTTTCGCCTTTCCAATCTAACCGTGGAAGAAAACGTTTCCGGCGTCTATCAGGTTGTCCAGAAATTAGGTTTTGAATTTCAACCGCAATAAGTCATATACTTCTCATCTCTGAATAGATTGCAAGGTACCATTCGATAGAGCAAAGCAAGCTCTATATGAAGGCATCTTGCTGTTACAAAAGCTTTCATCCACCTCGAGTGCCGAGCTGAAAACTAAAAAGATCCAATTGCTTAAAAAATTGAGAGAAATCGTAACTCAGTTCATAAAAATACTACAAAAATTCTGACTTGCTCACGTAAACAATACCCACATAAGACATCTATATACGCCGTTGGCGTCTTTTTTCACCTATTGGAAACCAAGAAAACGGGAATTTTTATGCATTTTCCAAAGTGATGCTGTGCAGTCCCCACATGCGTAGTTATGTACTACAAAGTAAATTTTCAGCTGTCTACAAGCTTCAATTCCCGAGAAATCTGAATTTTTGCTTGGACCACCTGACTAGGGAAAGCCATATTCGATAATTCTCGAGAACCAAAGCTTGTAGAAAGCTAAAAATTTACATTTGTACTTCTACAGATTTGTAGTAACAACTACGCATGTTGGGACTGCACAGCATCACTTTAGAAAATGCACGAAAATTTCCATTTTCTTGGTTTCCAAAAGGTGAAAAAAGACGCCAACGGCGTACATAGACGTCTTATGTAAGTATTGTTTACGTGAGCAAGTTAGAATTTTTGTAGAATTTTTATGAATTGAGTTACGATTTTTCTCAATTTTTCGTGCAGCTTTATCATTTTAGTTTTTGGCTCGAAACTCAAGGTTTCTGAGAGCTGTTGCAAAAACAAGATTGTCATTCTGTAGTGCTTGCTTTGCTTTATCGAATGGTACCTTGCAACCATTCAGAAATGAGAAGTGTATGAATTATTGCTGTTGAAATTCGAAACCTGCATTAATTTCCGAACAACCTAATATAAATGTTTGTTGTAAAATCGTCCTAGGTAAGCTCAGAAGTTAGTGAGTTTTTCTTCTGACTGACCCGCAAATCGCTTAGAATGAAGAATGGTGACAGTCTACATACCATTCAATGCGGAAATTCGCTCTTTCTTGCAGCTAGTCTTTATCAAAAGGCTTTCTTGACACATTTAGTGATGCACGATGCTCCCACATCGTTCTTACTTTGTTCAAACCCTGATAAATTTCTAAATTTTCCTCCAATCTGATGCATGGAAACAATAGAATGTGTAAAGCATTTGCAGCGAATATTTTTTGCATTTTTCAGCTTTCACAGTTCTCACAAAATCCCTTAGCTATCAAAATTCAAGCTTCGTCCATCGAAAATCGTCTAACAGCAAGACATAAGCAGTTCGTATATTTCTTGCACATTTACTATTTTTTCATATAGCTTCTCTTCTCTACGATGTAAGCGGAAATAGTTGAAATGACGTATCTTTTGATCAGCAAAAAAAGTATAGGTATACTGTGTGAAGATCAAGTTGAAGTTTGTGGAACTTTCTGGAAGGAGATCTGATTTTTAAAGCAGTCGAAAAATCTTAGCTTTAGGCTCTTTACATTGATTGCCACTCGGGTGAACCTTGTGGTATGTAGATCTATGTTGCATGCAGTGTTGTATGTCTAATCTTCATTCCATTCTTGCGTCATTTATATGATTCACCACTACTTATCTCAGGGTGACAGTGGCGGAGGAGTAACAGCAAAGATTCGTGGAAGAAATTACTTGATGGGGGTAGCTATTGCGGGACCTCCTTGTGATATGGTTGCCAAAGATGTTAAAGCTCGTTCTCATCCACAGGCAAGCAAAGTTTTGAACATTGTTCCAATTCCAGACAACAAAACTTCGAAAAATTAGGACAGCCTCCTTTTTTCATTTGTTCACTGCTTTCATGATTTTAGACCTGCACTGACATTATGTACTACAAGAAGATGATCGGAACATGGATTCTGGCAAAAAGAAGTAGAAAACCCAAAGTTGTGAATCTACCTTACAAAAAGCTCCATCGTTTGCTTAAACCGATAACAAACCCATACTGGAAAAACGACCCATTGAGTAGCATTTTTTACCTACCCATATTTAATCCTTTCCCGATGTTTTGATGATGCTACTTTTGTTGTTATACACAAACCCGAAGAAGTAAGCACGACATCAAATGTGACAGACCATTTCTATCTAATGATAAACAAATCAAATCCAACTCAGATAAATAGCTCAGCTAGATGAAGTCCGAAATATGTCGAATTTTCATATCAAGTAGCAGAAAATTAAAGAAAATGAAAGAAATCGATAAAAGTGTCAAAAAAAGAAAAAAGAAAGCTATAAGTATGATGGCACTATATGCGTTTCAATGGTATGAATTAGTGCGCACCCGGGGTTCCACGCACCGTCTTCGAAACAAATTTTTTTGGTATGCTTCCTAAAATTTTTGCGGGCCCATAATCCCGAAATTCCAGAAAAATTTTTTCGTAAGACTAAATTAAGTTTTTAAAAATTTTCAAAAATGGTTTTGATTATTTACGAATGCAAACAAGTCATTTGCACATTTTTATAACTTACTAGTTGACTTACCCGGTTTCACCCGGCCCTGTCATTATTATATTCGTAATCAGCAGGCTCGATCACCCCCCTGTGCCAACTGCCAGCCCCGTAGCTCAAATTTTGCAAAAAATTGATAAAATCGATATCGATCGATGACGAAAAGTAGCCTATGACACCCGCTGGGGCCCGAAGTGTATGTGTGCCAAGTTTGGTCCGGATCGGTTCAAAAATGGAATTTTCTATTCGGAACATACGTACACACAGACAGACAGACATACATACAGACAAACAGACATTCAACTTTATATACTAGGTCGTTCCGAAAGTAATGTCGCTTTTTTCGAATGAACGCCACTATTCGTGGAATCAACATTTTCAAGAGATCTTAGGAGCATTCGATGCAGCATTTCGTCCTCTTTCTAACAGTTCTAAATTCACTGCATAACGTTTAATAAGCTCTCGAAAAATTACCAAAATCTGCGATTCATGCTTTTTGCCATGGTTAAGTTCGGCTATTTTTCTAAATTTTTGTACCTAATCTCCGAAAAAGTACAAGTGGCAGGTAGATAGAGCAAACACTATAGAACACAGAGTAATTTTATCTTTTCCTTAGCTTGCTTCTCAGAGTTTTCACAATCAATTTCTCAATGCCATCAAATTCCATATTTAGTCAAGTCAAACCTCACAGAACAACAACCGGCAAGCGACTCGGGTACCATTCGATGCAGCTTTTTCTCCTCTTTCTAGGGGTCGTTTTTGTTTCCGATTCATCAGGTTTTCCGGGATAAAATCATCATAACTCAACTTTTCCAAGGCACCCCAAGGTGTACCCGAAATTTTCGAAAGCGGCTAAACCAAAGCGGTGAATGCTCGTTTGGTTTGTAAAATTGTTGCCAAACCATAATCGATCTTCGTAAGTTTCAAAATCGGGAGACTTGTTGGCGTTTGATGCACTTGTGTCTGAGACGAGTCTGCTAAAATTCGGTGGTTCCATTAAGAAATCTATACAAAAATTATGACGAGCTCTGGAAAGTAGAAAAAAGTTGTGCTGTTTCCTGTAGGGTTTGCTTCATCCATCCATTACTTGGACTCCTTCTGAGGTTTGTTATAAAATTTTAGAAAAATTGTGAATCTTGGCCATCTCAAAAACCATAGGTCGCAGATTTTGACTCTTTTCTGGAAGCTCATTGTCTATATTGCAACTGCTTCATAACCATTAGAAAGAGAATGAAATGCTGCATCAAATGCTACCAGAATCTCTAACACATCTTTCTTCCACGAGATGTGGCATACGTTTGAAAAAAGCGACATTACCTTCGGAACGACCTAATATAAGATGTAAGTAACTCGCAAAAATCCCTTTCTCGGGGGGTGGGGGCATGCGCGGGGGGGGGTGCGCCCCTTCCTTCCCCCCCACCCCGCTCTTGGTACGGCACTGGTAAGCACGCATTCTTATCTACCGGTGCCTACAATCCTAAATACATTGCCTGCCACTCCTCACTTGACCTGACTAAAATACTCAATAATGCAGTCTCAATGGTTGCGCAAGGTTGAGCGTGGAGTGTGAAATGCTACACCTGGGGTTGTACCGAAAGGTCAGAGATGGGAGGAAGTTGTAATTATGACATTGGTGCAAATAAAAATGTGATATTCGTTGACAGCATGTCAAATGATCCTTTTAAGCAAAGTACAAGCACGCTGAGATATTGACTACCTTATACCACCGTAGAGATAAGAAAGAGGTCTCCTATCAAATATAATGAGTATCCTTTTGTATAATTAGCATGTTGGATAACCCCGAGGACTAGGATTTCTGAAATTACTTGGTTAATCCATCGAAATGGTATTTTCAAACATAGTTAACTTTTTTCTCAGAAAATTAGCTACCTCATTTGCTCTCAGCACAACCTCTTCATCGCCAACTATCAAAAATCCCACTCCAAATGGAGCTGAACTGTCGAATTTGGAGTTCAGGAAAAATTTTGTATATCCCATTTTTCGTTTCAGTGATCATGTTTTCTTATACAAACCAGTGAATGTATATCGTGCTCAAGCTACTGAAGTTTAAACTACGATTTTCAGTCTATCAGATTACATATTGTCTGCCAAGACTTGCTGGTGATAAAGCGCTGGTTTGTGGCAAAAGCCAAAAAAGATGCGGCTGCCACGTATTTCCTGAGATTGTAAAAAAAACTTGGAAAGATGGATTGAGCGGAATTCGGCTCAGCTCCTGATTCACATTCGGCATTGTTTGATATGCGATCTTTGATGTAAGCCAGCTAGGGATAGTGCTTTGTATTGATAGCAAAAGAGTTAGCTAACCCTTTTTGAGACAAGTTAATCATGTTTTGGATGCAACCAAAAAATTGACTCAGAAAAATTATCTGATTGCTAATTAAGAATGGAAAGCGCAATATGCTTGACAGGACCTTTTATACTTACTTGGGTAAGTGGTATATTCTCATAATTGAGACACTACTGGCCAGCAAGGGTCGCTAAGTCGAAATCGGTCACGATAATTTGCATACCGTTGGCGAGAGCTTGTAACGCTATGGATCGCTTTTCCTTATCTGCAGAAAGCTTTTGGAAAAGAAGTTATGAACATTCTTTGAATGAGCAAAGATGTACTGATGGCCGAAAAAATAATTCAAATCAATTACTACAGCCTTTCTAAACTTCAAATAAGGCAGTGGAGAGTCCAGTTACTTTATATTACCAACTGCTTTTGCCTGCTACACCAGTATATGTACTTTCTGATATTTCGTTTGTGCAAAGGTGGTAACGATTGATTTTGTCCGAGCACTTAGTTCACTTTTCTCCTGGACGCTCACGACTTCACCAGAGGTGCTTCGCATTATGAAAAGCAGGTTTGGAGTCAACGTTCTAAGCTTCAATGGAACGCAGTTTGTGGTAATTGGCCACTTCGATTTCGTGACCCTCCTTGTTAAGGGGGAAGGGGAGGGATGTATCTAGCGCTTGTGTGCCGCACTATTGCTCGACCCTATTTATGAGTCACTAGCTTGCTTACCCGGCTCCGCTGGGTCCTGTCACTGTAATAAAGGTTCCATCCCTATCCCTGTACAGCCTTTCCTTGTGCCCACTTCTATACTTCATTTCCCATTCCGTGTGTTGTTTTCGAAATCAGCATGCTCGATTACCCCTGTGCCAACTCCCAGCCCTTCAGCTCAAACTTTGCAAAAAATCGATAAAATCGATATCGATCGATAATGAGTAGCCTATGACACGCTTCCTGCCCCGGAGTGTATGTGTGCCAAGTTTGGTCCAAATCGGTTCAGAAATAAAAATTTCTATTCCGCACGTACGTACACAGACAGACAGACAAACAGACACACATTCAGCTTTATATATAAGATTGAAAAACGAGTAGAGCACTTCTAGAGAGCAAGATTTAGCAGGCAACGCAAGCTTTAGGTCTGATTATTGGGAGATCGCTTCAATCGTTTTTGGTTTCAGTCCTACTTTTGCCGCAGGGAATGTGCTTTTGGCATTGAAAAATTATCAGGGTGTCTCATAATAATTTACCTTTACCCTTTTTACCCTAAACATCAGCATTTCTCAAGAACTAGGGCACCTAGAAAAAGCACAACATGATCGTGCTTCTGTATGTTTGAGCTATATGACCACGTGCGTGGGAGGAGCTCAGAACGCCTAGGGACGGATTTTGCCATTTTACTCCGTTCAATTTCTTTTTATTTTCAATGGAAAAAAACGGAAAGTGTACAATTGAATGCTCGATGTGTCAAGCATATGCTAGGATAAATAGAAGATTCTTAAGATTTTTTGAAGCAGAGATACGATTTTTGACAGAAAAGTTCGTTTTTGACTGCTATCAGATTTGAGCTCAGAACTTCACCTGAAATACGATTTGGCTCTTGGTAGCCGTCTTATAGAGCTTGCTTTGCCCTGTCGAATAATTACTCAACAAGCATCAATTAAAAGAAAGATACAAATGGCGACGGTTGCACTAAAAACGGTAAATAGTTCTGGGACAACCTAATTAATTGTTGTAATCCGCAACATACTTTCTCTCTAGTAAACATTTGAACCATTGGTTGAGACTGCATTGAGATTCCTAAAATGAAGTGTCTCGGTTGAAATGTCTCATTGGCACTGGGCTGATATCTTACAGCATCTATCAATTCTTGTGCAGCTTATTGATCAATCGCATCGCATTTCGCTTTAAGCAAGCTTTTGAGGTTACAAAGATCAAAGTTTTGAGTGTCCTCTTCGTCCTTTCAAAGATTCACATCTTAGGGCAGCAAATCTCATTGCCAAGAATTTTGTACTTTTGGGAGAAATGAGTCTGGATCTCACATGTAGGACGATATTTTTGTGCTAATACACTTAGGCAATGCCCGCTTTCACAACAATCTAATGTTGAAAGTAAGAAAACTTCTTTCAAAAATTGTCGGCAAATACCAGCTACCCTACGAGTAAATCAGTAACATGTTAGCTGCACTTTTTAAGCATGTTGATGATATGACCATTAGATTGTGCGGAATCAATGCCTCTTCTTTACCTTGTCGCAGAGGGTGGAAAAATGGCTGTACATGCAGTGACCGCCAAAAAGTTGCGGACAAGCCGCCTTCCTTTTTTCACGCTCATTTTCGGATGGAAAAAAGATGAAAATATGATTGGATTGCATATTGTGACAGAGCTTTCAAGAGCTGCAACCCTTACATTGCGCTTCCTGGAAAAGTATTGAGTCGTTCCGAAAGTAATGTCGCTTTTTTCAAATGAACGCCACATATCATGGAATCAAGATTTTCAAGAGACCAAAGTCTGCGACCCATGCTTTTTGCCATGGTCAAGTTCGGCTATTTTTCTAAATTTTTTGTACCTATTCTCCGAAAAAGTACGAGTGACTGTTAGATGGAGCAAACCCTATAGGACAGAGAATAATTTTTTCTTTCCCTTAGCTTGCTTCTAAAGCTTTCTGGAATCAATTTCTCAATGCCATCAAATCCCAGTCAGCTCAAACCTCACAGAACAACAACCGACAAACAACTTGGGTGCCATTCGACAGCAGCTTTTTCTCTCTTTTTACCGGTTGCTTTTGGTCTTGGATTCGTAAAGTTTTCCGGGATAAAATCATCATAATTCAGGTTTTCCAGGGCGCCCCAGGTTGTACCCGGAATTTTCGAAAGTTGCTAATCTGAAGCGGCGAATGCTCATTTGGTTTGTAAAATTAGTGTCAAACCATAATCCATCTTTGTAAATCTCAAAATCCGAAGATTTATTGGTGTTTGATGCATTTGCGTCTGAGACGACCCTGCTAAAATTCGGTGGTTCCAACAAAAAATCTGTACAAAACTTATGACGAGCTCTGGAAAGTAGAAAAAACTGTACTGTTTCCTGTAGTGTTTGCTCTGTCCGCACGTCACTTGGACTCCTTCCGTGGATTGTTATAAAGTTTAAAAAAATCGTGAAACTTGTCCTTCTCAAAAGGCATGGGTCGCAGATTTTAATATTTTTTCGAGGGGTTATTGAATTTTGCGCAATATTTATGCAACCATTAGAAAGAGAATGAAATGCTGCATCGAATGCTACCAGAATCTCTTACATATCTTTGTTCGACGAGATGTGGCGTACGTTTGAAAAAAAGCGACATTACTTTTGGAACGACCTAATACAGGGTGTCCCAAAAGTATGTATCGAACGTTTGATCGTTAATATCTCTCTTCCCAAGAAGTCTTTTGCCTTGCTTCAAGTACCATTTTGTAGAGCTAGCTTCAACTTAGATTTGCTTTTTTTTTTATAGAACGAATCACTCATTCCTTTTCATTACTGTAGGATTACGGTAGAAACTTCAAAGAGGGTTTTAAGCAATGAAAGGCCATATTTTGCCTTAGAAAGGAAATAAAACAGCCTGAAAGTTTTCACACTAGGCTAATTAGAATTGCTGATTATAACTGTAAAGTTCCCAACTTATTATGATGCTTCATTGAGGAGTTATGCCAGGTAAGAGGTAGCGGCCATTTTTTCAATGTTCCTAAAAAGTGCGATTACACCGTTTAGAAAGCTTTGTAATCTTGTGAATAGTTGAGTATTGAACTCAGCATCCATAAAAACCCTATTACACAAGTTTTCACAATTTTTTGAAGAATTTTGGAACTGCAGCTTTTTCCACATTGACACCATATGTTTCAAGTTTCTACCGTAATCCTACAGTAATGAAGAGAGATGGGTGATTCGTTCTTTAATGCAAATTTAAGTTGAAGCCAGCTCTACAAAATGGTACTTGAAGCAAGGCAAAAGACTTCTTGGGAAGAGAGATTTTAACGATCAAACGTTCGATACATACTTTTGGGACACCCTGTATATTATAAAAAATTTTGAAAATCTTTTTCTAAAGGACAATAATTCTTCAAACGCGAAAATTTTTCTTCAGATCTTTGTTTGGAGCAAAAACAGAAGTTTTCCTGACAGATGAGCCTACTATTTTACAGAGTTCATCGAGGACAATAGTTAGGTAGTGGTTACTTTCAAAAAAACCCAAGCTTGAGTTTTATTTTGTTTTTTAATAACTCCTAAGTACCTTTTTCAAGCCAAATTTCCTCACATGGAAACTTATTTTAAACATCCTAACAAAGCTGCTCAGATAAAATGGATGCTCTTTGTCATCATCTATGCATCAAACGTGTGCTGGTGAGTTTCTTTGCTGAGAATGGCTCTTGAAAGTGCGTTCACTTGACCACATTTGCACTTCCACTGGCTTACTTTGCAGGCTTGTAGCCAGGCCGCGGTCATTCTACGAGCCTGCAAGTTGCCTCTTTCGAAAGAGCGTGACTTCCTCGACACGATGGTATGCAAATGACTTGAGTATTGAAAATAATGAGATTTTACGGATGGGGTGAAAAAACGCAGCCTTAAAGCCAGCGTCCACGAAACCTGGACTATGGGGCTCTCACGTGGTTAGTAATCTTGGAGCCCTAACTAAACCAGTGCCCAACCGGCAGCTCAGGTAATGCACTAAAGGCTGAGATATTCGCTTCGAAACTGGACCCCGGAATCGTATTTCTCATGGATTCATGGCGCAAACCACCAATTTCGCGCGAGGACTTATGGGTTGCGCCATTAGTCCATGTCCATGCGAAATACGATCTCTGGGTCCAGTTTTGAGACGAATACCTCAGCCGTTAGAGCACTACCTGAGCTGCCGCTTGGGCAGTGGCTTAGTTAGGGTCGCAAGATTACTACATGTGAGAGCCCCATAGTCCAGATTTGCCTGGACGCTGCATTCAAAGGTGACCTGGAATGAAAGCTCCCATCAGCATCAGAATAGTCTTAGAGCTTCGAAATGGATCTAATACAAGAAAGTCGACAGTTCCGAACGCCTAGAATGAAACTGTTAGCGAGAGGAGCTCTGTTCAACCTTAGCTGATAATTCCTCAGTCTACCATTGAAGCTGCGCTCA
This sequence comes from Cylicocyclus nassatus, assembly GCA_958299035.1. NCBI lineage: Eukaryota > Metazoa > Nematoda > Chromadorea > Rhabditida > Strongylidae > Cylicocyclus > Cylicocyclus nassatus. The sequence continues at coordinate 60,929,852 of CATQJL010000223.1, forward strand.
CCCCATTCGTGAAATTTTATTATTTCAAATACTCAACTCATTTGCATACCATCGTGTCGAGGAAGTGATGCTCTTTCGAATGAGGCTACGTGCAGGCTCGTAGATTGACTACCGGTCGAGCTGCAAGCCTGCAAAGCGCAAGTCAGTGGTGAGGTGCGGGCGTGGTCATGTGCACGCACGTCAAAAGCCATTTTCAGCAGAGAAACTCATCAGCACAGGTGGAACGCATAGAGGATGGCAAAGAGCATCCATTTTATTTGAATAGCTAGCTTTGTTAGGATGTTTGGAATAGGTTTGAAGAAATTTGGCTTGAAAAAAATAAGAAGTTATTTTTTGACAAAAAAGCAAAATATAACTCAAGCTTGGGTTTTTGGAAGTAACCACTGCCTGATTATTGTCCTCGATGAGCTCTACAAAATAGTATGCTCATCTGTCTGGAAAACTTTTGTTTTTGCTCCAAACAAAGATCTGAAGGAAAATTTTTGCGTTCGAAGAATTATTGTCCGCGACAATGTGACGCGGCCATTCTCGGATTTTTTTTAGAAAAAAATCTTTAAAATTTTTATAATACATGTTTTCCAAAAAGTGCAATGTGTGGGTCGTAGCTCTTGATGAGCTCTATCAACCATATGCAATTCAACCATTTTTTCAGAACATTTCATGCAATAAATGCAATATGCTCTCAGTAAATTATATCCACACTCCACTGCCTCATGAGCGCCAAAGAAATTTTAGCAACAAATTTATCCTAGCATTGAATTTTTACTTTAATAAACGGTCATAAGTCGCCGTCAATGGATGCTCCGCAGTGGGAAGACAGATATGGAATCAGCGTTTTATGCTCTCCAGGACGGTATATGCTACGTCTCAAAAGGCCACTTCCAACCATCCAAAGTGCAGGTAAATCAATGAGTAAGCACGAACATTTAAAAATGAAAGCATTACTAAACGATGAAGGATCCGATACAACAGTTAACCAGTCTAAGTCAGTTGGACACTACCTTACTTCCATAAACAATGAGTTTTAGCAAAAATTAACCACTGCACAATGGCTTACTATGTTTGTGAATCAGCCATTCTGCGTCATCCACTATGATTGAAGTACCAACGACGTAAGATAATTTTTAGCAATAGCTGAGGTGGGAGCAAGACCATATGCACCCCATAGGCAATTTTACATCCATCTCTGTATCCCCGATATATTAGTTAGTTGTCGAAAAAAATTGATTTTAGCATGGAACACCCGAGTGAGGAGAGCTCAATTCGGTTATTTCCGGGAACTAGGGCCTGTAGAAAGCTGAAAATCTACGGTTATACTTTTACGGGCTTGTATCATTCAATTACATGAATGGAAACAGCACAGCTTCATTTTTATATAAGGATGAAAATTTTCGTTTTCTCGATTTCCAGATGAGGAAAAAATACAGGAACTGTGCATATGAGTGTCTGATGTGGGGTGCAATTTTTGTGAGCAAGTTGGAGATCCGTAGGATTTATTTGAACAAAGATATGAATTTTTCGCGATTTTTTGAACTTCAGTACAACTCAGATTTTGGGCGCAAACTCATGGTGGATTGAGGCTGGTGCGAACTTTCGCATGCCATCTTGTAGAGCTTGCTTTGCTCTATCGAATGGTACCTCAATCTGATGTATATGCATTAGGTTTTAAGAAATAGCAGATTTAGTTCGAAAATGTCCCAGAACTTTCGAGCCAACCTAATATAATAATCATGAAGTTAGGTAGAATCCTTTTGGACTTGAAGGCTTATTGAACCAGAGAGACTATCATATACTTTCAATACTACCTAATAAAATCAGAACCCAGAAAAAAAATCATAATAGACTTGTTCGTCTATGGACTATAATTCTGCTGCCGAAAGACAAGGGTAAGCCAACGAGCCGCGCAGTCCAGCTGAAAAAAATAAACAGATACTATTAAGAGAGATTTAAAATTTCATGCAAATCAACTTTCCTTAGCTTTCTCTTGAAGCCGGAACTATCTGCTGAGCTGAGCACATTTGGAGGGAGACGCTGTAGGAACCTTGCGCCACGGTAGATAAATTAATGAAGACCAACAAGAACTTCTTCCGTCTAATTCGGGCGTAGTGAATATTGAATGACTGAGAACGTTTACTGCTGGGCATGAATACCCAATACTTGCTCGCTCGTAATCTGATTTCTTTCCGAAGTACCCGGAAGCAAAAAACCATATCTGATAGCTTTCTATGATATTCTAGGCTCCTCATTTTGAGGGTATTGAGTCGACCACTGTAGCAAGGCATATTTAAGTTATAAGAAGACCAACATCTAAGGTACAGCAAGCGTGTAAAGGTTTGCTGGACCTTTTCTATGCGCCTGATGTCCTTTTTGAGATATGAACTCCATATCTGCGAACAGTATTCAAGATGTGGCAGAACATAGATTGCGTAATCGTTTATAAATCTCAGGATTTTGTGAGTATATTGATCTAAAGATAGCATATAAAACACGGTATGCCTTCATGACTATGTGACTTATATGCTGTGAAAATCTGAGAGAGGGTTTAATTAATACTCCCAAGTCCTTAGATGACGTACACTCAGTCAGGGTGACACCATCTATCTCATACTTAGCTCCTTCCTTCCTTCCGATTCGCATGACAGAGCATCTGTCAAAGTTAATGGGAAGATCCCACATTTTAGACCAGTCCAGCATTCGTTTTATGTACAATTCAAGCGCTTGGCGAACTTCATCATAGTTGGAAAGGTCATAGATTCCATAGATTTTGATACCGTCAACGAACATCTTGACCTTGATGCAAGGTGCTGTTTTCAGTAAGGAAGGTAAATCCATGGTGTAAATTAAAAAAAAGTAGTGGTGAAAGTGCACCCCCTTGAGGCACTCCGCTTTGGCAAGAGTGTTTTTCAGAGTTAGTATAACCAACTTTTACAGTCATGCTCCTGTCACTCAAATAAGATTCAAGCCAAGCAAGAAGGTTGCCGGATATGCCAAGGCTACTCAACTTCATTACAAGTTTTCGATGACATACCCTGTCAAAGGCTTTAGAAAGATCGACAAAAACAAAATCTACGGCTTGATTGTTGCTTAGAGCAACTATTCAGTCAAACATGCTGTCGGCTAAATTACTCACTGTACTCGCACCTTGTAGAAAACCGTGCTGCTCTTCAGGTATAATACCTAATTTATTTAGCTAAGAAGTAATAATATCCCTTAAGATTTTTTCCATAACTTTACGGAAGGGGGTGTTATGCTAATCGGACGGAAGTCTGAAACTAGCCTTGCATTAGGTGTCTTTGGAATTGCTGTAATTATGGCTTCTTTCCATATCTTAGGCACTTCACCAGAAAACATGGAAATGTTGAAAATATGCGCTAAAGGTTTGCTAAGCGAATCCGCACATTCTTTAGATAATCTGGGGGATACCATCATAAGGTTCTAATATTGAAGGCTTCAATCTCTTCAAAACAGCTCGAATATCAGAAGGTGTAAAGTACATGTTATCAAGCCGTCGACTAGTTGACAGTCGAATATTATCATCACTTGATTAGTCGAAAATCTTTTATAAAAAGGCGCAAATGACTTGTTTATTTTTATGAGCAATTAAAATAATTCTTAAAATTTTTCAAAAATTCAAATTAGCCTTGTAAGTTGGGGACTCGCAAAAATTTTGAGAAGCACCCCTAAAATTGTTTCGGAGTGCGTGGAAGGGCACGCACCATAATCAGAAAAAAATTTCTGCCCCCCCCCCCGGTCCGAAATCCTGAGACCGCCACTGGTGTTTCTATGTTTGATATGTTTGTTGCTATATTCGCTTGCCTCGTCTCTTCCTCATAATGTTCATAGAAGGTGATCGAACAAGAATAGCATCTCAAAGAGTATGTGTAACTGAAATGCACGAAAAGCTGCAATACAACAGAAAATACGTTAAATTGTTAGTCAGAAGTTTGGGCCGCATAAAGTCGTAAAACATCCACCCATATTCACTGCAATTATGGTTTACAAACGCTTGCGCTTATACTATAATGCGGTTCACTACAATTTAGACGAAAATGGTAGAACCGTGCAGATGCAAAACTGTTGCTTACACGATTTATTATGATCTAGTCTTTATGATTTTTACCACTAACTGAGTTTAGAGAGTAGTCCTTCATAGTCGGGGTTGACAGACCTGGTAATACTCTAGTGTACACCACCTCAGCTTTTTTGTGGTTCTAAAATACTTTATCGTAGGCTATCACCATAACAGAACATTACTCACTTAAGAGCTTTGACCGACAAGATTAAACGTTATAGCGTCCTCTGTGATCAATGGAACAATGCAACCTATAGATTGGCTCGAAAAATTCAGCAACTTTTCCAGTCGTAAATAGAAAGAAGTAGAAGTTCGCGCTCAACAACGGGTTTTGAATGCAACATCCCTCTTGCTGGATTAAGAGCCTTTGGAAAGGCATTCCAGAATTTATGATTTTGTTAAGCTTGCCACAAAAAATTCTGCAGATCTAAAACTCTGCTGTGGACTTTTATAACAAACCTGTTCGGCACAGCATTTTTTTCAGGCTAAAAGAAAATGGAACATGGAAATTATTCTGCAAATGTTTCGTGCGAGAATTGAGAGCGATTGAATTTACATAAGCTTCAATTTCGCACGAAAACGCAGAAACAACAATCTGACACCGGAGCAAAGAAATATAGAAGTTTCTCGCAAGTGAAATGTTAAAAATCATCTAATCCATAACTTTGAGGTATACGATGCTCACAAGCTGAGATACGCGAGTTGCACCGCCGAGTTTTTAGAACCGCAGCTCTATATATGCTACAATTTCGGAGCTGAGAATGCATTATCAAAACAGAGGAGGTATGACAAGAAGGTTTCCTAGACAGTTGTAGCGATAGCTTGGCATTGCGAGTATAGTCTAACGGCAGTGCACATGCTCACAATGACATTTACAACGGAAGAAAACTAACTTCTAGTTGAATATCCTTGTTTTTACCAATTTTTCGTACGAAAGTTCACTCAGTATCTCTCACTTCAATTGGAGTATATTGTGGCATACATTTTCATACATAAAGGCTAGCTCTAGACGAACACGAATGCTCGAATAATTAGGCGTGTGCGAGCGTAAGAACTCTAATGATGAGAGATACTAATAATAAGACGCGGCTTTCAAGCCCGCTTCGCAAAGTGAATCGACCCTTCTGGGATCAGCTTTTAGTAGAATGGATGATACGAGAAGCTACAGCTTATGTCAATTATGTACTTCCTTTTCTATCGGCACAATCGCCACGCCAGGCCTTCGAGCTACGTCTGCGCAGGATGTCTCACGTAATTAGATATTCCTTTCTCATTACAAGTTTACTTTCAAAGTTTGCAATAAATGATTGGAATGCAGGAGTTTGCCATATCTCAAGTATGATTTCTCAATATCCATCGAAATTATGCAGCGAAATGTGTGCATCTAACAACATCGCACGCGTGCATCTCCGTGCTTCTAATTAGGAGGACCATACGAATGTCTGAGCTAAAATGCGATGTCTGCTGGACTAAATACTTTTGAATTTTATCTATCAACTCAACATGATTGAGTCATGCTTATTATATCGCTCTAACACTCATCACATTTTGACTTCACTCTGTTGCGGTAGCCTGTTAGGTCACATCATCAACTGTTCTACCTCGTAGTAACCTGAATATTGTAAGTTGAAGTATAATCCACGTAACATCATTTTCTATTTTATACAACAGAAGCAATCTCTATAAAGCTGAATGTCTGTTTTTATGCCTGTCTGTCTGTCTGTATGTCTGTCTGTATGTCTGTATGTGTGTACGTATGTTCGTTTGTTTGCGTTTGTTATGAAAATCCAAGCAAGACGCCAGCCTATACTGTTACCTCGCATTGACTGCCTCAAGAGCATGACCTGCGTCGGCACGATTGCGTTGAAATGGTACGGATTCGGTAGCTCAAGGGGTCCTTGATTTGACATTAAAATTGTTATTGATTGGTTTACTTTCCATTACATAATTCTTTCAAAGGTTATTAGACACTTAGGCTTCAAATTGCACACTTCATGCAATTTGGCAGTTTGCCAGATGTCTTCAAATGCAACACTGCATGCTACGATTGCCTAGTTTGTATAAAATTCTATATAACTTTCGCAGGCTGTTGATACGATGAGTTATAAGCAATTGTATTGCCAAATCGGTCGAGAATAAACTTCGCGTGAAATGTGCCCGAAGTTTTATCAAAAGGTTCTTTTAGACATTTTTTGCTACTTTCAAGAAAAAAAGATGGCCGTAGACACCATACTCAAATGAACCTAAAAAAGTAGTAGCTTGCTACGCACCTTTGATTACTTTCAATAAGCTGAAGGGGAGTCAGCATTAGGGAAGAGTGTCTGAAGCAATCTCCAATTTCCATGAAAATCTTATCAATTTACAGACTTGCGAACAGTGAGAAGAGGAGATTCTATGAGGTACCTAAATTTAAGTCTATAGGCAAGATTTGTGCGTCTTGTTTGATTCTGTGTCCAGGCCGGCAAAGTCCCATCGTCACCTCCCCGCGGTGCCGGCTGGCAACGGGGATCAACCCCGGCAAACGACGAGGGCACTGTCCCGTCAGGCGGAGCGACGCGCCGAGGACTGTACAAATCAGTCGTGTCACATGCATCGGACTATTGAGGATTTTTGTCAAGCTGCTAGGGCGTCCCCCGGAGGCGACGCGCGTCATTGCCCGCATGGCGCGAATAGTGAGCTAGGGCTACCTGCCCCCGGACGAGGCAGGCCAAAGAAGCGAGTCCAGGAAATCCGACTAGCGACGATTAATATTGGAACGCTGACGAGCCGCAGTCGGAAGCTATGCGAGAGGCTGAAGGAGCGACACGTCGACATCGCATGTGTACAGGAAACGAAATGGAAAGGGAGGCAGGCTAAGGACATCGGCGACGGATATCGCTTATACTACACGGGAGATAGCAGCAGCCAGAACGGAGTCGCGATGCCGCGAATTAGTGACCGAAGTGACGCGCATTTCAGATAGATTGATGGCGATGAAGATCGAAGCAGATGATGCCACGCTTCGAATAGTCTCGTGTTATGCCCCGCAAGCCGCATGTACCGAAGCCGAGAAGGACGTGTTTTGGAGGGACTTCGACATCCTGCTAAGGACATTTGACGCTGCAGACTACATCTTCGTAGGAGGCGATCTCAATGGGCACGTTGGCCACGAACACTATGGATTCAAGCGATACCATGGTGGAAACGGATATGGTCAGAGGAATGAAGATGGAGAACGCATCCTGGAAGCAGCAGAAGCACACGACTTGGCGATAGCGAATACATTTTTCAAAAAGCGGGAGTCACATTTGATCACGTACGTGGAGACCGCTCAACTCGGATCGACTACTGGATGCTGCGCCGATGCCACTTGCCGATGGTGATGAATGCGAAGGTTATAACCACGGCGACACATGCATTTGCGCCACAACACCGGTTGCTCGTATTGGATCTTCGACTGAACATCCACTTACGTTCACGAGCCAGAAAGACGACTACAAAGAGGATCAAATGGTGGAAGCTCACCGAACATCGCCAGCAAGTCAGAGATGCTCTTAACGGTTTGAGGGTGTCGACGGATGATAAGGAGTCGATTGAAGAGCAATGGAATCGGATTGCTTCGCAGATACGATCGAGGGCCGAGACAATTTTGGGAACCACCAAGCCAGGACGCCGGTTTGTAGACAAGCAAATCTGGTGGTGGTCTGAGTCAGTCCAGCAAGTGATCAAGGAGAAGAAAGAAGCTTTCAAAGCCTGGCAACGCTCACACTCAAATGAAGACCTCCGTCGGTATCGAGAACAGAACTCGAAGGCGAAGCACGCGGTAGCCGAAGCAGAGGAAGCACACTACAAGAGACTTTACGACGAGCTGGATGGACCTGCTGGAGCAAACAAGGTCTACCGACTGGCCGCTGCACGACATCGAGCGAAGCAGGACATCAACCACGTCATGCACATTAAGGACGCAGAGGGCAACCTCCTGACAAAGCCGAGGGCAATACTCAAGCGGTGGAGTGAGTACTACAAAGGGCTATTTAATGAGGAGTTCCCGCACCCGTTAGTACCGCAAGGAGCCCCCACACTTGGACAGGTATCTCGGATCGAGGAGGCAGAAGTTGTGCAGGCACTAAGGAAGATGTCTAGCGGAAAAGCTCCGGGACCCGACGACATACCTGCTGAAGTGTGGAAGATGATGGGGCAGCGTGGAGCGGCATATCTCACATCGCTCTTTAACCGCATTATCGTAGACGGACAGTTGCCGCGAATCTGGACTACGAGTGTTACAGTCCCTATCTGGAAGGAAAAGGGCGACGTCAGCGACTGTTCAACATATCGACCAATACGCTTGCTATGCCACACGATGAAGATCTTCGAACGAGTCATCGACGCACGCATTCGAAGTATAGTGGAGGTCACTCCGAAACAATGCGGCTTTGTAAAAGGATCTGGCACCATCAACGCCATCCACGCGTTACGATTGCTAATGGAAAGGCACTTGGAGAAACGGATTCCGATTCATTTCGCATTCCTGAATTTGGAAAAGGCATTTGATCGGATACCACATGGGCTGATCTGGTATGCGCTGAGACAACACGATGTTTCAGAAGAGTACGTTCGCTGGATCAAACTCCTCTATACGAACACGACGGGCGCCATACGTTGTGCAGTGGGAACGTCAATGCCATTCCCAATCCAAGTCGGAGTACACCAAGGATCGGCTCTATCACCGCTTCTCTTTATACTGTGCATGGGCACGGTGACCAAGGACATCCAGCTGCCGCATCCGTGGACGCTCCTTTACGCAGACGACGTCGAGCTAGCAAGCGGATCGAGACAAGAGCTTGAAGAGGCGACTGTGAGATGGAAGACACGATTATGAACGTAGCAAAGACCGAGTACCTGGAATGCAGAGAGCAAACCGATGGCACAATTAGCATCGATGGGCAGCCGCTGAAGAAGGTCACGACGTTCAAATACCTGGGCTCCCGAGTGACGTCGGATTGCGACACGATCACTGATGCTCGTGCTAGGACGAACGCGGCGTGGCTAAAATGGCGGCAAGTAACAGGAGTACTCTGCGACCGACGAATCCCGTTGTATCTCAAGTCGAAAGTGTATCGGACTGTGGTGAGGCCAGTCGCACTGTATGGAGCCGAATGTTGGCCAGCAACAAGAAAACACGAGCAGATCCTGAGCACGATGGAGACGCGAATGATAAGGTGGATACTTGGCCTAAGGAGAAGAAACTGCGTCACGAACGATGATGTACGACACATTTTCGGAGTTGCACCTATCGCGGATAAGATGCGAGGTGCCAGATTACGATGGTATGGTCACGTTTTACGAAGTGAAGATAATACAGTAGCAAAAACAGCACTTCGTCTAGATCCACAGGGGAAGAGACCACGTGGCCGTCCGAAGCAACGCTGGTTGGACACCATTCGAAACGACCTGCACATTGCAAAGCTCAAACCACAAGAAGCAGCTGATCGAGTCAAATGGAAGCAAAAATGCACCACCGCCGACCCTGCACCCGCGGGACAATGGCGAAGATAAAGAAGAAGAAGAAGAAGTTTGATTCTGTGTCCACCCATAACTGCTAAGCCCCATTATCAAGGGTGCTAAAGTTGGAAAGCCATCGATCAGCAGTAAAGCATTATCTAGCCGTACTCATGTCATTTTGATGCAGTGAGCTATTTCAATTTAACACCACCAGAATTCTCTTACTTTAACCTTTTATTGCAGAACTAAATAAATAATTACCAATAAATTATCTATGTAACTCAATTCTTCTTCAATGTGAAGGTATAGAAAGAATTTTTGTAGACGCTATTAGGTAGAGCATAAGTCAATGAAGCAAACGCTGAAGGAATGCGGTGCGAAGAAAGAAAAAAATATTTCTATCAGCTACTTTTAATGCATTCGACATAATCTGTTCAAAATTTGCGTAGCCAAGTTGGACATGCTCAGACAGCTGCATCGGAAAGTTCGCGGCATCAAAACGTGTTATATGGCGCGCCGCAGCCCTTGAAATTCAGCCCCGCACGCCGCGGCTCATGTATACAATACCGCTCATAATTCTTCAAAAAAGCCGACGCACTCTAGCGGAGTGCGCTAGAGTGTGCCGGAGAGCAGCGGAGTGTGCCGCACTCCACTGGAGTGCACCGGAATAGCGTCGCATCGTCATGTCTCGCTTGAGATATTCTGAATTCAAGGACACCGTTCATTCAGCTCGGCAAGACGCATTATTTTGTGCATAAAAGTGCCACAACCTATCGGGGTACGGTAGGTAGGTCGACAGTAGGTTTTCGCTCAATTTCGCAAGTTTTTGTTTGATTGGATTGCTCAGCGTGCTGATAACAATACTGACATTGATTTGCTGCTGATGGCACCGTAGGCATACTGTAGGAGTATGTAGGTCACTCAGATCGAATTTGTCCAAAAATTAGCTCAAGGTACAATGCCGCTCAAAGGAACTGCAATATCCGTGAACGTCGCGGAATTTCTGGACTTCCGCGACATTTTGGGAATTCCGGGATTCCGTTTTCAGTTTTCTCAAACTCTTCTGCGGAGGTCTTTTGCATTTATGTAACATAGCGCTTATCCAACATAAAAGGTTTCAGTAAGCATTATTCGATAGCCCTTGTAGGTCATCGCGCGCTAAGTACTAGCCGCAGACTATCTTTTTAAGAAAGATAGAAGCGCTTGGAATTCCACAAAAATCACGCGTTTCCAACTTCTACTCGCCACAATTCCCTCGGAATGAGTATATTCCGCATCAGAAGAAAGCATTTTGCTCAGCTCATCAAGGCGAATCTTTCGATATACACCACGTCCTTGATAATTCGATTTTAGTATTTCTGAATTTTTCTGCGGACCTCTCTTGGCAAAGGTGTAAAGCAGCGCGTATTGCTCCTAGTAGATTCCAACAAAAACCTTTCAATAGTACTTATTCTGCAGATTATGGAAAGCTAAGAATTAACCGCACATTTCTTTCCAAAGAAATAGAGGGGTTGGTGAATTGTGGAAAAGTCATGTCGTTCTAAATTATTCTCACCATAACTCTAAAATGTGAAGCTCTCTTGCTAAGCAGATGTGATTTTTGTAATCAGCATGTCGGATAACCTCTATGAGCAAGTTGCACTCACGGTGGAATTTCGGCGAAATATGCGATCTTTAGTACATTTTGGGCAATATGCCTATGTCTTCGTAGGCTCGTAACTCAGCGATTGTTACAGACTGGAAGCTGAGACATGCACCATTCGATGACATATCCACACTAACTTTGAGCTTTAAAGGCAAGCAGGCAAGTTTTCTGATAAGAAAGCGATAGGTGCAGGCGAAATTACGAACTTTCGTGACTTTGTCACAGTTACCTCACTATATCTCTGCAAAGGACCCTGTATTTGGCAAACACCACGATTTTCTTAAACAGTGCATCCGAAAACCTCCACAAGCGAAGTTTCCTTACATTTCAAGATCATCAACATTTTGACCAAAATCTATCGGTTAGCTTCAGAGCGTAAAACGAGAAAAATGAAATGACCCGAACATATCGGTAGACTTGCTCATAGAGTTCATCCGAACTGCTGATAACGAAAATCACATCTGCTTAGCAAGAGAGCTTCATATTTTAGAGTTATGGTGAAAAAAATTTAGAACGACATGACTTTTCCACAATTCACCAACCCCTCTATTTCTTTGGAAAAAAATGTGCGGTCAATTCTTAGCTTTTCATAATCTACAGAATAAGTACTATTGAAAGGTTTTGTTGGATTCTACTAGGAGCAATACGCGCTGCTTTACACCTTTGCGAAGAGAGGTCCGCAGAAAAATTCAAAAATACTGAAATCGAATTATCAAGGACGTGCTGTATATCGAAAGATTCGCCTTGATGAGTTGAGCAAAATGCTTTCTTCTGATTCGGAATATATTCATTTCGAAGGAAGTTGTGGCGAGTAGAAGTTGGAAACGCGTGATTTTTCCGGAATTTCAAGCGCTTCTATCTTTTTTGGAAAGAAGTCTGCGGCTAGTACTTAGCGCACGATAACCTACAAGGGCAGTGCTATCGAATAGTACTTACTGAAACCTTTTATATTGGATAAGCGCTATGTTACATAAATGCAAAAGACCTCCGCAGAAGAATTTGAGAAAACTGGAAGCGGAATATCGAAGGCATGATTTCATCAAAAAATTTGCCTTGATGAGCTGAACACAAAGCTGTTTCCGAATTCAGAATATATTCATTCCGAAGTTATGGTGCGCTAGTTTGCGTGGTTTCCGTTATTTCGCGGAGTTCCTGGAATGTCGCGGAATTTCCAGAATGTCGGGGAATTCCGGGAATTCCGCGACGTTCACGGAAATTGCACATCCTGTGAGCGGTATTGTACCTTGAGCTGATTTTTGGACAAATTCGATTTGAGTGACCCTCTACCATACTCCTACAGTATCCCTACGGTGCCATCAGCAGCAAATCAATGTCGGTATTGTTATCAGCACACTGAGCAATGTAATCAAACAAAAAACTTGCGAAATTAAGCGAAAACCTACTGTCGACCGTATACCTACCGTACCTCGATAGGTTGTGGCAATTCTATGCACTAGATGATGCGTCTCGCCGAGCTGAATTGTGTCCTGTGTACGGTGTCCTTGGATTTAGAGTACGTCTATTCTCAAGCGAGATATGACGATGCGACGCTATTCCGGTGCACTCCAGTGGAGTGCGGCGCACTCCGCTGCTCTTCGGCACACTCCAGCGTACTCCGGCGCACTCTGCCGCACTTCGGCGCACTGCAGCGCTCTGTGGCGCACTCCGCTAGAGTGCGGCGACTTTTTTGACGTTATGAGCGGTATTGTGTTCCACCGAGAACCGCAGTCTCGGCCAAAGTTGAAATTGGGAAGAGATTGTCGATAGAGTCGCGGCCCAACCACCTCACTCGGAGGGCCGCAGGCCTTACCAAAGGCCGTACTTCTTACACCTGTAGGAGCAAGCATTAGCGAGAAGATGCATTAATCCGTGATATTATTCTGAAAAACAGGTGCTGTTTCCTAAAATAAACAGTCTAAATCATGAGAAGCTACACTGCTCCGATTCCTCAGCTTTCAAAAATGGGTGCTTAAAAGGCGAAAAGAAGCATCTTTGGCTCATGCTTGTTTTCACTCAGAAAGGCTTTCTGCGCAGATGTCTGCTCCAGTTACGAAAAAGGGAGTTATTCCGTTAGTTTGAAACTAAAAAAATTGGTTTGCTTTAGAAAACAACAGTTTACAGGGTGTCCCATGATCTAGTTTTTTATCACATGGGCAGGGAAGCATCGAAAATTGCTAGAAAAGGACATAACGCTCGCCCATACCGTAAAGAATTCAACTGCGCCGTTTGAAGGAGCCAGACTGCAGACTGATTCGGTGTAATGAGTTTTTCGCCCCCTCACGGCGCAAACGTCCCCACAGATGTTCTGCAAGATCTGACCAGGAGGTACATTAGTTAATGTAATTAAGGACGCTTTCTTAGCGTACGGGTATTCACTTATATTAAGGCGGATATAAAATAATAAGAGATCAATTTGGAGAAAATGCTTAACTTTGTTAGACAATCACAAATGCCTCGCAGCACACTGCGATATTCGGTCTTGCTCAAAATTTATGAGAAATACTTTTGGTCATTAGGTTTTGCATAGTTCTTGTGCCAGAAGTCATCGGTTGAAATAGGCATTTGAATGGCTCCCTTGTCAAGATTAGTCCTTAAGCTCAAAAGAAAGCTTCATATTAGGTTGTTACATAAGTCTTGCTACACTCTTTCCTGTAGTAAACAATTACATGCGTGAAAACAGCATAGCTTTGTTTTTGTGTAAGTACAAAAATCTCGATTTTCTCGACTGCTAGCTAAACAAAAAATACAGTAACTGTATATATGAATACCTGATGTGAAGTGTTATCTATTTGAGCAAGCGAGAGATCCGTAGGATGTTTTTGAACAGAGATAAAGAATTTTTTGATTTTTTGGGCATTGAGTACGACTCGCATTTCGGCTCCAAACTTGCGATGAGTCGAAGCTAGTGCGAACCTGTGCATGCCTTCTTGTAGAGCTTGCTTTGCTCTATCGAATGGTACCCTGAAGCCCTAGTGAAAATGTGAAGCGTAGAACATATTGCTGTAAGTAACCAGAGTGTTAGTGCATGCGGCCCTAAGAATGTATTCCCTAGCTTCCCTGATCTGCTTGGAGCTTCAGAAAAATTATTTCTTTGAAGATTTCATTTTTGGGATCATGAAATACGCAACTGCAGCAAAAACATGAAAGCAACCAAAGTTTCTGTGAAAGGTTTAATGTTCACTATACATCATTTCTGCTTAATTATCCAGATCAAATCGCTGTGAATCACCTTTTGGAATTGCTCAGAGAGAAGGCGATTTCCTTGAAAAGCAATTCTTACATATTATAAAAAAAACCAATGTTTTGAAGTAAGTGTGATGTACCCAAACGTTTGCTAAACATAATAGCTACCAGCACTGCTCTAGAATACTTTGACAGAATTTTCGGAAAATCTTATATATAAAGCTGAATGTCTGTCTGTCTGTCTGTCTGTATGTCTGTACGTATGTGCGGAGTAGTTTTGACGTTAAAGCGTCATATTCTACCGCTGAATGCGCTACTTCAAACTTACTCGGTAGAATATGACGCTAATGTGCGCTTACGAACATAAAAGCGTTAAGTAGAACTAAATGCTCAAAATTTTGGATCTTCTTCCTTGTTCAAGACATAAGAGATGTGCTTCATTTGTAGACTTGTTTTTTTGTTGTTTGTTGTATTATCATACACCGGAAAAAGTTACCACAAAACTAAAATTCAGAGTTTTGATATGTTGTTACCCTTAAGAGAGCGAATCGGTTGCACAACATGTCTGCTTCCCAAGTGAATTTCTTCAAAAAAAGTGCATTCGGACAAGGTAAGCAAGGTTCTGGTTGATTTGCCAAGCCACTGCCTTCGAGTTTGACCGCCGGACGAAGGGCAGTACCCAAGAGCACGAGCACAATTTTTTTACCGGCATTATACGCATGACGAACAGGGTGTGTAACAATGTCCGCGCATCGCGTGATCACTCAACTAAAGCTGCTTCGCTCCGTCCGGCAAAAGATTTATGCATATTTTGAAAAGATGTATTGAAAGATACTATTGTGTACTTCCAGAAGAGCGTTTGAAAAGGAAGGAATTGCGACAAGATGTAGTAAGAACATGCGCTAATCTCAGTGTAAGGACTAATCTTGACAAGGGAGCCATTCAAATGCCTATTTCAA
The DNA here is from genome assembly GCA_958299035.1 of Cylicocyclus nassatus. Classification (NCBI taxonomy): domain Eukaryota; kingdom Metazoa; phylum Nematoda; class Chromadorea; order Rhabditida; family Strongylidae; genus Cylicocyclus; species Cylicocyclus nassatus. The sequence continues at coordinate 60,945,192 of CATQJL010000223.1, forward strand.
CCGATGACTTCTGGTACAAGAACTATGCAAAACCTAATGACCAAAAGTATTTCACATAAATTTTGAGCAAGACCGAATATCGCAGTGTGCTGCGAGGCATTTGTGATTGTCTAACAAAGTTAAGCATTTTCTCCAAATTGATCTCTTATTATATTATATCCGCCTTACCATAAGTGAATACCCGTACGCTAAGAAAGCGTCCTTAATTATATTAACTGATGTACCTCCTGGTCAGATTTTGCAGAACATCTGTGGGGACGTTTGCGCCGTGAGGGGTTATGTTTATCGCGCCGAAAAACTCATTACACCGAATCAGTCTGCAGTCTGGCTCTTTCAAACGGCGCAGTTAAATTCTTTACGGTATGGGCGAGCGTTATGTCCTTTTCTAGCAATTTTCGATGCTTCCCTGCCCATGTGATAAAAAACTAGATCATGGGACACCCTGTAAACTGTTGTTTTCTGAAGCAAACCAATTTTTTTTATTTCAAACTAACGGAAAAACTCCCTTTTTCGTAACTGGGGCAGAAATCTGCGCAGAAAGCCTTTCTGAAAGAAAACAAGCATGAGCCAAAGATGAAAGCTGAGGAATCGGAGCAGTGTAGCTTCTCATGATTTAGACTGTTTATTTTAGGAAACACTTGTTTTTCAGAATAATATCAACGATTAATGCATCTTCTCGCTAATGCTTGCTCAAAAAGACTAGCTTTGCACTTTAGAAATTTTGAGAATCACAATTAGTCTGAAACTAGCCTACGGTTTGCACACTTTGATTAGGGAATCATATACGTCCTCTACTAAAAGCGCCTAGAGCTTCTTCGAAGGTGGAGTTCCTGCAATTGAAAATTCGTTTGCCGCACTATCTTCTGATCGTTCCGATAATCCCCTTTAGCACAATAAAATGTTTGAGCTTCCCAAACTCATAAATATAATGTACTTTCGTAACTCTATTCCATTTCCTTTTTGTTGGCTATAGTCATTGCAAGAAATACGAGAACATAAAGTGGGCACTGACGTCTTTAACCGACAAAAACGACTAAGTTATCGTTGCAAGCACTTGCTTATATCCTATTCTGGGATACAAGAATACTAGCGGTCTTCAAAAATAAAACAGGATTAATCAAAAGTCAAGACGGACAAGGAAGCAGCTAGATTATGATGTAGCGGTAATAGTACAATTCTCAAGATTTGAGAAGAAAATACGTTTATCGTTAGCGATAAGGACTCAGCAACGCTTTTTCCACTATCCGCGGGGATGCTTGCAACATGACATCAATATCTTTTAAGTCCTGACTTGCGTTTTTGACCTAAATTTCGGCATCTACACCAAATAAGAAGCTGAGCAACCATCCATGTGGACTTCCGGTGCAAACCTACAAAACCAGCATATAGCCATATAAACCCAGTACGGCACTTTATTCAGTTTTCTGTATTCTTCCATATAAGACTTTCCAAAAAATTCGATGTGGTAATATCGTTGTTGAATTAGTTTACTTTTACTTCTAACAAAATTGCCACACCTTTTATTTCGCTGATACTCAAATCTTTTGCTTTTGTTGGAATTATATGTATTGAATGTGAGCATATGTATAAATTCAGGGAAATTTTTGTTGCTAGGCAGCATTCTGTTAGGTTGTTTTATCAGTTCGTAACGCATAAACAAAGAAATGACTATCAAAATGTTGTCAATGATATTTTTTTGCCTCATCCTTCTGGATGAAAAGAACACTCAAATGTACAAAAAACATCACATGCATTTAATTCATGTGTGAAAACAATAGAAGGCTAGACAATTCTTGATTTAAGACTGGTAATCAAGTTTCCTGGGCCGGTAGTAATCCCCCTGACCTGGCGGCATGTTTCGCCGTCAGGTCGGCGTCATCTTTACGTGAAGTCGACGCGAACACCGAGCTCGAATTTGCGCCCTCCCAACCCTTTTTACCACGTAATTCCAGACGAGCAGGTCATTGTGACCTTAGAGAACCTTACCTGGCAAATGGAGATTTTAAAAACCGTCCTAAACAAAGTTGTTGAGATAGGCAGGAAGTGCTGGCGACAACTTCGCGAGCTGACCTGGCGGCATCTCGTCGAAATTTCAGCGCTGAGAGATGCCGCCAGGTCAGAGAGCACGAAAAATAGCCTGCTCTTTTGAGAGATCAAGGTGCCACCATCCTGATGTACCCCTACCACGTCGAGGTGGTGGCACCTTGCTGGCGCCGTTTGCAAGTTTGGGTAGTGCGGCATTATCACACAATTTACGTCGGGCGAAAAAATCAAAATATTCTACTTTCCATCAAGAAACTATCATTTTTCTCATTATATGAGTTTTCTTTCTTGGAACGACGATTTTCTTACAGAGAAAAAATCTAGTAACGCCTGAGAACCATAAAGAACACCATCTTTTTTGGAAATCCCTTCTAATTCATTTCTTTCAAATCATCATTGCACCGATTTCGCCCCTCTCTCGCTCATATCAATCAGCTGTTCTTTCAGGTCAAAGTCTCTCACGCAATGTATCGATCCCTCTTACAAGCGGCCACTTACCACTGCGTTCCTCCTATTGCTGGTGCAAAAGTCAATGATTGACCAAATGGTCGAATGGTTAACGTGGTGGCTCTTGAAGTTAACGCGCTTAGGTTCGACCGCGCGCGAGGTAGCAGTTTTGCGGCTGTGTGCATCATCAAAATTTAATGTGCGAAATATTGCGTACTAAGGTTAAGTAAGATTATTAAAAAGTAGAATCACTCCGCGAGCTGCCGCCGAAGATGGCAACTTTCCGTGATGTGTGCCAACTTGGCGGCATCTAAGATGCCGCCAGGTAGGGAAGGTTACTACCGGCCCTGGAGTTTGAATGCAAATCGCTTACTTAAGGATAGTGAAAGATGCAACACACATTTTTTCTGATAAATATTCGTTCTGCTGCTGCAGCATGCGATGCAACATCTATAGCAGAAAAATAAAATGCACAGTAGTAGCTTGCTTGTCTGCACAGTAGCTGGCACACCCCATCAACCGAACCAGCGGCAAATTATACATATTGTTGAAAATTTGCGCGACATACTCTTTACGGCGTTTGATTACTATTGAGATGGTATGCTATAACTTATTATGCGCTGGTTGACTATTGGCAAATTACTATGTTTCTGGTTGCACTTCTACCTAAAGTGTTGTTTAGGTGTCAGTACATCATACTTGCCATGTGGATAGCCTAGCAAACCGATATCGTAGTCATTTAGTTTTATAGATTTTCCCTTCCTTTTAACCCTAAGAGAGAGTCGTTACGACTTTAAGATAAACTATCATGCTCGTAAATGAACTATCATTGCATTGTTTGCCACAACCAGCTGATTCTAGGGTTTGTAGTTTCTATTCTGCTCATCATGCAATAGAGTGGGAAATGTGTATTGTCTGCTATGCTTGAATTGTCAATAGTACCTACACTTGTATGTTTTGATCTCACAAGGTAATGGTCAAAAGTCGAAGTGGCCAATCCAAGCAAGCTGCCTATCATCGGATGTAGCATTCAACGCTGATTTCAAATCTGTATCCCAAATCTGCTTAGCCCCTTTGTGGATGTTATAAGCACTTTCATTGTGAAAATCGTACATGAAGCGAAATCAAGCACCACCTTCAGGCTTCAAGAATATAAAGTAACCTAGTATGTTTTGGCCCAGCATTGAGCCGAAAATGGCTCTGTATGCCAAATTTGCGCTTCACATTCACAATTTCTTGGCAAAATGACAACCCTCAACGGCTCATAACTTCGCCCGTACATGCGCTAAGCTGATAAAAAACACAGGTTTAAAATCCCCGTTTTATGCTGCATCTAATGGCATGCATCTCGTTTTTTAATTGGCCACTGTGATTTCTGACCATTCCCTTGTCAGTGTACTTGGGTCCGAATCGAATAGAAATTCGATCATTCGAATAAAACATTCGAATATATTCGTATTCGAAATCGATATTCAGAGTTCTTCCATTTTCGAATAATACTCGAAACTCGAATAATTGAGAAAACGGGGTTTTGAATAAAATTCGAAACTCGAATAATCAAAATACAGGATTTCGAATAAAATTCGAAAACTCGAATAATCAAAAAAACGGGGTTTCGAATAAATTTTATTCCAATGTTTCATTCGATATTTTATTCGAATGTGTATTCGAATAAACTCCGTATTCAGATTATTCGACTTTGTCGCAAAACCAAGTGCTGAGTATCAAGCTTACTTCGTCCGCGTTTTTTTTTCGCAAAACTCGGTAGTGCACTTCTCGAAACCGTTATGACCTTTGAACTGTATGGAGAGTCGCATTCTTCTGACTGCTTGCGACAGTAAAAAAACCATATGTGGATTTCAATTGATGCTTTTTCGATCACTGAGATTGTTTGCACTGCTATAGGCACCAAATAGCAAGAAAGCTATCAAATTCAAACTCATGTTCCGATTCATGTATTGAAAGTGTTTTAAAAAACCTGTTGCAATGCACTCTTGCTTGCATAAGTTATGTTGCACAACTGACTCTATTCGTTACCTTAGAGATTTTTTGCGAATTGGTGTATTTTGAGTAAAAGACATTGCAGTTGTAGTGGAAGATTAGACGGTTTAGATCGCCGTATTTGCCAGCTACGTGATGTCTTCAAAGCGTGTACAGCTTTCTAAAAAGATAAATGTCCTGCATTCTGTACTTTTAGAACAAGTTCTGGAGAATTTGACTATTGCCAAACTACGTCGCCACTAAAATGCCTGCAGTATGCCCGGAGCTACAGGGGCATTCGTGCTCGCTTTGCGGAATAAACCACATGCCTTCGTAGCTACCTTCGCCTTCGTAGCTACCTGCCTTCGAGCTACGGGAGTGGGAGTTGGTACAAGGGGGTAAGTGAGGGTGCTAAATATGGATAAAAAATTATTTTATTGATTTTATCAATTTTTGAAAAATCTTAAGTTACGAGGTTGGGAGTTGGTACAGGGGGTAAATGAGAATGCTGATTGAAACCAAAATCTATTTCATCGATTTCAGCGATTTTTGGAAAATTTTGAGCTGGAAGTTGGTATAAGGGATACGAGAGTGCTGATTATGATTGGATCGGCTTTAGCCAGATATGTCGGCAAGTTTGAGATATGATTGCTCTAGTTATTCGATAAATCATTCGAATACTTATTCGAAATGACTTCCAATGTTTGAATATATTCGACATTCATTCATTCGATATTTTTGATTTTCCGAATTTATTAGGAATTCATTCATTCGAGAATTTTTGAACCTCGAATTTATTCGATGTTTGTTTATTCGAGATTTTTAATTTTCGAGTTTATTCGATATTCATTTATTCGATGAAAAATTTCGAATTTACCCAAGACTTGTCAGTGACGTCTCATCCTTTTGCTCTCGATGTTGATCTTTCATCCAAGGTTAAGCTGCTTTCTATTCGACATCGACCCTCCTATCTCTGTGGTGTAATGTGCTTTATCAAACATTCCGCGCTTGTGCAAAAATCGGACTCTATTTTTACACAACGACTGAGTAGGCAAACATTGCAGAAGCGAATTGATATCGAATATGACGAAAATGAACTATCGACAAGAAAAAGAAACTTACGAAAACCTTTGAAGGATAATGGATTTAGAAAGTTTGTGTAATTTCCATTAGGCAATGTTAACTTGAAGACCATTTTTATTATATGTTTAAGTGACCGTGTATGTTCATATCCATTAGTAGAAATATATATAAGAGACCGTAGGAAGTCTTAAGTGTGCATTCGTACCTTTCTCTTGATCTTACTTAATGTGGTTTCTCCAACTTCCTTCCGAACTCTCTCACTCTTGTCTCATAGTTTTGTAAGTAGCGACTGCACCTTTATTTACTCAGTATCGGCCATCATGATTCACCGCCGACGGCTTAAGTACGATCTTTTGAAGTTTAGTCATCTTAGTTAAAAAGGTCACTCGTTTTGTCAAATTGCATGGTTGTCTCCTTGCTAATAAGTAGTTGTTGGGAATCGACTTCGTTGAGGCCGGCGAACACTAACCATCTTCTTAATCTTAGCTGCTCTGCGGAACTATGCCGAGGCTTACAGTGGTGTTTGTTGTTTTTGAAACACGCCTGCAACTCGTTTAGTCTTCATCGAAGCGTAGATGTCGGCGGAAGGCCTGGGTGCAAATGCAGCGTCGACTGTCAGCATGACCATCACAGAACTACGAACAGGCCTTCCGAAGACTGAGAGCGCGAAAAAAGAGCAGAGGAAATGAAAACGCTGAAAATCCCGCAGATGCGGCGCACTGTCCAGACGAAGTAACGCGGAACCCGAGCTGCTGGTGTACCCGACATTGCGATTGAGATACCCTGTACGTTACCCTTGAGGATGGGGAGGAGTGCTGTCAGGAAATGCCCTTTATCTCGCTGTTCTGGTCTCTATCCCTCATTTCTCAACCATCTTTCGGAAGCTTTACTTCTCTACTCTGACTTAAGGATGACAGAGCGTTCATGAGCTGAGTCATTGGTTTTATAATTCCTAAGGATCCTCAGAAAAGTGCTGCTTTTTTCAAGGGGTGAGTAAATGAATAATACCGCTGGAAAGGGGGAACAGCTTCAAAAAGTTTCAAATGCTTTTTGAACGCCCAAAGATTTAGTGGTCAGGAGGCTATTCTTCAAAGTTATTCCTCCCTTGGAGTTAATAATAGCAATTGAAGCTGTACCGATTATGCCAAAACGCTCAGCACCACTCTAAATAAATGGTTTGATAGAAGTTGAGGTTTTTGATATAGCCGCTAATCTTCAAAATTTCTATTCTTTTTTAAAGTTGACGTGGGCATTTCAAAATACCGTTTATTTGAGCTCGTAGTGCTTAGAAAGTTCTGACAAGAAATAAATAAGGTATTCTTTGAATCGCAGGCCGAATTTGAAATCTTTTAGAAGAATCTTATAGAATCTAAATCTGTTAGAATATTTTCAAAACTCATTCGTTCTTTTTAAGACATGTTTAGCAGTGTGGTTAAGTAAACGTGCTGCTTTGGGATGTTTTCATCAAATCAGCGAAAGAAAAATAACTCTGAAAGAAGCACGGATGGCGTTGAGCATCAGAGGTTTGCACAAAGACAGGTTGTTCTGCAAGTTTTGTCCGTTCTGATTTTCAAAAGCAATAAGTCATGCACTTCTTACATCATAGGCGTCAGAGTTTCTTGCTTTTGCAACAGTTTTATTCCACGTTGAGTTTGAAGCCAAAGACTAAAATGATCCAAAAGTCCGAAAAATAGAGAACCTACAAAAATTCTAACTTGCTTACTTGAACTCTGTTCAATAAGACATTTATATACGTCATGCCGTATTTTTTCCTTGATTAGAATTGTTGAAAACGAAAATTTTCATGCTTTTTCCAAATTAGCTGTGCTGCACCTACACAGGTGATCGTAAACTACTAGCCTGTAGAAGTATAAAGACAAATTTCCAGCTTTCCAGAAGCTCTAGTTTTCGAGAAATATGGATTTTTAGCGTAAGTCAGCCGACTAAGGGAAGCTAAATTCGATTTATGGGAAAGAGCATTTGAAGAGCTGAAAATTTGTCTTTGTACTTCTACAGCTTAGCGGTATACGATTACTTGTGTAGGGCCAGCACAGCATCCATTTGGCACAAGCATGAAAATTTTCGTTTTCATGAAATCTAATCAAGGAAAAAATACGGCAATGGCGTATATGAATGTCTTATGTGAGTAGAGTTTGAGTGAGCAAGTTAGAATTTTTGTAAGAATTTTTCCACGAAGTTCTGATTTTTTCTTGTTTTCGGGCAAATGAATCCTTCCAGTTTTCGGCTTGAAACTTGAGATGGATCAGATCTTATGCAAAAGCAAGAAAGCCTTTTTGTAGAGCTTGCTTTGCTCTTTCGGACAGTACCTTGCAAACTATTCAAAAACGAGAAGTGTATGACTTATTGCGGTCGAAATTCAAAACGGACGGAACTTATGGGACAACCGATAGCTGAAAACGCGGCTTGTACAAAAATACGATCTTGTTGCATAAATTTGTATCGAAGGGCAAAAGTACTCAAGGATGGATACACAGCTTCACTACCAAATCTCCCCAGATTCAAGATAAGAAGCAGTTATTAAGCTGCGCTCCCCACAGCTGTGCATGCGTGCATTAGAGAAACATGCTCAAATAAAAAATATGTTTATTCTTGTTGGAAAAGTTGGTTTGAGCAACTTGCTCACTCTCAACTAGAAATTTAGCGTTTGTCTTTGTCGCATCAGAGATTTAGCATCTCTAAATGATTACCCACCAAATAAGAATTGACTTTAATGTGTTACCCGAATATAAAAATTTTAAAGATATCAAACCAAGCGACTCTAGGAAAAAAATAAATATTTAATTTATCAGATAAAGCAAGCATGTTTCACAACATACAACAAACAAAGAGAAACATTGTTACTTCTAAAGATGACAATTCTTCTTTTTTGAAACAATTTTTAGTAAGTAATGATAGGCATAGATTACGTCTAAGCTAAGAATGAAGATTATAACCAAAGCCAAGCATGGGTGTGGCATTACTTCTGCAATTCGCATTGGGCGATCAGGGAGCGAGGGTGGTTTTAGTCGAGCTTGAAGAATTGAAGGTGTTCAATGGAAAGGAGCAGTTCAATCAATGTTTTCGAACAGAAAGCAGCAATGTGGTATGCTGGTTTTGACTGAATGAACATGTAACGAATGAACGGATCTTCAGCAGCACGCCAGAAACCCCATCAAGCAAGAATTAAGCACTTTTTGAGATGATCACTTTTTATAAGGTCATGAAAAAAAATCCTAATGGCAAACTGAGTGTCGTTGGAATAATCATTTTCAAACACTAACTTTGTATCAAAACCAAATAAAGCCACTTTTTCACTCATTGTAAGAACAAAGCACTATTCCCCATTGGTGCATGTAAGATATCACCCTACACATTGAAAAGTGAAAGAGTAGCACACGACAGTTATATTTTTCGTTCATAGTGGCGCTTGAAGGCAGTGTCCCGGCAGATTTGCGTCCTGGGGGAGATTGCTATAGTGGGGTTCCTGGTCATGCCACTGACCTCCAGGCACGTCCGGCTGGTTGATGCTCCCTCTGGGCGAAGAAAATAGCCCTTGTACCGGCGCGCGTAACCCCAATCGACGCGCACGGACGACATCGCTTACCCTTCGGCACGGGACCCCACGACCGCTCTCCCGCATTTTGCAAGCTATCCAAAGCACAGGCAGCAGAGTCTTCGTGCCAGGACCTCCCAACTTTTCATTGAAATTTTCGTCCGAGCTGCCTTTTAGAGATTGGGTAAACGCCCCAAAAAAGTCTTTTCACCCGTTTCAAAGTTCATCGGGGCCTACGGGTCGAAAAGGCCCAAAACATGCAAAAAGATGGAAGTGCGAAATCTGCTGCCGGGACACTGTTTTTGAGCAATTGTTATTTAGACAATTGAAAACGATTAAGTTCAAGGTGACTATCAAAACACGAGGTACAATCTACTAAATTACATGTATATCATACGCCGAAAGTTCTTCTGTGACATGTTATATGTATGTGCACTCTATAAAATGTGGCTGCCACACTTTCTTTGGAAACAGATGTTCCACATATGGTGCGCCGACTCAGATCTTGTATCATGAGTTGTTTTCAGCCTGATTCGACTGCACTCGTTTGACAATGAGCAATAGTTGCTGGGCATAACCACTGCGAGCGAAAAATTGCAACAAACGTTTGACTTTTTGAATTCGTAGTTTATTGTCAACATAAAGTGGGACCTCTGACAGGAGAAGTGGTGTTATATTAAGTGACAAAAATAGAAATTAACTAATCCACTTCCTATGTGGCGGTTATGCGCGCGGACGGCACGATGTATTGCGCGCTTTATTGTCGCCGGAGGGGTGACCCGCGGACTTTTGCAATGGACCATCCACGCATATTGCAGCTAGCCTATTGGCGAGATATGGTGGTTCCTAAATTAGCGAGGTGGAGTTGCGCTAGCGCCTCTTGCGTTGCAGCTGTTCCCTGCTGAGGGATGCCTAATCCATCGTTGACCGACACGGATTCGCCTCGCCACTATTAAAGAGCCCGCTGACATCTCCTATCCGGCGAGCAACGGCACTTCCTCTAATGTTACCATTAATGCGCGCGGGTGGCGGGCTTTGGCTTATCATGTCATATCAAATGTCATATTTTTTACCACTTGCCTTCTCGGACCACTGTTTTGAGCGTCCTCCTACGCTTTTTTCGGGATCCTTTGTTTACATATATTATTCAATAAACTTACTTTTGAATTCCTAAACAAATGTTAGGTCATAACAGAAAACAAAGACATTTGAAGTCTCAAAAACTTTATCAGTGAATTCATGTGAAAAGTATCGTAGTGTTTACAGTAACGAGAATCTAGTTTAGTGTATTTATATTCATTCAATTATGTTGCACGTGTAGCCAGATTTGATTGCTATTTGCAGAAGCACATGATGACTGTTTTCAAATGAACTGCCGCATTTTGACCATGTAATGTTAGTATATCATGAAAGTGTCACAGATCCATCGTATACCATATAACAACAAGTATCATTAACAAACAACAAAAGGTTACAAACATTGAGAGGCAAGAAAAGAACAATTATGTTTACTGCCAACGCTCCTCCGACTCATTCTCTAAATCATCGTGACGGAGGCTATTATCCATATTCCGTAAAACTCCATCTTTTCGCTGAAGTACGTTTTTCATTTAGGTTTGATAGGCGCTTATGCTATTTGAAATTTTTGTTATTTCATGAGTATATGACCGCAAGGCGCACCTGAACGATTCAAAGCGATAAGAGATAAGCAACCACCATAGAAATCACCAGCTGCTGTTATTGAATTGCAGTCTCCAATCCTTCTTTTCTTCTTTCGGATCCTCGATTCTGCTTTCTTTCTTCTCAATAGATCCAAAGTTTCAATGATAATTGAACTGAGGTTTAATGGAGAGTTATGTTGTTTTCATGATCAAATCTGTGCTTATTTTTTTTCCATATCTGAAATGTACTTTTTGAACTGTTGCAAACTGAATGATGCTTTATCCCCCTTGGAAGGCTTTTCAGCTTCGCGTCTTTATTTTTTGAAGTATTGATCCCCAATTACATCTGAATACCTAGTAGTGGTTCTATATCTCGAATGCCGTGTTACAGTTTTTTGGTTGAATAGATTTTTTGTATTTATTAACTTACTTTAAGCAGTATGTGCCAGTACAAGGCCGGCTTGCACAAAGAATCTATCCTTTTGTCGCCGGCACCAATCCTTAGACTCCGTCAGCAGTTCCAGATAAAAAATTGAAGCTCCAAATTGGAGTTAACATTTGCTTAAAATCTACCTTTGCAGGGTGGTTCGGCGTGGAGTTTCCGCCAAGAGTTTGTAGTACGGAACTATCGAGGAATTATCTTACTGTGACCCTGTTTGAATACCCGACAGCGTGTTTCTTCCGTTTTGCCTTTGTACAAAGTAGAGTTTCGTCGGATAAGGTAAAATTATTCCTTTGTAAGCTTATCTAATTTGAGTTTTGCTTCACAATTTGCATCAATTTTTTGTCGCATGACTAACATTTTTCATATCAACAGCGTCTGAACGTGCGTGATCACGTCTAAACGCCTGCGGTCACGTCTGAACGTGTGCAACTCGACAAACTCAGCAATCACTAATACATTCACTCGAGCTCGCCATCCTGGGAGGCTGCGTCATCATTTCTCTTTCTCTTTCTTCCAAAAATTATCTTTGCCATCTTCATCTATACTCATTTCTCTCACATATTTGTTTATTGCCTATTTGAAAGTTTCACGACCGAATATGTCTCGTTGAATCTACTGTCATCCTCTTACTTTTCGTTTTTCTCTCCCCCTTTTTTCCTGCCGCTAGAATCAATCGATAAAAATGAGTTATGCTTGCAAGATCTACTAGGTCAAATTCCCAACAGTTGCCTACACGATCAATACAAAAGAAAATTTCTTCTCCTGCCATACAAATGATTCCAGCAGAGTATATCTCCAATAAGGGTAACGGGGAAGATGCCAGGTCTTTATCTGCAAGCGATCTGATCAGTTCGATAATGGAAAGAAATGCTGATTTTTGCATCAAAAGGATGCTCATTGCTCTCAAAGCCGAATTACCTGAGTTTATCGAGCCTGAGAAGCATAGCCGCAACATTATTCTGGCAAGGCTGGAAGAATCGGAACCAGGTAAAACTCTGCTGAACGTAAGATGGAACTAGAGTCCGGGGTGGCTAAGGTGCTAAACGCTTTAGAAGTAGATCTTGGCCCACGGAAATATGCCGTATGGGCAGGGAACACGGAAGCATGCAGCGGCTTGTTGAAGTAGTATTTCCAGCGCGCTCCTTTTTGGTCCCAGGCTCTATCTATTTTGCACCGACTGTAGATACCTGATCTAGGTCTACGCAGGAACATGTCCACCGCCGAGCGTACCCAGGGATTCGAACTCAGGGAGGAGGCCAGGGAAAGAAACAGGGGAAAAGCCACAAAGGAGTGGGTGGTGTATAGAGGGGAGCTCCACCGAGCTCCTGAACTCCTCGGATACATGCAGAAAACGCGTAAGACGGCCTAAAAATTCCGCTTCTCTCTTGTTTTTCCATCAACGCACGTAGTTCAACTAACTAAATTTTTTTGCATGCTCTTGTTACTCTACACTTCCCTCACATTTTATGCATAACTGAAACCTGGTTATCCGACAAGATGATCCTGAGATATTTTCTAATCTTCCTTATAGTATCTATCGTTCCGTTTGCATTTCTCGTAGAGTAGGGGACCAGTTTTCTGAGACCAGTTTTTACTATCTTTTGAGGGAACTCGGCTGTACTTACAAGCTAAATAATGGACAGCATTATATATTTGAACGGCCTGAGCTTTTAAATCTAAAATCCAAGTGTTCCAGTGCCGTAGGGGAAGCTAGGGAAGAGGCCCGTTGCCTCGTCTAGATAAACGGAACGTGGGTTTATGACTGCATGATAAGGAAGGGGGTGGAGCTAACACCGTTCCGGGGTTTGCTTCCGCCTCTTTATTGGAGTCCTCATGCGGCAAAAAGCTACGAAGAACAAGGAGCGGCCGGCAATTGCGATTGGAGCTATGACGAATGGAGGATTCTTAACGGGCTGTACCAGGGCAATTTTTAGCGGCCGTGGTCTGACGAGGACTACCGCCTTGATATGTAAAATTTTTTGAAAACTGGTTGAGGAGTCGCTCTCGTTGAAAGCTGCGGGTAGACGGCGCTTATCTACATAATGAATAGTGTAAACTATCATTGTATCGATTGAAGAGCAATGATTGGCTTCCTCTATCTGGAAAATTTGCTTCAATGAGCAATTTTTGAGATTCCCGGTCATCTTCCACGCCGTGATTCGAAATTCGGTACCATGTCGTAACGATTGAGGTAAAAGCACTGAGGATAAACTACTAGCGAGGTACAACCGTAGTTTATCAGGTTCAAACTCTTTGTATGGCACAATTTTTTGAGCTCAGAAAGTTCATTGGAAGTCGCTGCGACATATCCGAGCTACGCAGAGATATGCCGTTGAATCCATCGGCGCTGACTCTGGAGTACGATAACAATGATAAGGTAGGAGCCTTGTCATTGTTTCTTCAACCCAATAGAACTCTGCTGGAGTCAGCTAAAAGGCAACCTGGCCAGATCCGGTAAAGCCGCCGACTCCTCAGACACATTATACATTTTGACTCGTTTTCAGATAAAAATATCTAGCTCCATCAAAGGTCAAAACAAACACTTGATTGGATGGGGACATGTGCCAGTTGATTTGAGCGCGTAGGTAAATTACAGCATGAAAGAAGAAAACGCAGCGAAAGAGAAGATTTTGATTGATTAGATCAATTAGAAACTACGAGGGAGGTAGAGTCTTTAGATCAAACGCAACCTTTCCGGATGACAATGTGTCGGATTTTTGTAATTTGGATTTGGAAGTTATCTCACTTTCAAGTAGGTAGAATTTGAATTTGAACAAGAGAACCAAAGTATGCCTCAATCCCATCAAGCCAAAATTGGCATGGCGAAAACTCGCGTCGCCAGGGTTTTGCGACACGCCCATGGTCTTGCCTGCTCTCTCTCTTCGATCTCTTCGCTCTCTCCAACAGGCGTGTGCAGCGCAGAAAACTGGCGCTGCGTACCGCAAATTTAGCGGTTCTGCTTAATCCCGATTGGGGCGCACGGTACCTACATTTAAAATTTAGGCATCCGAAGGCTTTATAGCTTGTACCCAGTCTTACTCACAGTGCAGACGCTGGTCCTCCATAATCTTCCTAAATGAAGGCTTTATCGTAGGAAAAAACACAACTAAAACTTACATTTAGAACACTGGTCAACTTTCATATCCGTTCACCTTCTAACAAACATGTAACTTAAAAGCAAAAAAGAACTTGAAATTTCAAAAATGAAAAAATTGAGTTCGCCAAGTTCAGCGCCAAAAACATGCAAAACTAGCTGTTTCGGTCAAAAAGACGATTTGATATCAAGCTTCTAACAGCTTCTACAAATTGCCTGTATTTGAGTACCTTGCTCGAAAATGTTTGGGTCGAAGTTGCCAGCAGAGGGAACTGAACAGCGCGATGCATGCAGTAAAACCTTATCTGTGAAAGTCGAAGCTATATTTGCAAAAAGCTGATTTACTTGATTAAGCAATTCAATCCCGTTTCCATCATAATTTCCATTTAGCGATTTAGATTCCGAACGTTAGCGATAGTCACTTAAAACCCTCAAAACTAACTTTAACTTAAAACACTCAAAACAAAAACTCCATCCACTCGAAACACAGTAGACTTCGATTTTCAAATAATGCTATGTCCCAAGTATAGATACTGATCATAAGTCATGTTTTTCGGCAGATTAAAAGCAAGCTTCGAGATCTGCCTATATCGTAAGTAAATGAGATGAGAATACATCACCTGTTTGAAGCGAAAGCGATTGTGCTCAAAACAACACTATTGCTTTCACACTATGATACCGCTAAGAGATAGCCTTCTGTAGAAAGCGAACACTAACTTGCGCACACCGATACTAAAGAGCAGAAGTAGTCGTGCATCATCAAACTCTAGCACCATGAATCTTCCGTTGTCTGACATCCACATTCCGAGAGTAAAAAATAATCCAAGACGGACTATGCCTTTTGCGGCAAGGTGTACCGATGACTAACCTACGAAGAGAGTCCAAGCGAGTGTGGAGAAGAGTCATTAGCAACAAAAGCATCGACATCTATAAGAAAACTGAATAGCTGAGAAAGACTCGACTCATGAAAAACTGAGAAAAACTCGCTTCCAGATTTAGCTTTTCAACTTACTGTGGGCTTCTAATCAACAAATTTCTTATCAATAGAAAGTGTAGCCCACCTATGAACAGATAGTAATATGAGTATGAGTAATGGTTGAACACATGAACGTGAATATCACTTATGAGCTTTTTTGGAAAATTGAGGCACTGTTAAAGAAGCGATGCACAAATTGTTCAACAATCGCGGGAGCCATTTCGAGAATGTTCGAGATTATCCATTGATAAGAATATCACTACCTAAATGCTACAAAGTATGCACAGTAAAAAAAGATCAATCGCTTACAGTGAGAAGATGTTTCTAGCCCATGAAAATTAGCATTTTTCAATTCATGATTCATTAGTCGTGTATGACATGGAGAGTCCGCAGCTTTAAACGAACGGCCATGCTTTTCAGTCTGATGTATGCCAAAAAAATACCAGCTCTTTCAGACATAAATTAGTCGGAAAACGATACAGTTGAAAGTGTACAATGTTTCAACTTCGATCACTCATTTTCAGACAGCAGAGCTAACTGCAATGTGGAGGATTGCAATCAATCCCCGATATCTGCTTTTCAAAATACCCTACAAGTGATTGGGCAGCTAAACATTTAGCACAAGTAAACAGTAGTATGATAGTATAAGGCGCTGTAAGGATGTACAGTCGAGTAGATTTCCTGCTTAATATAGTGTCCCTACAGACGCGACAACGCCTATGCGTCAATAATTGCCACTACGAGTTTCAGCAAGAGTTTTACAATGTTTTCTTTGCTTATCTTTTGCTTTTCAGGTTAGTCCTTGCTAATAAAAGAAAGGAAGGTAAGATAGCGAGACGATTCCCTTTTCTGAGTAAGTAATCATCGCTTATTCTGAGTATCTACGTGAAAACTACGTCGTCGTCAGTCATGCGTATTTTTCACTTCCTGCCTCTTCGCTTCATTTTATTTGTAATTTTTGTCACATGATGCCTGTTTTTTCTTGTGAACCATTTCTTGAACGCTAATAGGCTTCTATGTATGACTTACGGTCTTATCCTGGACTACTTTGATGGTTGCCTCCTTTCAGAGAGAAGTCAAAGTTGCTGCAGAGCCTATTAGCTCAAAGAAATGCTTTACAAGAAAAAAAGAGGCATTATGTAGCAAAAATACACATGAAACTGACGCGACGTGGCTTCAGCGTAGACATCTAAGAATTAGCAACGATATAACTATTCAAGAAACAGAAACTACTCTTCAACATACCTGCCTGTCCTTTATCAGCAACGAGTTCTTTGAAAAAGCAAAGAATAAGCGAAGAAAATGCTAGAAAACGGCGCTCAAACTTCGCAATGGCATTTGTTGACGCACTAGCGTTGTCGCGTCTGCAGGGACACTATATTAAGCAGGAAATCTACTCGACTGTACATCATCAACGGAACTGCAAAAAATTAGATGACTAACCGAATAAATATCACACTTGCACACCATGCATGCTTTAATGAACCACGGGGTTGAGCCAGATTGCGCGGCATACGCTGCGTACGCTGCATACGCCGCGCACTACGCTCCGTAGGTCACGTTCTCCCGCACTGCACTCTGGCTCAATCTAGGGGCGCACGATAGCGAGTGGATGGAAAGGTTTATTGAAACTTCTGACAAATAAACTTTTTTATTCAGTACATGGAAATAGAGTAATAGATTTCGAAATTTCGTCAGTTTCATTCAAAGGATAACTACTAAATTGCAGATCTAACATCCGAGTCGGTGGGTGTACATGATCATTTTGCTCAAACACTCATAGTCAACATTTCTTCAAAAAAAAACAGCTGAGTTCGGAACGATCACGAATAAAAAAATGACTCTTACTGATCGTCCCTTTGGCATCAGCACAGACCTAAGCATCCAAGATTGATCAGTGCCGATATCTTCTGCCGTCACTTCAATTGTAAATCGTTGCAAAATGAAATTCTTAAGATAAGATCAAAACCACTCGAAAAGATCTGACCAGATCTCCTAGGATTTAGCTGAGGACCAGCGCTTATATCTACGTGAAAAGAGTAACTCAAATTAGTTTACTTTGAGTAATGACAATGCAAAAGGCTGTCTTCATACTGATATCGATGTTCAGGAGCATTTCCAGCACAACGCTCAGTTCTCAAACTTAAAGGCAGTGTCTCACCAGAATTTAGTTGCCGAGATTTTTGCATTTTGCAAACCTGTCGGACCCTGTTTAGGTCTGTATGGGCTTAAAATCGCACGAAGTTTTCAAAAACCTCGTTTTTTGGAGACCCCGCGGAAGCAGCGTGGACGAGTTGTACCTTCCAACTTCAGCCTCAGCCACAGTGGCAGCAACAGAGGGGAGGTGGCTGCCAAGTGGAGGAAAATGTTCAAACGCGTAAGGGGGGAGACCGAAGGAGTCGTCCGCGCGTACCAAATCGCTCTCCGCGTACCACTTTAAGCAAATTTTTCTCAGCGAGGGGAGAGGGGGGGTCAAATTGACTAGGACTTCTTGCAATGGCCTATTTAGAGGTCTCTATAATAGAATATGTGAAGATCCGCGCGACCTCAACTTTGGTGAGACACTGCCTTTAAGGGTCAGTATGAACGCAGAATAAGCGTTCAGTAGCTAAGAGTCACTGAACGAGTTCGTAAAGGGTTGCACCGTTTGCACAGCACAGCACTGACACCTAAAACAGAGCACTGCATTTCCGCAATCACTTCAGGTCTTGTAGCAGAACAAATGAGTGCGGGAGTAATAATGAGATCCACATTGATCAAGACAGGTAAATGACAAGAATACTGCAATAGTAGTGACGAAAACATGAAGAAAAAGTCTAAATCGCAGAAAACTGACTTAGCAAATTTTTTGCAGCATTTTAGATCGAGGGATAAAAACCGCATTTGCATGCGGAAGCAAACGTTATAGACCCAGTGCCTTTTAATGGTGAGAAATTAGTGAAAAAAGCAAAGGAACACTGTGAAAACACAAACAGAGCTCGCTTTGGTCTAGAGCGGGTGCACTTATTACGTATTACGCTTATTACGCGCGATAAAATGCAGACCCACCTGATTTCTAAAACGTATGTTAGAATGTACGGTCTGCAGACGCGGTGGCGCCTTCTCCTTTAAACGAATCGTGGAGCCAATGTTACGATGCCGACTGCTGCTACCAAGAGAATAGCACGAAATGAGAGCTGACTTGAAGTTGGTTTTCAGAATGACTCGAAACAGGATTAAAAGCGCTTCCATCGGCTCCTTTACAGGTGGGAAGAATCACCAAAGATAGTACCATGCTTTGAACAGGTGCAGAAGGTAATCTTTGCAAGTTTTTCACACGTCTCGATGTTACTATGTTACTATCAACGCAAACGACGTAGAGCTGAATCAATCTGGAAAAGTAATTATGTTTGATCAATTGTCCTCGGTGAGACTGTTTCGGTACCTCTCAGTCTATTTCCGGTAATCTTTTTCAAACAGAAGTGAAGAACGTCTTCGAGGAAGTGGCAAGGGCATCATTTCCATCATGTACGTTTTATCTGTAAAATCCTATAATATCTGAAAGTGAGTGGACTTGTAGATTCACACTTGTGAGTACAAATTGCTTGCTTCGGCATTTAACTGCAAAAGTCTCCTCTTGTTGAACTAAGCCTGCATTGCTTGCAGAAATCCACACTCTATGCTTTCTAGACACTTCGAAAATCTGCGGTCTGCATTTTATCTAGAAGCTCTAAAACTTGCTTGCTGCGTCCTACTGCCATGGGAAGTACAAGTACTCTCGCGAGTTTCTACCATCAGCAGTGCCATGAATAAGGCGTACGTCGACGGCCAGTGTTTTTTCGAGCGCAATTTCGAGAGGCGCAGTATGTAGCTTCACGAGCTCGGGGTACAATCTGACATAAGTGTTTGAATGTATAAGATGTATGGGGTGGGCATACTTCACGCGATTTCAGTCGCCACGCGACCTGCTTGCCGGATGTCTTCAAATTCGCTGACGGCATACCACAAATGCGCAGCATGTATAACTTATGTAGGTTGATAAAATGCTCTATCTTCCGTACATTCAAACCCCTTAGGATAAGTTTTGAACAACTGGAGTACTGCCAGATCGCATCGCGACTGAAGCGTGAGATATGCCCAGGGCCTATAGGGTGATACGGTGAGTTGTTTATCTCGCCTGCTAAGGAGCACTGTATTAAGCGCTCAATATGCGTTGAAAGTTTATACTATTAGCGGTAATTGTGTTAGAGCAACTATTAGCTTTTTTTGGAGGCATCCCTTCAACAAGTAAATAAAACGGCCAAATCGTTAACCTTCAATCAAAAATAACTTTTGATTGAAGGCTAAAGATTAGGCCTTTTGCTAACCGCATGAACAGCGTAAGACTAGATTTTCAAAAGTCTTCTCAGTCTAATCCATTCAAAGACATAGAAAGCAGAACCGTCAATTGTTCATTGCTGAAAATGCTATCGCTGTATGTTGTCGCAGTGTCTCTTCAAAGGTACCATCATACTACGCCACAGGACACGGCAGCACGCAGCAGCACGCCGCGTCCTGCGACGTGCGCCGCTGCAGTCGCAGTGAAAATATGAGCTCGCTTGCTGTGAAGGAACCTCTCGGAAAACACGATCGTGCAGCAAATATAGATGCAAATCTATTAGGTCATTCCGAAAGTAATTTCGCTTTTTTCAAACGGACGCCACATTCGCTGGAACAAAGATTTAAGAGAGATCTTGGTAGCATTCGATGCAGCATTTCATTCTCTTTCTAAGGTTATGAAATTGTTGCAAAACATCAATGAGCTTTCAGAAAATAACCAAAATCCGCGACCCATGCTTTTTGAGATGGTCAAGTTTCACGATTTTTTGAATTTTTATATCAATCCTTCGAAAAAGTGCAAGCAACGCCTTTATAGAGCAAACCCTACAGAATGCAAAACTACTTTTTCCTCCTTTCCATAGCTTGTCATACATTTTTAACAAAATTTTAAGTGATGCTACCGATTTTCATACTTGGGCAGCTAAATTCTCGTAGAACATCAAAAGAAGAGCAGCTCGCGCACTATTTCAGCATTTTTCTTCTTTCTAACAGGTGTTTTTTGTTTCCGATTCGTTTAGTTTCCGGGGAAAAATCATCATAAATCATTATTTTAGCGAGCCCCAGGCTGTACCCGAAAAACTCAAAATTTGATATTTCGAACCCGTAAACCCTCACTTGCTTTGTAAAATTAATGCTAACTCATAGTACCATCTTAGTAGTCTCAAATTCCGGAAAATTATGATGTTTGATGCGATTGTGGCTGAGGTTGGACTGCCAAAATCCGATTGTTCTGTTTAAAAACTTTTAAAAAAGTACGGCGAGCTAAGAGAAAGAGAAAAAAGTAGTATTGTATTCTATAAATCTTACTCTATTGAATCGTTACTTGAACTCCTTTTGATTATTGACATGAAAATTTTGAAAAATCGTGGAACTTGACCATCTTAAAAAGCATGAGTCGCAGATTTTGGTAATTTTCTGAAAGCTCGTTGATGTTTTGCAACAGTTTCATAACCATAGAAAGAGAATGAAATGCTGCATCGAATGCTACCAAGACCTCTCTTGAATCTTTGTTCCAGCGAATGTGGCGTCCGTTTGAAAAAAGCGAAATCACTTTCGGAATGAACTAATATAACCGGCGAAGCTGTGCTGCCGTGAGCGAATATTATCACTGCGATTTCAGCGGCGCACGCCGTAGGACGCGGAGTGCTGCTGTGGGCTGCGGCGTGCTGCGGCAGGCTGCTGCGTCCTGCGGCGTGCGCAGCAGCATGCCGCGTCCTGTGGCGCAGTATGGAGGAACTCTAAGAGTCTTCGGTCGCTATGATCTTTGGTCGCAACTTCCTAATGATTGGAACTCATTTGCCTATATACAGAAACTTAAGCTGTAGTCTATAATATGGAGCACCTTACACCATATGCATCGCAACGATGTCCTCCAAGTCAATAATAAGTAAATGCTATCCCTGAGATTTAGACTTTTTGATTCTCTTTGCTTTCTTTATGGCAGCTCTACAAAAGTTGCTTACCTCACCTAGGTGTAAGAGCTTAAGAAGGGAACCAAAGAGTTTTGCTGTTATCGCATGCTATCGTCGATATCCCACAGTATAGCAAGCGCAGCTTTGCCAACGTTTGCGAACGTATGCGCATGGCAGGTTTTGATAGCTAGAGATTACAAAAACCAATGCAACGTGTTCAAATGTCTGCAAGGTCACGCCAGCTATACGCATGAGAAACGCCGTATCTGATTCGGACGTGTCGCCGCATTCAGTATAGAAATTGCTTCTTATGATCATACTTTTCCAAAATTCTATGCAGCAAGCACGTTAACGTTATACTGAAATCATATTAGTCATATACTTTTTGCGTTAGCCTCGAACATGAGAAACATTGGAATCAACCTCCAATTATGACTGACAAGTTGCTTCAACGCATGATCTTTTCGTACGCTAATCCATATTGCTTCAAATATAAACGTAAACAGTCTCTGTGGCTGCTATGCGGGGACCCCATAGAGTCAGGATCTGTACTCTCTTTCACAATGATATCAGAGAATTCCGTAAAATTTTAACTAAGAGTAAGATTTGAGGTCTCCTATTCTCATATAAAAAGGCGTGTCTTTGCTTTCGTTGAATTTTCCTCTCTTTTCGAGTCTCATCTTTGCGTTTTTAAGGTTCAGTGATATAGAGACTAGCTCATCATCTTTCTCTTCTAGATCTATTTTTGTGCAGCTTCTAGAAGTATATCGAAACAGAGTACAATTAAAGACTTTTATGAATTCAGTTGTTTTCTCAAGCTCGTCTCTCTTTCTAACTGTTATGGGGAATTTTGACAATAATATGATGCCACTTTCCTATAAGTGAAAGCTAGGCATTGATATGCAGCGAATACATAGCAAGAAATGAAAAGTATTGGGTTGTTTCAAAAGTTCTAAAGTTCGATACCTTTCTATGAACTGCCGATTTTGGAGGAAGAAACCATTTTTCATGAACAGTGCTTACACCATTCAAAATCTCTTTTCTTCTAGTCTTTCAGGCACATTTTCTTTTTCATAGATCTTTGTTCGCTGGGTGGTACGTACTATAAAAAGATAGCAAAACAAATGTGAAAATTTTCGTCTTTGCCCTATCGCCGTGAAATTTACAGCCAAAAGAAAAAACTTCTTTTGAAACTTACATAATGTTTGCTGGAAACTTGTACTACGAAACGCTCATCGAGATATGATTTTAGAAAAATTTTGAACCAAAAATTTTCAGCTCAAACATAGCCTGTCTTTATGGTCCCTTCAAGTCGCATAAAATTCATAAACATATTGCAATCGCGGAACTTTTACTCTATATAGTAAGATTAGAGCCTAGAACAACTGATACTAGAAGAACGAAAAGATTTCCTGGTTTGCCAACGGCCAACGAAATCAAAAATGTCAAAAAATTGCATTTTTTGCTGCCTCAGAAAGAGCAAGATAAGTGGGTCCTCTCGGATTTTTCGAAAATTTTTTGAAAGAGTTTGATGATATTCAAAGTTAGCGGTACTGCTCAGTCGACAATGGTCTACACTGTAAGCATGCTTGTGCAACTCAGCTATATTCAAATCAAGTCATGCTTTTGCAAAGTGAAGGTTTCTACAAGGAAATGTTCCTCGATATTTTTGCCTATAAAATCTTCTCCACTGTCACTGCAATAATCTTTGAGAGTGTGCAGAATACCAAAGATTTGCAAATTGTAATACAGTTTATAGCAATTGCAAAGATATTGCTGAGAAGAGTTACGGTGAATCAAAGTCAAAGTTCGAAAACGGGTGGATTTCTTGAAACAACCCATACAACATGCATACGAACAAAAACGCGAGAAAAATAAACGCCGTACCTCCACAACATTTCTTTCATTTTGGTGCGAAACAAAGCGTCTCTCCAGGTATTGTGCAATTAGGCGTCAACGGTACGCGCGAGGGTCGCACAAATAGACTTATTCGCCGCCCACAAGGCATGCAGGCATGCGAGCAGAGCTGTGATCCGCGAGATGCGTCGCCAGGCAGTGTCGGGCAAAAAGTCGATTTTGAGATTTTTACCAGGGCCCATTCGCGATCTGTTGCTGCTGAATCCAAAAATCCACGCTGGAGAGGGCGAAAACGGTGAAAGAGGGCTTTAACGCAGGAGCGAAATCAGGGAGTGGGCGGGGTATTCCCCACTGTAAATTCATGCTACAGGCTTCCGAAGCGATCTTCTCAATTCCTTTAGCCGCGCTGACATCTCCACAGGTCAAAAGCGAATGCGTGACTTAAAGGAACCGAGATGATCGCTATGAAATCTGGTACCATGAAATCACAGTGGAGAAGACCCCGTCTACTTCTGATTTCCCTCCTCCGTTATAGCCATTTTCCGCCGTTTTTGCGCTCTCCAGTGTGGATTTTTTCGGGTTCAGCATAGCGGATAGGCCCGGGAAGCACAAAATCTCAAAATCGACTTTTTGCCCGGGCACTGCCTTTAATTGCGCGAGGATTGCATTGCTGGTCATTAGCGAGCGTACGCCGCACGCATGAATGTTTGAGCTGGTTTATAAGAGTTAATTGTTATGCTGATTGTCTGTTAGGGACCCGTCATGCTTCTTCAAGCTCAAAAGCGCCCCAAAAAAGCCCGAAAAAGCCCATAAAGCCCAAAAGCGGTAGAAAGGGCCGGAACGTCCTCTTGCAAGTTTTGGCGGTAGGCATGTGCGTTGTGTTCGCAAGCCGGTCTTTTCACTTAATTATTCTTCTTGTTGTACTCTTGTCTGTCTATCGTCTTCCTGACAGTGTGTTTGCCTTTGCTTTTATGTGTTGACCTTTCATGAATTCTGTTGTTTTTTTTCTAAAAGAGTATGCTCAACATATCTATAACAAGAAGAAAGTTTTCTTATTTATCTCAAGTCCTCTTCAGGTTCCAAAGTGCCGACCTGTGGCGGCCTTTGACAAACTCAGCGCCGGCAAAATAATCATTAATCGCAGTTCCCGTCGGGACCTCAGGTAACGTTATATGTTGCCCTGCCTACTCAGCGCCGGCGCAGGTCGCGCACTCTGAGAAAACTCAGGCAACTTTTCCAATGTCTGCTCGTTGATTTTTGCCAATGCGTGCTTTCTATGTACACTATGAAAGTTTCTATCATTCATCTCTTCATATTAACATAAACTTTCGCGGGAACCCTTGCGGGACGACTCCTGGTGCACAGCTGTTTCTCTCGATTCAACTTCCTTGACTGTCAGCACAAGCGCAGTGGCTGTCTTGCTTTCGCTCAAGGTGGGCATTGCATTCTAGATACGCAGATGTTGATGGCTTTGCTGCGAGTTTATGTTCGATTTGCTAATTACCGGAGTAAAATTAGACGTATAGTGGCTGCACCTTCTCAAGTTTCACAGGTTTCTGCAGTTTCTGCACCTTATCTGCACGCGCTTTAACTCAGTCAATTCTTCAGTACATGCTGCTAATGCTCGTTGCTAATGCTCTGTGTTGATGTCACAAGATTCACAAGAGAGTTTAGGTCTAGTCTCATGTATTGAAAATGTGAATAACCAACAACTTTTCTTTAGCGTTATCGTATGAACTTTGTGCACACCGTATCTTGTTTTCATTTCAAACTTTGAGCATTGTAACCCGCGGAGAAGAATTATGAACTTGAACGAAACGCCTACAACGTAGTGAAAACTTCATGTTGTAAATCATTTCGTTCAACAACATGCCCTTATCTCCAATATCAGATCTGTCGCAGCCATGCATATACGGATGGATCTGTGTCAACTGGTAGAGGAAACATCAGTGGTTTGGAATGTGAGACTGGAGGGTTATCACACAGAGGAGAAGCGCATTGAAGGATGGAAAAGCTTAGAGCAAAAATGGCGCAGAGTGGGCACATATGCGATGGTGCATGGAACATGAATTGGTCAAACAATCTATTTGTTGATTCCGGTAAATTACTCGAAAAACATGTGGAAAAGGTTACGAGATGGCAACTTGGGAAACAGAGACCTTGGAAGCCGCTCTGAAGCAAAGAGGGTTCACGGGATTTTCAGATACATGACGTTTTTGGACAATGCTGACGTTGATGCGTAAGTATCATTGCACATAATGAAACGCCAGTGGTTATACGCTGTTTCCAGGCCAAAGAACTCGAATTCATTAAGCGAGTCCAACAGTGATTACATCAATAATGAGAACGGTACGGTTTTTTGACGTTAACTGATTTGATTCGAAAGACTTTGAAGCCATTTCAGAGCCTCCAAATTCGCCTGGGCCGCAAGACCACCCCGACGCAGATCATCGCAGGAGTGAGATGCACCGACCAACCAGCAAGTGGATGCGACTCCCCCTATCCTCTTCGCGGCAAAAGAAATAATACATCAGAGAAGATATTATGTGGTGTTTTATGAACCAATTTTAGAGATTGCAAATTCGCCTAGGATGCGAAAACCACTCGGACGCAGACTATCGCAGGAACCAGATGCATCGACCAACCAGCAAATGGAGCCTTCTTGTTCCCTTCTGGGCAAAAGTAGCGATACATCGGGAAAGAAAAAAGTCGCGAAGAGGGCTGACTTAGTGAAAAAGAGTGACTGCATTTCAAAGATCAAAGGATTATTTACAGTATTTTAGAACAGAATCCGGTACGTGAAACGACAGATTCCCTCGGAGAGCATCTGGAAAAGCTGAGGAATACCAACAAATTCACACACTTCGGTGAGTCATTGTGGACAACTCACAGTAAAGAAATGATGCTTTTAGGTAACCTTGTTGGCTTAGAAATATGGACATTGTATTCGCACGCCATAAAATGCAGTGGCTCATGAATACCCTATACGAAAAAACTAGATACGAGGATGAAGAAGTGATCATCCAAATTGCAGCAGATCTACCTACTCAATACCCGGAGTGACTCTCACTTGTATTGTGTTTTGCCACTTTCTCTTCGCTGTTCCGGTTTTTAGGATGCATTAGAAGACTACTGTTTTTTTGTACTGCCCAGAAGATCACATCATTATTCAATGTTCCTTAACTCCAATGCCTAAAAAATTAAATTGGTCAGTCGTAAGAAAAGTGCCAGGCTTATTCGCTTAGCCGCTTCACCCATTTCTCTGCTTGGTCAGATCAGTATAGTCGCCTGCACGAAATCGCTCGGGTTGTTGTAGGCTGAACGCATGGAGCGTCCTGCAACGCGGGTGCCGAGTACGGGCGTTATGATGACTCATGCGCGCGAATGCCAATGTTAGCCCGCAAGAGAGGTGCGCGCGGATGCTCATTCCGGTTGATCAGTGATTTGACCAATCAACAAAGTGGATGAAGCGGCAGCGAATGCGCAATGCGTACCTGCCTGATCGTACCTGTATCTATCGTGTCCGCTTGGTTTAACTTCCGTGTACATGCTCAAGAAAATTGTTCTGCTTTTTTGCTCTGTTGTGTCATACTCGCATTACCTTCGTAAGGTTTTGGATGTAACGAAGTGAAGAAGTAATAAAGGTGTTGAGAATACTAGTTGGTTTTCCTTTCAGATAGCAGATATCTGCATTCAGAGCAAAGGTGCAAGATCAGAAAATCAATGCTGTTCCTAACTTGATGGAGTACTTGGCTCAACCCCCGATCAACAACCACTCAGATAATCGCTGAGGGCAGGCGACCATGCGATTTATGGGCGGGCACCGGAAAAATAGTTCGCTGATTTCTTGCGGTCCGCTTGCAGATATTTAAAAGAATTTGAGCGAAAGTTTGGACGAATGCCCGCGAGAATAGCCAAAATTTTCGGGGGCCGCACGGTCCTTTGTGGAGGACCGCGCAGCCCCCAGGTACTTTCCGCTGAGAGAAAGTACTTCAAACTTGAGTAATTAAACCAACGGTGACACCTCTGCCACACACAGAGTCTTACCAGTGCTCGGCTTATGCCCGAAAAGGTTTAAAAAGAGTCCGAACGCTTGCTGTAAGTTTGGCCAGTGCTTGTTGAAAGAAAATATTCGCCGAGCGCTTGCAGGAAATGCTGTGTTGCTGCCCGCTGGCAGAATATGCGACCGTAAAGGAAGTGCCACCAGCTGAAGGTTTGACCACGCCCCAAAAATTCTGTTGACCCCTTGCAGAAAAGCGCGAGTTTGCGGACAGCCTGCCCCCGGCGATTATCTGAGCATGACAAAGATCCAATTCTCTAGTTTGTCTATCTGCAATAATTCTAGGCTCCACAAATCAAACTCTGTGAAAAGCCAATGCAATAGATGAAAGCAGAGGGTATTTTTACAAATTGTTGATTTCGTTATAATCATAGTCATCTAGCCCACTATGCTTATTCCCAGCCGAGTAGCTCAAACTTTGCAAAAAGTCGATAAAATTCTCTATTACAAAAAAAAGTAGCCTAATCTCCAGCCTCGACGTGCGTATACCAAGCTCGGTCCGCACTAGTTCAGGAACAAAAACTTCTATTCAGAACGCACACACATATTTGATTGGTAATCCTCGAGTTGCAGAAAAGATGAATGCAAAATGGTAAAATGGGGTTTTATACACAAATAAGTACCAAAACAGAAATGTGGATTATCTTGCGGGCCCGTCTCTATCAACATATACTGTGTGGATCTTGCCCCTTGCTATACTGCCCAATTCCGAGACTTGGCCAATCCTCTTTGCAGAGGATGGTAGGAGTTTGGCGCATGTCCGTGAGGAGTGTCGTAAAAGGGAAAACAAGTTGTTCAACTCAATCGGGATCCAAAGTCAGACGGGTTATCGAGACTTGAAATCGTTAAGCGAGCATCCCAAAAGTACGATCATGGCGAGCTCTACTATAATCATTTTAGAAGTGTGACGTGAACAATACAGCCTTACTCGCTCAATTTCTTAATGAACCGCTTCCCATCTCGTGTGTTTATTTCCCTCTGCCTGTATGGTCGAATGAACTTATGGCTCTGTGCGAATCCGCCGTTCACGAGAAATGAAACTGGACGGGGCCTACTTCGCCGAGGTCGGCCGTAAGAGGGAAAATCTTGTCATGACGATTCAGGTATCCCTGGACATCTCCAAACTTGGTTCTGTCATTCTTATGAAGTAGCAGACCTTGATGACAGATGAGCGGAAAACCCCTGCATTATCAGCACGGCCAGGGGCACCTATATCGTAAGCTATGATGCGATTGTCACAGTTACGTATGGCTAAGAGGATAATGGAGTGGTAGTGCTTATAGTTCCAATAAGCGCTGCCCCAGCGAGCAGACTTCTGAACAATTACTGAACAATAACCTGAAAATGTAATTCATGATGTCTGATCAAAGTAACCTGAAGAATTATATGCTTTCCATCCATAAATCCTACGGCCCTGGGGTAGTCGAAAATTTCTTGTGCTGTCCTAGCTACTTGCTCCATCTGTCTCGTCAAGCGTGGAAAGGCAGCATTTTGCACGACTGAACTGGTGCAATTAATTGAGCTTCAAGTGGGAGAGGCTTCCCTTTTTATCGCTTCTGTGACTCCTTTAACCACTTTCAATACTGTCGACCTCCCCATTTTTATATCTAACGCGTTAATGTTGAAGGTTCTTCTCTGGGTCACAAATCTGAATTATTGTACAGTACCACTACTGCAAAATTAGCAGCTAATTCCTGATGCCCTCACACCAGATAGACCATAAGCTTTTGACGACCTTTGTGGGTTAAGCATGTGGAAGAGCATACTTTAATCGATTTCATATTCTTTCAGGTTCTCAAACTCATCGGCAGAAGTTTGGTGAATTCGAGAAACCCCTAGGGTTTGCGCGGACTCGCGTCTTCAGGTAGACAACATGCTCCTGCTGCACTAAGGCTGCCTGCCTTCGTCCACCAGAGGGCGCGCAAACCATTATTTTAAAACATGCTTTCCAAAAGATTGTAAAGTTGTTGTTGTAATACTCTTGATTATGAATTTGTTGCAGGAGGAATCTATGAGCACAACGCATCTGTCGTTGTTATAAGATTTTAGCACGACTACGCATACTCTCGAAGCTATACTAATTATTTAAATGCACTCCTTTCCAAATATTTATTCCGCTTACATGCCCCATTTCTCGCTGCACAGCAATGATCTTAACAGTGACCTTTCGATAGTAGATGTCATCCAGAGGCATATTGACTTCATCTTTTTCCGATTCCATCCAAAAAGAAAAAAATTTCTGAGATTGGGTAAAGCAGAACCATATGTAAAGTACATTCAGACGTTCACAACTCAGGTATAAATGACATCTTTTAGCACAACCTTCACTCGAACCGCAAAAGTAACGAAAAACACCAGGTAGATTATAGTAGTACGATGTTGATAAGAAAATGACACGCAAGAGCCTTCAATTCCGTGCTCAGCTATGCAACACTGATCTTACAGAGGCACTTAGAGTAAACAAAAACAAATCATGCAATAAACAATTTCTCTGTAGATTGAGAAGTGATAGGAAATAATGAGATGATGATGAAAAATAAGCAAGGCACTGAATCAAGGCAACAAACACAACTCAGGCACGAAAAAAGCGCTGGCATAAATAGGTGGGCTCCCGCATCGATTGTTCAGAAAAGTGAGGAGTTTCGGTTTCGATTCTTTTTATATCGTGGGATGTATGTTTCTCTAGTGGAAAAAAGCGAATCTACAGATGAAGTCAGATGAATAGAGTGCATGTCAGGAAGTGCGTAGGAGGTTTCTTGAACGGAAATACATTTTTTTCAACTTTTCGGGCATTCACTTCCTAGCTTTCGTCTTCGAACTGTAGGTGGAACAGACTTGAGCATATGTTTTGGTGCCTTCTGTAAAGCTTGCTTTGCTTTGTCAATGGTATTGCAAAAGCTATTTCAAGAAAATATCACTTATTACCAAAAAAACAAAAACGAAATAATATGGTCATTATAATAATAACGCATAATATTCTTGCTTTTCATATAAGCTCTACGATAAAATTCGATAAAACAAGAAGGCACATTTATATTTGCTCAAAGTTTTCTTCACATAAAGTTCGAAGTTGACTAAAAATCCAAGTGCCCGAAAAATTGAGAACAAACTCATTTCCGTCTAAAAAAAACTCTTACGAGTTTCTTACTTGCTCATACATGTACTTTCCGCATTGATTTATTACCAGCCGCTCTCCGCCGCTACGCGACAGGTTCGGCTGATACTCAGCAGCTCCGCTGTCCCTTTCGTTTTATTTTTTGCTTTTTACTTTGATGCGGAAATGTGAAAATTTGTAGACAATTTGCCATTGTGCACGAATAGGGCGTTCTGGCGCTTTCGGGCTTTTCCGAGCTCGTTTGGGCTTTTTCGGGCTTTGAGCGCCTTTGGACTTTTTTCGGCGAAGTATGACGGGTCCTTAGGGTCTTTGGTTGTGCTTGCGGTAGATTTACTATTATGATATTATTATTACTAATATATTACTTATTATTATTTTATTACTAATATATTACTTATTACTAATATGATAAATCAAAGATAATGTGAATGGCGTTTTTTTTCTCACCTTCCTGTTCTCCTTATGACTCAAGTATTAGAGAATCCAACAAGTTTTATGATACTCGAGCGAACCGCAAACAAAAGTGTGAACTGTCTTTTATAGAATAGTTTTTGATGCAACGTCCTATTTCGGTTCTTCGAGTCGAAGGATTCCTAACACGATATTTGAGAATGCGCCGGACAAAATCTAAGAATCAAAAGGTTTGACTTATTACTACTTTCCCCAAACGTTTTTTATAACTTCAGCTCAGATTGCCGAGAAGGCGTGCGATGCTCAACCCATAGTCAATTTAGCTATGCCCACTGAACATCCGCACCGCTAATACGCCTTCGAGTGATTTTGTGAGTCAATTATATAGTCATCCCCAACCCCCATTAGTCGAACAGTGAATAAACTCGAATTCAAACTAAAGCAGGCCGGTCTCGATATAGCGCGACAGACGCCGC
Source organism: Cylicocyclus nassatus (assembly GCA_958299035.1). Classification (NCBI taxonomy): domain Eukaryota; kingdom Metazoa; phylum Nematoda; class Chromadorea; order Rhabditida; family Strongylidae; genus Cylicocyclus; species Cylicocyclus nassatus. Next base: position 60,976,383 of record CATQJL010000223.1, read on the forward strand.
ACTCAATCCGAACTTGCACGTGCTTTTTCTGCTTTTTTTGTATAAGGCGACGTCTTGTGATTTTATGTGTACGTGGTCAGAATTGACAACTATGATACTGTTGAGCAATATCTCTAATTTCTATCCTCGTTTGTTTGAATCTGATTTCAGATAAGGTTGGAGATACGATTTTGGTGAATTTTGGCTGTAAACTCTTTTTTGTTAATTAACATGTGCAACTGTTGCTTTAGTGAATTTTTTGGCACCAACTACCTATGTGCATCTTTCCCCCATGCATGCTTTCAAACAGAGTTTAAGAATCGAAGGACAGTGCTACAGTCGTGTAGATTTCCTTAAGTGTGCTATAGGGAAATACTATTTACTATAGCGTGCTTGCACAGAGGGTGAAATGCGGTAAAATTTGCTTGTGAACAAATAGCTTCGACTGTGATGCCGGCCAATTGCGCGCGCAAGATACCCGCAGCACATGTGCGATAAGGTGAGAATGGCTCCTCCAGGGTGAAGGGGGTCACAGTGGTCGCAGCCCCTCCAGGGTGAAGGGTGTTTCACTTGGTAGAGAAATCATAAAATCTCGACGGGGGGGGGGGGAGCCATGGTGTTTTCTCATTATTTTTCCTAGTCAAAGTTCTTAATTTATTCCTTACCATCACTGGTTATCTTTTTTCTGAAATGTGAACCGATGCGCTAATTAGCATAATTATATTTCTGACCAGCACCTTATATTTTTTTAACATTTCCTTTTCTTTTTTTACATGATCCTGCCTGTTTTAGGAATTACCATAGAAGATGTGCATGCGCGAACATTTGTTTCGGAAAGAGTTAGACAATTTTTAAACATTTACGAATATTTTTAAAAGAAGGAATTCGTAATTTCTGTAGATGAACAGCAACGTCAGCAAGGGAAATCTTTTTGAAATCACCTTGTTTTCCGCTTTTAGAAAATATACAGCTTGCCTGGAGTCTGTTGAAAAAGTGCCGGGTGAAGAGTGTGGGTAGTGATTTCTGAATATTTCGAGTTTTCAAGATCGAAAAATCCGTAACTTCTGAAGACGAACATCTTGTACGCCATGGTGGTGACCGTTGGAAACCGTCTCGTCCTCCGCTTTCAAAAAATGTGTACTTTGCCTGGAGTCCGTTATAAAAAGTGCCGGGTGAAGGGTGGGTGAGACATAATGGGAGTGCTCAAGTACAGGCTTTTTTACCATTGTAAAAAGACGTCTACTCGAGCACCCCCATTATAAAAATTTCACCCACCCTTCACCCGGCACTTTTTCTATAGAAACTCTAGCAGAGTACATATTTTCTAAAAGCGGAGGACGAGACGGTTCCAAAACGGTGGCCGCCATGGCGTACAACATGTTCATCTACAAGAGTTATAAATTCATAACTTTTGTAGATAAATATCTTTTACGGAGAAATGGTCACCATTGAAACCGCCTCGTTCCCCGCTTTCAGAAAATATGCTTTGCCTGGAGTACGTTATAAAAAGTGCCTGGGTGAAGGGTGTCCTAGTGATTTCTGGAGATTTTCGAGTTTTTAACATAAAAAAATTCATAGCTCTTGTAAATGAATATGTTGTACACTGTAGACTTTTATAATGGGAGTGCTCAAGTAGACGTCTTTTTACAATTGTATAAAAGCCTGTACTTGAGCACTCCCATTATGTCTCACCCACCCTTCACCCGTTTATAACGGACCCCAGGCAAAGTACATATTTTCTAAAAGCGGAGGACGAGACGGTTCCAAAACGGTGACCGCCATGGCGTACAACATGTTCATCTACAAGAGTTATAAATTTTTTTATGTTAAAAACTCGAAAATCTTCAGAAATAACTAGAACACCCTTCACTCGGGCACTTTTTATAATGTACCCCAGGCAAAGTATATTTTCTGAAAGCGGGGAACAAGGCGGTTTCAACGGTGACCATTTCTCCGTAAAAGATATTTATCTACAAAAGCTATGAATTTTTTTATATTAAAAACTTCAACAGACTCCTCCATTCTTGAACATAAACATTTCACGTACAGATATCTCCTTTGCTTAACCTTACCTCACTGTTGATTTTTTTCTCGGCTTTTGGTGAAGGGGGTCACTTTGGTCCCGGCTCAGAGGTGAAGAGGGGGTGAGAAAATTCTCACACTGTCGCACCTGTGACCCGCAGTACTGGCATGGTTACTCTTCACGCGCAAATCACACTGTATTAAGCGAAAAATCTGCTCGACTGTTTATGAAATTACTCAAACATTAGTATCATCAATTGTAATCACGAACATTGTTCGTGACATAAAAAAAGAGTGGGTAACAATAAGGTAAACAGAAAAAAAAACTATGTCTAAGCTTGGATTTAAAGCTGAAAATGTCGCGCGCTGAATTTACCTGAACTCTTGCAAACGAGAATGGAAATAAGAAACAACGCTCAACAGCACTAAAACCGCCATTTCTAACCACGTACGTCGTTAAATTACAAGACGTAGAGTTTGACAACAAGACAAACAAAAAATGTGCAAGCTTGAATTAAAAGCGTTCCAGTCTGAATTCGAATCCATCCACTGTGCGACTAGTAGAATGAGGACAACTGGCCTTCTGACTCATCTGCACTCAGCAATTAGGTCAGGATTACTTTCTCTATTGGTGCAAAACTGCGACACTGAATATCACTTAAAAGTTTTGAAGTTTGGGTTTATGCTAATAGTTAAAGAGCTTATCTACCGAGCTTGTCAAGCAATAAACTCCTCACTGCAGTCTAACGCATTTTTTAGATTCAAGAAAAACTGATTATACATGACGATATAACGAATGAATTAAAGGTGGAAATCAATAAGTGATCGAACAAGTATTTTCAAATCAATGCTTTTTATAACTGACCAAAAAACGCAAGAGCAAATTCACATACTTTGCACCTACCAAGACAATCGCCAACTTACACCTGACCAAAATACACAAAAGCGAATTCACCTACACACAGACAATCGCCGGGGGTAGGTGGGCGCACGAAATCGCGCGTTGCTGATTTTCGCGCTCGATCCTATAAAAACAGCCCACCAATTTTTGCAAGAGCGCTTTGTGGACCCCATCCTCGCTCCAGCTTTTCGCTGATATATTGCTTCTTCCTCGCCCACTCTTCAGCGATTTCTCAATGAGCATACACCCAACTGACACTTGAAAGTTTTGGTTGTCCAGCGTTCACTTACAAGAAAAGCGCTTCAGTCAAGATCGTCATTCGAGGCAAGATATATGTTATCGGAACCAGAGATGCTCATTTTAAAGCTGCAAACCTTGCTTGCAGAACATTCTCAAGAAACTCAGGTTTGACCATGTTGACGTGCCTTCGGATATGACTATCTACAACAGCACGTAGTAAAGCAAATGGGCGGTGCGGCTTTTGAAATTGCGGTCGAGGTTCGTATTCTTTCACAAACGGCGTATCTGTTTAGCTATCTGTTTAGCTTGTGATTCCAAGGCTTTTTGGAGAAAGGATCACGAAGACACGATAGCCAGGTTGAACGGCATTTAGATGATACGCTCAAGATATTCTTTAATCAAGTAGTCATTAGGAATGCACCATGGCCCGTCAAACCAACCCAGAATAGAAGCAGAAATTTTTAACCATTACTAAACTGCAGCAGCAGGCTAAACTACCAGAGCACAGCTTTAGAAATGGCAAGAGCTCAGTTCCGTTTACGGGTCCTACTTCCTCGCGCATTGATTTCCCTGGCACATCCACTTTGAATCGTAGCTTCCAAAAAAGTCACGGTCTTCTGCGCATTTTCCGGACATGACGGCAACTGTGCAGCCGGCATAAACGCGGATGTTATCATTATGCAACTTCAACTACGATCTCGACTTGTTCTGTGCACACAAGCCCATTAATTGCATCCGCTTATCCAAAGTTCCGTACGTCTATCGATCTTCAAAAATTAACATCCATAAACTCGCCTAAATCACGCGGACGTAAGACGTACGCCGCTATCAAATTAAAATCTCATCGTCAATCGTGCGTACTTCATTACAGAGAATAGAGTTTTTTGATAGCGGAACCTTGAAATCTAGGATTGAATAAAGAAAGCTCGAGTGTGTACGAATAAGATCTCCCAAACCTTTGCTCTTTTCACTCTTGGAAGAATCGTCTAGACCTATATTTGTGCACTTTGTTTGAGTTTCCATATGTGTACATTATATATCCAGCATTCAGGCTTTGCACTATCAGTTGCACAAGTGAGGGAAATAGATGAAACTTCCGTCTACAATTTAGTTTTTGAGACAAATCTGACTCAACAGGAAATAGACCATAGTAACCTACAATAAAACCTTGGTCTTTTTCTACGAGTTCATATCATAAATTAGCAGTTTGGCAAATTCGAAATAACCCTGTACTTGGAGGTTAGTTAATTATCCATTTGAACAAACAACCACCAAGTACAGAGTAGTCGTTGTATGCATGTTCATTGGCCCGTAGTGTTGTTAAACACATGTTTCCCTTTGCTGATCCTCACCTTCCCAACACTTTCAGCTTTGCGGCTGAAATAAGAACGGTACCAAGAATGATATCAACTACTGTATCGCACTAAAGGGCTAGATGACAAGAATAAACATTTTTTGTTTATGGATTGCTATGTAGAAACAATCGCAACTGATTGCGCTCTCTTGTTCTCAAGACTGGTCAGATCCGAATGTTACTAGTTAATTTTTGAGTAATTTCTCACAGTCAACTGTACCTGGGCGTCAACAAAAACATTTTTGGTGTTTATTTTCTAGAATCCATGTATGTCAGTTCTCATCGTTTTGTGTAACACCATTTCTTTGTTAAACAAGTTTTGTACTACTTTGAACACACTTTTATGTCTCAGCCTGTCTTCGAATCTTGCGAGTTACAAAGCTCAAAAGTCGCCCAAATAAGGCACAAAAATAAAAACTAATGTTTGCTCAAGCGTTTTTGGTGTTTTCACTAAAACAAGAAGGGCTTAAGTTAAATTTATAAGGTTTTAATTCTGCGAAGGCTTTGCCGCGGATGTCTTATAATCGCGTTTGTAATAGGCGCAGAGCGAACACAGCAATTTTCAAAAAAAAATAGTAGTAGGTTTTATGTCTCTGAATTGCGTGCCGTGGTTTTTAGCACTTTTTTAAAACAAGAGAATTTTGTGACGAGTACATTGTCCAATGTGTTTATCAGCATGCTGTCATTTCAAGAAAAAGTAATGAATAAATATTGTCGTTCAAGTTTTAGGAGTTTTTACTCAGCCCCCAGCAAAACATTTTTTTCTCTTAATCGTTCAACGATGGAAAGTAACAATGTAACACTATTGCCAATGGTCGTACACACTTATCATTCCATCGCAATTATTTCACTTTGTCAACGATAGTCCAGCCAGCAAAACCATAATATTTTAGTGGTTGCGAGATTGAAAGTTGATTGAGCGTTCAAACAATGTCTGATTGTCTTGTAAGTAATATTCGAGCGGCGACCAAGATTGGTATACAATCAATTTATAATACTTCACACATACGTTTTTGATTACAGACTTTGAAGACGGCGTTGGCGCCAAAACGTTACCATGTACCCTATTTTCAGTTGTATAAGCCGCGGGATGGTCTTACCTTACATCGACCAGCCCGAACACACTGAGGGACCTTGCAACCAAAGGACCCTATAACGTGCTGCGTATTGCCTGAAAGCATCGTGCGGCATAAGGATCGCTTCTCGAATCACAATGAAGCGACTGAGCAGCCCGTTTGAAAATTTGCGGCTTATACACCTGAAAATAGGGTATCAAACTGATTGCAACCAATCTTGGTCGCCGTTTAAAAATTCCTGATAATATAATCGAATTATGCTGTCTGGCGGTTTTAACTAAATGATGGTCATTTGCTACAACTGTAATGAGCATTTGTCTGTTTCGAATGAACGTGAGAACTTTATGCAATGAATATTTGAACTAACTAGAAACGTGTGATGAATAGCTATGACCGAACGATACAGAAATTCCACAAAATAAAGCGCTTTAAGTGTATAAGAACGTTAACTCAATGTTGAGTTTGAATACAAGTGAGCCATTTTTTACTAGTGTATAATCATTTCATGGTATAATCATCACTAGTATTCAGAACACATACAAGCTAGCACTTCCACTCCATATCCACGTAATGGGTGATTCCAGTGCAAATCGATTCATTTATGTTTGTCAGAACTAAATACTCGGGAAATTCGAAAGAAATACAATGCAACCATGAAAATAGTTTCATTTTGCGAACTACACACAAACATTTCATAGATGAGAACGCAACCAAGAAAAATCAGTCGATGATGTAAGAAAAATAGAGCATTATCATTCCGCCTTAGGTACTAATATTTTTTCGACCTGCTTTTTGGTCACTATCTTTATCTTGAAATGTGGCTTCTCGACTTGTAGATTGAATTCTTTGTAGCTGCGCTGAAAAAATTTTCATAATTTTTATTCATAGACAAAGACGAGCTTATCTTGCTAAACTTTGTCTACTGCTACAGTTGAAATAAAACAGGTCGTTCCAAAAGTAGTGTCTCTTTTTTCAAATGTACGCCACATCTGGTGGAACAAAGATTTGTAAGGAGGTTTGGCTATTTGATGCAGCATATCGTTCTCTTTTTGATGGTCATAAAAACATTGCATGATATTCAGAGCTCTTGAAAAATTACCAAAACCTGCGACCCATGCTTTTTGAGAAGGTCAAGTTTTACAATTTTTCTTAAATTTTATAACAACCCTCAGATAATGGATGAATAGAACAATTCCTAAAGCAAACAGCACAATTTTTTCTACTTTGTTCGTCATAATTTTTTCTATAGATTTCTTGTTACCAACGAAATTTAGCATGCTTGTCTCACACACAGATGTGTCAAAATGAATCTTTGGATTTAAAACTTACAAAATTGGACTATGGCTAACTTTTCAAGGGAAATGAGCATTTACCGCTTCAGCTCAACAATTTTCGAGAATTTCGGGTACAACCTAGGGGCTCTCCAAGAAACTTAAATTTTGATGACTTTATTCCCGGAGATTTCATAAATTGAAAACAGAAAGGAACTGGTGGAAAGAGGAGAAAAAGCTGCATCTAATGACATTCGAATTGCTTACCAGCTGTTGTTCTATGAGGTTTGTGTTGAGTAAATGTGGAATTGATAGCATTAAAAAGTAATTTTAGATTCTAAAAAGCAAGCTAAACAAAAGAATCGTATTGTCTGTTATAGGGTTTGCTTTATCCACGGTTACTTGTACCTCTTCGGAATATCAGTACAAGAGTTAGGGAACTAGTCGAACTTGACCATGGCAAAAAGCATGAGTGAGATTTTGGTAATTCTTCGAGAGAACGGTTAAAAAAACGACGAAGTGTTATCGGTTGCTTCCGAGATCTCTTGAAAATCATGGTTCCAAGAATAGTGGTGTTAATTTGACAAAAGAGGCATACTTTTAAAACGACATAGTTCTGTTTGCTGTTAAGCAAATGTTAATATTCTGAAATTCAGCGGGAGCTAACATCAGAATCTGGGCATGCAGCATCCTCTGTTGCACAGCAAATGGAAAAATTTTTTGAAAACTATAATTTTGCTGCTATGTAAGTGGCTCCTTATTCTCGCTAACCAGCATTACATGAAAATGGAAACAGTGCAAAAGGTCTAATTTACGTAGTAGCTGTCGAGTTAGGTTATTGTTAATGCTGCATTCATTTCCATAACTTAGCGCGTTTTGGTTGATAAAATGATATGGAAAGAACCGGGTTTAATTTAAAAAACCTATACTTCGTCTTTCAACGGTTCATAAACTAGCACTTACTCCACTTCGTGCTTGGTATATACCAGAATCTTCCACCGTGACGTTCGTCATGAGAAGGACTCCTGGGGTCGTTATCGTGGCATTTCTTCTTGAGATGGTCTGGAGTTAAACAATTCAAGCACGTATAAAATATGGAAAAGTTAGGGCATTGTGTTGTAATAAGTTTATATGTGGGTTCTAACGCAATATATAAACTAAACTCTTCACATCAAATGCTTTCTCTTATCAAGGGTAAACCCGCTTGAAAAAACTTGAAGAAACAAAGCTTGTTCTTGCCTATGCTAATTCGCTGTAGTTAAAGTAGAATGGTAGCCAAATTTCTCTACTTTATTTAATTGAATGAAGGCAAAAGTGCGAACGAAAGTGCATGTGAACAAGTTGAAAAGGAAGAGGTAAAGAGGGTAGAATAAGAGGCACAAGACTAGCTGTGTTTGACTCAGTTATGCAGGTTGAAGAAATGTCGCCAGCTTTCTGAAATGTATAGTTTTGTCAAGCTTGTTTTTCGCAGAAATTTCGCCACCACGACTTTGACTAGCAAATTTGTTTGTTATCTAGTTTTTAACCTTGTCTGGTGAGAAGGTCAATCAAACTTGTTGCTGCAAGAAAATGACAAATAAGACAGACAATTTGATAACTAGCGCGGCTGGAAAAAATGGCACCGTTTAATAAGAGTTTACTTGTGATGACTATACAAGATGACATCTACAAAACCCGTGGAAATGGGCAAAATTTACTGCAAAGTGATAATTGACGTGCAATCACAAAATCCAACATGGAAATATATCGCTGTGACCAAACTGTCCAAGCGCTAGTATCAATATGCATTCTCAGAGGATTGTTATTGATAATTCATAATGAAGGAAAAAGCTTACCTCGTTGTTCAATGGAGCAAATCCAAAGCACATTTGTTTGTACCATTTGTGCATGTTGGCGATGTCGGTTGCGCGGGTTTCGTTATCAGCTTTATCAGATCTGTTACATTCCATAAGAGCCTCTCTGAGTACCTCTCGCTTTACTGGTTGCCGGCTTGTTTGCTGCTGTTCTGTGCTTGTAAACTTCTTTTTTTTCGACTTCGATTTTCCCTTTCCCTCCGTCCGCATGTCTTCCTGCTTCTTTTCTTCTGGTGATAGCACTGCACGCAACCAACTTTGACTTCTAGGTCTATTGGGATGTGCAAGCGTAATGTTGCAACCAGCCTGCAAATTTATCATTATAAAACTCTGAAATTCAATGAGGTTTCGAAAAATATAGCATCTTACTAGAACATATTGAACATGCACTTCCGGCCGCAATGTCCTATTACAGTAGACTCTGTTATCTTTGTATATGAATGCGGGTATTAAGCCTTTTTTCCACTTTCCTCCTCTACCCCTATCCTTTTTCTTCCATGAGGTCCTCGTTTTCGCTGCCACTTCTATTTCCCAAAGGCACAGGATTAGGCAGATGATAACCGCAAACTTCATTGCCTGAAGTTGTTGGAATATAAAAACTACTGTATTTATTCAATCTAAAGCCTTCAAGCTTCATTTTCATTGATAAATGATAAATTATTGGTACGTTGCAACAACGAAACTATGACAGTACATTTGGGCTATAGGCACAAGGTCACAAAGATTATTTTCCACATAAATATTGTGTTTTCAATTTTACGATCATTTTGTCATGTACCTAAAGTTGCTTTGAACTTTCGAAAGTTGACTTCAAATCAAAGATGTGAATAATTTGCAATTTTTGTCAGTTATCAGTTGACCAAAATTTTGCATAGATCTATAGAAGTTAAGGTCCTTGCAGGCCAGCTTGCTTTAAATTCTACTTATATTTATGTGAAAATGTATGGACCAGTCATGTGAAATACAGGTCTTCCAAAACTCGATTCTTAAATATCTCTCCAAGAGATATTTGGGCATTTTTAGAGGTTTTGAAACATCACGTAATCGGAACTTTGAAGTTGCAGAGAACAAGAAGTCAGAAATTTTGCAATTAAAGGCAATGTTATAATAGAAAAAATTAGGGCTTTTTAGTGATTCGGCACATTATGATCATCGTCGTGAAAGCCAGTTTTTTGAGACTTTTGATGAAAGAGTGACAAGAAGAGAGCCGACTTGTTCCGTTTTAGAATGGCGTCAGCACATTCGCATAGCAAATTGTAGTTGATATCTTTAAATTTTGCTGCAGCATGAAAAAACAAAATGTTACAACAACATGCAGACTTGCAAAATTTGCTTTCCATCAAATGAAGTTCACAGCGTAAAGAAATGACTGATCTTTCAACGATTATTTGATAGCACAAGCACTTCAAAAAACCAAGCGGTCGAGCTCCTGAGTCCATGCTATCACAAGTAGGGTTTAACAAGAGAGAAATGAGAGGATAACGTAACACGAGGTTGGACGAACAGCAACCAGACTAATAGAGGTAGATCGACCGCTTCCTTATGTACTAGTTCTACCCTACAATTTGAATGTTAAGTTATATCGTCCGTATTTGCCCTACATACAACATTCTTTGTACAGACGACAGGTGAAAAGTTTTGTCATCTGTGTCACTAAAATTCCAGAGCTGCTTACACTACTTCTCTTTTGATGTCACGAATACCATCGTGTTTCATGAGACCTAGTGTAGTTCAACATTGTGCGCTCTTACCCTACAGCTGAGTAGATAATGCTACTTCGTACTGTTGTCCTTGTAAAGCTCTTTCATTAACGTAAAAGAACGGAGTGAATGATAGTACACTGTAACTTAGTGGAAGCAGTATTTCAAGAGTTTTGAATTAAGAATTGATTGCGCAAAGCATCAGTTTTCAGTTTTCCTTACACATCTTTTCGACTGCCTTAGTAATAGTTCGTTACCTCAAAGTCAGTGTTCCGGCAGAAACAAATGCTTACAAAGATGCTCATAGTGGGGTATTGGACTTACCCGTTGGCCCCCAATTCCATTTTCGCAAAAAACCCTTTCTAAATCGGCGCAGGAACCTCACTCCCTCACTTTGACACAAGCTCTACGACATCAATGAACTAATCTGGGCAGGACCATGACCACAGCAACGCAATCTATATGCCATTCAAAAATTACTGGCGCAAGGGATTTAGTGCCAAGACTCTCGTCCGAGCTCTTCTTTTTCAGAAATAAGGTGACGCTCTAACTTTGGCTTTTTCACATGGTCTAAACCATTATTTGGGTCCAACGCTACAGAATGACCCAAATGCAAAAAAGATGATCTTTAACATCTGCCAGGACACTGCCTTAGACTGTGTAGAAAAAGACTATCGGAGTGATTTCAATATTTGGAATTCAGTGGTGCGTACATAAAGTATGAAGTAACAGTTTGCGCCTTATTTCATGATTGGTAGTGATATGTGGCACTCTCAACAAGTGTTTCAAGTCGCTTTCCGCAATTCTATACTTTATTAGCACACAATTTGTGGTTTTTTTGTAAGGTTTTTTGGACAAAAAGTGAAGTGTCATATTAACCTCCCGGATGATGAAGTGGGGATTCCCGCTAAAATAAACAAAACAACTCAGAGAAAATGCTCTTCGCATTATAAGAAATGGTTTTCGCAATAAATGAAAGGTATTAGGTTGTTGCAAAAATAATGTCCGTTTTTCTAGGCCTATATTTCAAACAACTTTTTTTCCATCAAACTTTCTTTTTCGATATAGAATTTGCATATCATTGGAAAGCCCTCTTCATGTACTTTGTAACGATGGTGGAAATAGGCTGCTATCCTCATCTGTGAGAATTTCACCAGCACCTCGCACAACTGCACTCAAAATTGAAATTTCGATGCTTGTTTTTTCGTGGCCACAATTCAGGCGCAAATGAACGAATTCTTCTGAAAACATAGCATTTCTATTGGATGAAGATTATTCACCTACAGCGTGCTTATGTGGATTTTTGGAGATATCTGGACTGAGAAATGGACGCCTCAAAAAAAATACTCACTGCTGGCATTCTATGGATCAGAAATTTCTCATAATTAAGGCAATCGCCAAAGCTTCGCCCATTTCTGTAAACTTGAGATTAGCACACCTCAACTACAATATTTGAAGAGAAACTCAGCTATTCACTGCGCGAAGAATTTCAAATTTTTCCAATTTGACGCTTATAAGCCTACAACAAGTGGGCTTAGAAAAGTGAACTTTTTTGAATTTTTGTCTTTTCTTTTCGCAGAACTCTTTCGTCGGAGTCTTTTCTATAAGCCCATAAACTCTTGGTCTCTGCTACAAAATAAGCTGATTGCCAGCCATACGAACAAAACTTGAAGGGAGTTGTAAGCTCTTAAAGAAGAGGTTTTCGAGAGAAAAACTTTTAGCTTTTTGACGCGTGGTTTTCTTCCCAACTGCGATATCAGTATGAGCAGGCGCGCGCTAAATTACGAAAGGTTTGCTGTTTCTGAAGGTCTTGACTGCATTCAAAAATATGAAGACTGAACGAAATTATAGCCCTCCAAAGTGAAAATTTGCAAAACGGACATTATTTTTGCAACAACCTAAAGTTTGTTACAATATAGCGCAAGAATCATTATTTTGCTGGGTGTAAGCACCTGGAGATATTGTGCACAGAAGCTAACTTCTAAAAAGTAATTGCCCATGATGATCCCTAGCGGCTGACTGTCTCTTTTTCAAACTCATTTTTTTCTTCGAAGATAATGAAAACTCGTGTTGCATTAATCATCTACGCATGTTCTTGATAAGAACAAATGATGTATCAAGGTCATGTAAACTGCGATAAACCAAAAGTGGAAAATTGAGCATCTTTCAAAAATCTTAATATTTAATACTCAATTGTTTATCAAGAACATTTAAGTGCTGTCGGGCTAGATAATCGGTACAATTCTGACACAATTTTATAATTTTATCAACTGCAAAGAAGAAAAAATAACTTTGAAAAAAAGTCGGGCACTAAAGAACATCGGTGGATCATAGAAAGAGTCGGAAAATGCAATTTGTACTTCTCCCTTTTGTTTGATGTGTATATACGAGGTGGGTCCGAAAGTTCGTACCGTTTTTAGACCTATTTTAAAATTGTTCTGAATGATGATAGACAAATCCTTCATACATTATTTGACCCTATCAGGTGGCTCTTAGGCACATTCAAAAGTCTAAAATAAGAATTCTGAAAATCAGCAAAAATCAGACATCGCAAAAAAGGCTTGTAAACTTCGGCAATCATCTTAGCGCTTGATACAGTCACAACGGAAACATAGCTGTTGAAGATAGAAAGGGTGCACCGAATACTTTTGAAAGATTTGTCTATTATCATTCTGAACGATTTTAGAATAGGTCTAATGTTAAGAAATGGTACGAACTTTAGAACCCAACCAATAGCATTCGGTTACATAAGTCTTGTTAACTTTAACTTTCTACGACAATAAATCGTATCGTAAATTTCATAAACTTGATAGGGCTACAGGGAACCATTCGTTAAAGCAAAGAAAGCTCTACAAGATGGTATGCAGAAGTTTGCACCTGCTTCACCAATTGTAAGTTTGCATCCAGAATTTGAGTCGTAGTGAATGCTCAGAAAATTTGTGGAATTCATATCTTTGTTCAAAAAATCCTACAGATCTCCGACTTGTTTATAAAGATTGCACCCCTCAACAGACACTCATATCTATTTTTTTTTCTGATCTAGAAATTGAAAAAAGGAAAATCTTTTTGTTTTTATAAAAATAAAGCTATGCTGTTTCTATTTTTGTGCTTGTGTACTACAAGCGCTTAGAAGTATAGCCGTAAATTTCAGCTTTTCATGCCCTAGTTTTTGAAATATACCGAATTCAGTTTTTCTATCTTTGGTCAATGGTAAATCCGGTATTTTTCGAAAATTAGGGCTTGTGGAAAGCTGAAAATTTACGGCCATGCTTCTAAGGGCTTGTAGTAGACAAATATATGAGTGGAAATAACATAGCTTTGTTCTTGCATAAATGAGAAAATTTTTGTTTTTTCGATTTCTAGATGAGGAAAAAATACAGCAACGGTACATATAAATGTCTGTTGAGGGGTGCAATCTTCATAAGCAAGTCGAAGGGTGTGCAATCTGTGTGAACAAGTTGGAGATGCGGGGTTTTTTTGAAGGAAGATATGATTTTTCCTAATTTTTTGAGCCTTGACTGCAACTCACTTTTTGCATGCAAACTTACGGCAGGTTGAAGCTTTCGCATACCATCTTGTGAGCTTTCTTTGCGCACTTGCGGATGATGGACAGCGAGAAATCCGGATGCCAAGAGAGCTTCAAAATATAAAGCTTTTTTTGCTATGCTGCGTTCACCTCCCCAGCGGTGATGTTAATGCATGCAGTTCTAGGATGTATTAACTACCCGTAGAATATGTATTTTATAAAAGCACCACAATACAGTCGCCATGTTTCAGTCTTATAAGTCCTTCCCCGTTTGGCATGATGCTATCATTATGCAGAATATGAAAAGGAAACACTCTAACTTTTACCTTACTTCAACATTCGTTGCTTAACATACAGACCAGTTTGTCTGATGTTGAAATGCTCAGCAAATCAAAAAAAATAAAGCAATCTTTACGAAATAAAATTCATTAGATAAAAACTGCAACTTTTATTAAAAAGAACTGTTTTGGTTTTTTTCCGGTTGAAACACTGTATCCGCTATTCACACTACCAGCAGTTTAAAGTGTAGCTTCTCAATCTCCAGATTGAAGGCTGTAAAGTTGCGCTGAAACTAATATCTGTGTGACACTTAAAATGAGTCAAACAAAATTAGTCAAAGGTAAAGTTACAGTCAAAGATATGATTATGCTTAGTTCCTAGCAAGCATGCAGTCTTTGCTGCATGCCGCGCTATTGATGCAAAGCATATTTTCTTTTATAAGAAGCGTCAATCTGCCTCAATATGACTTTCTGGAGAGCAATTTAGACAAAAACTTTTCGAGAAACCTGAATATATACATCGTTGGCAAAATGCAAGTGCTTTCTTTGCTGAAAAGAAATGAGCTGATTTCGAATCTTGCATTCACGGAAGTGGTGAGGCCCGAAATGAACTTGCATTTTGCCAACGATGTATATATTCAGATTTCTCGAAAAATTTTTTGATTAACTTGCTTTCCAGAAAGTCATATTGAGGCAGAATGACGCTTTTTATGAAATAAAATATGCCTTACATCAATAGCGCGACATGTAGCAGAGACTGCACGCTTGCTAAGAACTAAGCATAATCATATGCTAAAATGCAAAAGCATTAATGAAAAAACCCAAACTCCGTATCTAAATAACAAGGCAAGTAGTCGCAAACTTACCCCACTACGTGCTTGATATACTCCAGAATCCTCCACTGTGAGGTTTGTCATCACAAGATGTTGCCCAATCATCGTTGCATTCCTTTGCATTCTAGTCTACAATGAACAGTTCAAGCACTTAGTACATCACTTCGAAAGTTTGTGTCTTCTGTGTTTTCGTGATCATACGGAGATTGAGAAAGAGTTATTCATTCTATCACTGTAGAGAAAGGAAGCTAACAAGAGATTTGTCAGAAGTTGGAGGCCAATCCAAACAAGCTGCATGTGAGCTGCAGCGACGAACGCTGACCTCGAACCTCTCTTCCGCATCTGCTGAACACCTTTGTAAGCGAAATTATGAGCAGTTCTACTGCAAAAAAATTATATCCGAAAATTGGGGTATCAAGCACATTACTGCACTTTCAGCTCACCTGCTTTGAGAATAGAAGGTAACAGTTGCTTGTTTTGGTCTAACATTAAACCGAACATGGCTTTGTGCAGCCAGATTTGCCTATTATACACGATTTCTTAAAGAAATGATGGTTTTTGATAACTCAGTGTTCAGCCAATAAGGAAGACAGATTTGGAGCCGGCGTTTAATGCCGCATCTAATGGTATCCAGCTTGTCAGGAATGGCCACTTTGATTTCTGGCCGTTTCCTTGTGAGTAGGAACGGCAGACACGAAGTTAACAAATCTTCTAGCTCTTACGACACAAAACGACATTACTCATATTGCGATATATTTGAACTTTATCGACATAAATTTTGCACCGTAAGTCACTTTGAACATCAATCAACTTTTTTCTTTCTTTTTCTACTAGCGAGCTATTTTGTAAAGAGAAGACAAGAGTGTTTGAATTTGGAAAACTACACTTGTTTGACGAAGAGCATTCACGTACTAGTTTCTTGTGCTTGTTGCCTTAAAAGCAGTGGCTCGGCAAATCTCAACATAGTCAAACTTTCGCTTACCTGGGGTATTCAATACGCTGATTCCGAAAATCCGCTTTTGAGCTTGAAAATGCCGAAAACGAGCGTTTTTCAATGCTTTTCCCTTTGGAATTCGGACGAGTGGAGCAAATGACGCAATCGTTGCAAAACCCAATAGTTATAGCATTGCGGCGGGCAGCCTCCAATGGTGAGAAGAAAACTACCAACTCGTCCAGATGCGTGTAGAAATGGCCTGCTTTGTTTTTAAGTTTTGAGAGCAATTTTCTCGGCAAGGATGGCATGCTGTGCAACCGGGATTGCACAATTCATACTTGGGCAATAAGGAGTCTGTCGCGTTAAAATTTTGAGTTGTAGAGTTTTGCCGAGCCACTGCTTTTAAAAGGGTACAACACCGATTATTGAGAAAATGCAAAACTAGTAGAAATTAAAATGAAGGGATATTTATCATCTACAACCTTACGCGGTCACGCTCAACCTTCAGAGCAATCTCTACCAAACGAGTAAACTTACCTTGTTATCCAATGGCAATCGAGCATCTATAGGAACAAATCCGATGCACATTTCATGGTAGTAACTGAATAGTTTGGCTGAGTTGTCAAATCTATCTGAACACTCTTGAAGAGCTTCTTTCACAATGCCAGGATCATCCAGTGACGGTAGCTGTGGAAATTGTGGGGGCTGTGGATGTGGCCATTGTGGTGGTTTTGGCTTTTTGCATTTTCGCTTCGTTTTTCTTTGTCTTTTTCGCCAATTCTTACACTTAGACCTTTTCAGGTAGCCGAGCATGATGTTGCAGTGAACCTACAAAAGTCACTATTCGCATAAGCTAACTTCGAGAAACAGCTTCAATAAACAGTAACCGAAATTTCTTTAAGGCAGTGCACTTCCGCAATTGCAATTATGTACAACTTGTGATAAAATTGGAAATGTTCGTACTTAGCAACTAGCGGAATTTACATTACTTTCTACTCATTTGATGAGTGATATACGTGTTTATGCTTATGATGTGAGAAACAAGGACCGAAATTTCTTTGAGGCGTTGTACTTCCACAGTTATGTACGAATTACGACAGAATTAGAGATGTTTGTACTTTGCAGATGAGTAAATTGACAAAGTTTTCTACTCATTTGATGCGTAATATATCTGTGAATGCTCAAATGTAAGAAGGAACAGCAACAAAATATATTTGAGATATGCAATACCTGTAAGTTTTTGATTAGAGGTTGCGGCTCAAACTTTGGTATCTCAGTAACCACACTTCTTCATAAGACAGAAAATGGGAACAAATACAGAGTATGGCAAATACTTCACCATAAAAACAAAAACTCACTATACCAAAACCTTTTAAAATCAGACGGTCGCACATGTTTTGGTAGTGGACGTGCAAGACGTTTCTAGTCCCATACGCACAGCCTTGTAGAGCTTTCCTTAGTATTTCGTTCATAGGTAGCCGTGGACTCAAGAACAGCGGTGCTTTCGTCTTATCCTTTTTCTTCAATATTTTCTTCTGAGTCTTTGATCGAGATTTTTGTGGTCCCGAAATCTGTGCTTTTTGTTCCATTAAATTTGCGTCATACCACATTTTTTCAAAACTTCGAAGGGTTTCTTTGAGTACTTCAATAGGCTTCTTCGCCATCGGCTGCTGCCAAGATTTTCGCCATCGGTTTCCTTTCAGACGTGACTTTTTCGTTTTAGGTTTGGAGGCAAATTTTGAGATTTCTTGTCGCTTTGCTGGCTTTTTCTGTCTCTGCTGTTTCTTTTGTTTCCTAGGTAGCACTGCCCGCAACCACATTTTACAGCTGGGTCTTGTGCGATAAGCCAGCGTAATGTCGCAACCGACCTGAAAATTTTACCCTATAAAAAAGCTGCTTCAGAGAATATGCCATTATCTAGCTTCTTACTCGCACTAGTTGTACTTCTTCACTTGGATACAATATATCATTGCAGTGTATTGTTCCATTGTAAAATCGTGGTTTTAGTGATGGTTTCTTCCTCTTGTTACAAAATTTTCTCTTCTTCGCTGCTGCTTCTAGTTCACAAAAGCAGAGGGTTATGCAGATTATAATCGCAATTCTCATGACTGAAATGTTGTAATGAGAGTACCTGGCAATCGGCATTTAGAGTACTTTCTTACTAATGCCGTTCTAAACTGCAAACGCTAAGGCAGGTTGATAAACAATTAATATTTTAGCAAAGCAATAGCAAGACAGTTTCCAGCAAATACAAAACGCGTCCCAGATACTTTTGCCATAAAGATTCCTAAAAATGTTTGCCCAATATTGCTTCTGCCATCCTGGCCTAGTTACGACTTTTGCGCCTCTATAGTATTGCTTCGACAGGTATTGGCCGTATTCATCAACGAACCCTTAAGGTTAAAATTCACCTCAGCTAGCATTTTAGTTTATAACCCGCATTCACAACATGATCGCAATGAAATTTTCTCGTGGGTTAAGTCTACCTTGAGGTAGAAATGAACCTTGAAGCACATAAACCCGTATTCATCAATCTACCTCAAGGTTAAAATCTACCTCCATCATCAATTCTCCTTCACTTTCCATTATGCATTCAAGGTAAAATTCAACCCTAGGATAGATAGGGTTAAAATTTACCTTGACTTTGCACAGAACAATTGTACTCTTTTCAAGGATCTCCTTAAATCTAACGGAACCGTTCTCAAAGACGAATATATTATACTCCTAATAGCTCAAATTTTCCTTGTTTATTTAGTCTTTTTTCCTATGGTTTTCAAGGTTTCGAAAGTTATTCAATAATCATTAGTGGGCGAACCATCGACGAACCAATCAATGACAAGTACGCATCGGTGATTTGCTATTCAAACGAGCTCCTCCTCAAAATTCTTTGCAACTTGTGGCCGTCATCACAAACTCATAAGAATAACACTTTGACTTTCTAAGCTTTATGTGAGATATAAGCAGGGTCAAGCGTGGGGTGCGGCACCCACACCTGGGGGTTCGTATTGAGGAGTCAAAAGGGGAGGGGGTCGTAGTTGGGTAATCTGATAATAGTGATAACATGATATTCGTATCCTTTCCATAATTAGCATGTTAAATAACCCCTGTAGACAAAGTGTGAGCGATTTCTGAAGGTTCAAAATACTGGGCTACCTAAGTGAAATGGTCAAATTCCAACATGGTTAACTTTGTTTTAAAGGTGAATTAGTTATCCGTTTTTGCACTCAAGACAAAGCACTACTCCTTCTTTGTCCATTTCAGGAATCCCCCTTCAGAAAACCTCCAAACTGTGGAATTAGAAGCCAACCAAAATCTCGTTTTTCCCATTTTTCGCTTTTAATGGCTGTGCTTTCACCAAATATTATTTGGAGCTAAGAAGACGAATCAGGCTCAAAATAGTCCTATGAAAACTAGGAGATTTAGGCTATCGATTCATATAAATACTGTCCGCTGCCGCAGGTTTTGAGGGGGGGGGGGGCGCAGGCCATTAACTATATCAAAAAAACAATTTTAGCGGACAGTATTTATATGAATCGATAGCCTAAATCTCCTAGTTTTCATAGGACTATTTTGAGCCTGATTCGTCTTCTTAGCTCCAAATAATATTTGGTGAAAGCACAGCCATTAAAAGCGAAAAATGGGAAAAACGAGATTTTGGTTGGCTTCTAATTCCAGAGTTTGGAGGTTTTCTGAAGGGCGATTCCTGAAATGGACAAAGAAGGAGTAGTGCTTTGTCTTGAGTGCAAAAACGGATAACTAATTCACCTTTGAAACAATGTTAAACATGTTGAAAAATGACCATTTCACTTAGGTAGTCTAGTATGTTGAATCTTCAGAATCCGCTCACACTTTATCTACAGGGGTTATTCGACATGCCTATTATGGATATGTTGCCCCTTATGTTTGACAAAGCCTTCAAGTAATGCTATCTTAAGTGTATAGTTTAGAGGGGGTCTTATTAAGACAGCAATCAGGGGGGGGGAGGTCGTAACCAGCGATCGTGTGCCACACCCCTTGCTTGACCCTGGATATAAGCTCTAAACTGTGCAAATATGTATATGGCAGAAAGGGCACGCCCTTTATTTAGTAAGCCTTTTGAATATATTTTAGAAGCTCTAAGATGATTCTCATAAAAGAATGTCTCCATATTACGCGAAGACTCGCTCTGGATCAACTCTCCTACTGTGAAAACATGGTTGATTTCTTATCAAGAGGTCATTAAGTGATATCCCAGAATCTTACCCGCAAACGAATGGTGAGTACTGCGTGTAAACTGCTTATGATCAAAAAAGCAAAGAATCCTGCTTGTAGGACGGAGGAGATGTCTGATCGCGTAGTTTTCAAAATCCTTGTTGCCAGAACGTTAGTTTAAATAGATAATCGCCAACTTCGGTCGCAGCTGGAACTAAATCAATGCAGTATTCTTCCCATTATAAGGGATAAAGATACTGTGCGAGATTGATTGGAATGTAAAATGTGCAACCCCAAAAATTGTAATTTGAGATATACCATACCAACACATCAATTTGTGAGATAGATAATGTGATGATGATATAATTTTTGAGGGTTGAATCATTTTCCCCAAACACTAAACTAGACGAGAAAGTGTCTCATGTTATCTTCCCGTTTCAATACGGCTTCAACCTTAGGAGGTGAATTTTGATAAAGCAGATCCTCACGGCATTCTCTTGAGAATCTTTGACGACTTCTATAGAGGCAAATCGTATCTTGAAAACTACTAAGGTGACTTTCTTCTAAACTTTTGCTTTCTTGTCGCAAGCGGCGCAGAGATGTATGGTTCAAATAGATTTTCATCAAATTTTAATTTTGATTTTAGGTCAGGAGATATTGTTTTGCAGCTAATGTGAGCAAAAAATTATTGGCGCAAATAATGACTACAAACGCCACTTAACTATAGTGCAGTTTCAATGCACATATGCATTGAAACATATAATATAGTCATTCAAATCGTCAGTTCCATTCTTGTGACGGCTAAAAGCAAGATCTTTCGCGCGCAGAGGCACCCATACGTCGGTTGTCAACAGAATTGACTTCTAGGTCGATTTGCGGTTTATATTACAGTCAGGGCTCGGCACGAGGTGGCTAGTTGAAAATGCAAAAAACGAAGTCCCCCTTGACTTTTGCGAATTTTTACGCAGTCCCCTTTGACCCTAGACCAGGGCTCGGCACGAGGTGGCGTCCCGAAATTGCAAAAAATGAAGTCCCCTTTGACTTCAATAAAATTACGATATCCGCCACGAGATATTCGAATAGAAAATACATGAAAAGGAACGGAACAAAGCAACAGCAGAAAAAAAACGAAAAAGAATCATCGAACACACGCGATGATATTCATATTCTCCGGAATGGCGGCATGATGTATCCATCGTGCAGCAATACGCGCCTAGAGCAGCCTTTCCGCGGCCATTCAAAATTTTCAATGGGCTATAACTAAGCGGGGAGAAGGGGGTTTGAGGCGGTTTAGGAACCAGTTTGTAGGGTTTGGGATGTAGATGAAAAGTATGTAAAGAAAGTAGAAAAATTATGTGAGGGAGAAAAAATGTATGACTTTTTCTTTCCTAAGCCACCTCAGGTGGCTATCCAGGTGGCTTGAAAGCCACCTAACTCCGAAAAAAGTTGAGCACGCCTTTAGTTCACAATTTTTTCATAATTTTTCATACTTAGTTCTAACTCCCCATTGTCCATCTACACACCTATTTTGGTGTCATTTCATCCTCACTTCGCTGTAAACAAACCTTTTGTTTATTTGCTAGCGGCATGCCGGCAGCGTGCCGGCCGCAGGTCGAAAGACAACGTTATGCTCTTCCGCAAAAACGATATCCCCTTTGCTTTTTCCCCAAAAACGATATCCAGCTTGCTTGCTAAGCCACCTGTGCCGTGCCCTGATTACAGCTCAATTTTAAATCTACTTACACTCTGATAGTCAAGAAGCGTAGGCTTGTATCTAATAAAAGCCAGTTGACACGCTCAATTATGAAGATGATTTCCTAGTCCCATAGGGAGTGTCATACTCCGTCTAAAAGCGCTCGAAAGCACCCAAAAGAGCTCAAAAGCGCCCAAAACACCTGAGCCCAGAAGCGCCAGAACGCAAATTTTAGCAAACATTTCTAGAAACATTAGCCAACGCTAGATTTAATTTTGAATTACGGAATAGGAAATCGTCATCTCTCAAAAACGTAGATTAAGGCTCCCGCCAGAGTGCCGAAGTTATGCCAGCGCTACGCCAGCATTTCGATCGATACACGTGTATTTCGTTGGGGCGGGGCTAGCTGACGTCCCCAACGAAATACACGGGTATCGATCGAAATGCTGGCGTAGCGCTGGCATAACTTCGGCACTCTGGCGGGAGCCTAAGAATCGTAATGATGACAACAAGCCAAGGTTCAATTAATTTACAAGTTGTCTCATCATGTTATTTCAGAAAGTTTTTGAGTTCAAGCAGCAATTATGAACGTATCAAAGTAATTTGTACAAGCATCTATCCTTCTAGCGGTCGAAAGACTACTAACTTAGAAAATGAAAGTCATGCAAATAGCGTTGGCTTGTGTTTACAAAGTAAGAAGACTTTTATTATGTAGCTTGAGCCGACATTGAAAGTAATCGGAACATGTTTCATGATAAATGTGACTGAATGTAGTTGTTCTAGTATACATGTTTATAAAACTGACGCTTCAGCGCAAAGGTCAGCTCGCAAATGAAGAATTCTGGCGCTTGGGCGCTTTTGAGCGCTGTTGGGCGAAGTATGAGTGGTTCCTAGGAAGCGCACTCGAATGGAAGCGTTTTGAGCTTTCTGGCGCTTTCCCGCGCTCCTGGGCACTTATGGGTGCTTTTGAACGAAGTACGACGGGTCTCTTTGTATGTTTTTCTGCTAAAACACGGCAACTGGTCCTATAGTATGTAAGTTTGTACTAATTTGACAATTAAAAGATTCACAAACAGCGAGGGACTTCATACACCGCTAATACGTCATGGCACGCTCTGTATAAGCGTCAGTGAGCATTCAGCTGATCACGGTAGATTTTAACCTTGAGGTAGATTTGTGAATAGCAAAGTTACCTTGAGGTTAGATTCTACCTTAAGACATGCTCTTAAGGTAGATTTTAACACATTGACGACCAAGGCGTTTCACGGACCAGTCAACATTTTTTAGATAAAATCATGCACAATTCCACCTACAGTAAACCTACAGTAATACTGGAATGCTAACAAAAACAGTAGAGGTTGCGTCTAGATCTAGTACAAAGGAAAACTCCCGAAGTGGGTTCAACACAAAATTAGCCAGTTTAACGACACACATGGTGTGTCAAGCCTTGACACACCATGTGTGTCAAATGGTCGTCAATGCGTTAACTTCAAGGTTCGTTGATGAATACGGCCAAGGTTGCCGTGGCATGCATGCCAACTGAAGTTTTCAAAAGACTTATCACTGATCCTATGACAGGCATCACTTCTAAAAAATTAATATCATCGGGTCAAGTGTGCAAGGTATATTTGCAATCATGCTATGCTCTACGGGTGAAGTGTCGGAAGAGTGGCACTAGAATCTCTATTGTTTGATTGCAATGAGACCCAACATTTCAGACCTTCTTGTTAATCCAACCCTTAATCTATGTAAACAATTGTCGCATAACGCAACAATCATCATCCCTTTTTGTGGTTCGAATGCACAGAAGTTAAAAAATGTTCAAACGAAAATCCTTCAAAAGGCTTGCAAATGAGCTTGATGAGAGTAGCTTTATTTTAGGCCCAAAGTATCCCTCCAGCAATTCCATCAAGTTGCTGAAACTTCATTACTTGGCATTTTGCAGGTCTTTGCAGAATCGAAGTGCGCAGCTCTTATATACATAGCTCGTAGTACTTGTGTTCGCAAACGCATCAAGTCTTGCCCCCCGTCTTGCTCTTTTCTCAGGGTGAAGAGTGCACAGATTAAAAGATGAGGGCCTTGGGCCTTAGGATGGGGCGCGAGATGTTACATAAGTTAGAAAAAAAAGGTAAAAAAGCATACGAAGTGTTTCTCTGAGGTGACACATACATACATCAAATTCTTTGTTAACGCTCAGATTCTCAATCTTTCAAACTTATTTTTTTCCTTTTCGTCGTGGGTAACCCTAGAAAGGCAACCGGTAAAAAACTAATGTTGAAATATACCGTTTCTGAAATTACTGATAATACGGTCCTCCAGTTAAAAGTTCAAAGACGAACAACAGCTATTTGCTAAACTCATTGCGTGAGTCTATCGAATATTTTTTTAGGTAAGGGTAAGATTTTGCAGCACGAATAAAGAGGATGTTATGTATACAGGATAATGTAACTGCTCTGATTATCATCAGACATTTTCGACATTAACACTAACTACAAGGAAAAAGAAGCAAGCAATTTTGGCGGTAGCAGTTGCCACTGTGCGGCTATCATCCGTAAGCACAAATTTGTTCACGTTTACCTGCCAAAGACAAAAGGTATGATTAAATTTCACCAAAGTTTATTTTACACAATATCTGGGATTTATGACATTTCAATGAATTGTGCAAACGAGTACACATTAATTGTTATTTTTGTCCAACTCTAAGGACAACTTTTGAGCAACGAACTCATTAAGCATCATTACTTAGCTCTTTTTATTAGCATTTTAGCCATTTTAGCTTTTGATGACAAATCGTCATTATCTTGGTATTATGTGGGTAATTACACATCTTCAAAAAGATTGTTTTTTCGTGCAAACATACAGGGTGTCCCACAAAATTGCCTACTGCTTGTTTGTTTATAACGTTATTTTCATAAAGTATTTCTAGACGCTTTAGGTACCGTTTCATAGAGCGGGCTTCAACTAAGATTTGCAGTATGAAGCCAATAGAAAAGATTCAGAGTATGAAGCAAATAAAAAAACTCCTTTTGATTACTGTAGGAGTACGGAAGAACTTCCAGCATCTGGCGCCACTGTGAGGAAGGCATTTTGACAAAAATCACTGGAAAAAATTTGAAAAATTGTGTAACAAGGTTTTCCATGCTGATTCCTATAGGCATTCTTGCTCGCTCGCAGAACTTTTCAAATTTTCCATTCAAAATTTTTGATGAACAGCAGAAATGTTGCTGGCACGACCTAGGGAAAAAGCGTTACGGTGAAGTGCAAGTTTCATGCTTGGAAGCAGCGATTCTGATTAGCCCAATGTAACAGATTTTAGTTTCTTTGGTCTTTTTAGAAGTGAAATACGACCCTCAATAACTCAAAACCCTTCTCGAAGTTGCTACCGTAATTCTGCAGTATAAAAGTGATTTTTAATTCGCATCATACCGCAAATTCAAGTTGAAGCCAGCTTTACGAAATGGCACTTAAAGCTTTTCAGAAGGACATGACAAGAAAAATGACAATAATCAAACAATAGGCACAACTCGCGGGAGTTTTGAAGATAAATTTTACTCTACCTTCACACATTGTAGATCGATGCGTAAATAGTTTCTAGTCTCTGAATACTCCTCACAATTTCACTTGTACTCTTGATCTGATTCAGTCTCAATTTCAGATTAGCATATGAAGCATGGCTCAATTCTGAACTTGCTGAGGTCTCCTCGCCTCTCTATTAATATTGGTTATTATTGCCGCATGATTTTCCGAAGAAGCATCAAATTCTAAGCTCGTTTGCAGTATGCAGGTATAAGAACCTTTAAAAACTGACAATTTCCGTATTGCATGTGGGAATCTGCAGGTTGTGCTAAACTCTATACTTTGATTCGGCATTGTACTTTTCTTTCGTCTACCCGCCTGATCATGCTCCATAGGGTTGTTGACGTTTTCCTTGAAATGACTTTTGTTTATATAAGCCCCTTTAAAAGGAAATCTCACTTCAAAAATTTTTGAATGCTAATGTATATTGTCACAGGAAATGTTCTCAAATTTCAACTTCCTCACAGTATTTTGAAGTCAAACTACTTCCACGAAACAAAAACCATAACCGAACTGGAAGGGAAGAGATTTTAGATGATGTGCAAATCTCTTTAAGGAGATTTTAGATGATGTACAAATCTCTTTAAGGAGAATACATTTTATTTGTAAGCAGCATTCATAAGAAATTTGTGAAAAGCTGCATCGAAGCCTAATACACGGTCAAAGAAAAATGAGAGAAGACAAGAGTGTTTATATCTGGATTACAACTGTTTGGAGGAGAGTAACTCGTACTACATATGCGTGTTGGGCTGAAAGAGTACAACCCTGAGCAAGGAGAGTTTGCAAAAGTAGTAAAAGATGACATGATGTAATACTTATCATTTGTAACTTGCAATATTATTATTGACTTTGGATATATGTTAATGTAGCTACGCTCAAGCTTCAACATAAACATTATGCAAATCCAGAAATCAAATTTAACCAATTGATTTTGGCCAAAAGCTTACTAATAGAGTAAACATTTACCATATTATCCAATAGGGGGACGAGTGGCGTAGTGGTATGAGGCGCCGCTATGACCAGATCGGACACAGGTTCGATCCCCGCCCCTGGGCCAACCAAGCCCTCTACCCTCCGGGGCCGGTAAATTGGTACCAGAGTAATCTGGGAGGATAAAAGCACTGACTTGGAAACGGCTGGCCCCCGCAAGTCACTGTAATAGGCTCACACGCATACAATTGCCTCTTCGACTATGAAGTTAGTGTGTGCGTTCGGCGCATGCCCTCAGAGGGTATTGAAGACGCCGAATCCTTTATCCTTTTATATTATCCAATGGCAATCGAGCATCTATTGGAACAAATCCGATGCACATTTGGTGGTAGTAACTGAATAGTTTTTTGAGTTGTCAAATTTGTATGCCAGGATCATCCAGTGACGGTAGCTGTGGACTCAGGTGCGGAGGTTGTGGATATGGCCGTTGCGGTGGTTTTGGCTTTTTGCATTTTGGCTTCGTTTTTCTTTCTTATTTTCGCTAACTCTTACAATTAGGCCTTTTCAGGTAGCCGAGCATAATTTTGCAGTGAACCTAAATATATCACCATTCGTATTAGCACCTCGAGCTTTGAAAAGCAGCTTCAAAAAACAGTAGCTGAGATTTGTTTAAGGCATTGCACTTATGCAATTATGTACAATTCGAATAAAATCGGAGATGTTAGAACTTGGCAATTAGTAAATTTGCAGTATGAGTAGTATACTTGTGAATGCTCATGATGAGAAGGAACAGCGCCAAAACTATTTAAAATATGCAATAGCTGATAAGTTTTTGATTAGAGGTTGCGTCTCAAACTCACGTGGTATCTCAATAACCACACTTCTTCATAAGAAAGGTGATGAAAACAAATACAGAGTATGGTAAATAATTCACCATAAAAGCAAAAATACCATACCAAAACCTTTTAAAAGCAGACGGTCACACAATTTCTGGTAGTACGTGCAAGAGTTTTTGGTCCCATACGCACAACCTTCCCTTAGTATTTCATTCTTATTCAGTAGCTGTGGACTCGAAAACAATAGTGCTTTCGGCTTATTCCTTTTCTTCAATTTTCTCTGCTGAATCTATGATCTTTGAGATTTGTGCGGTTCCAGCATCTGCCTGTTCCATTCCATTTGCGTCATACCACATGTAATAGGCTCCTTCGCTATCGGCTGTTTCCAAGACTTTTGCTGTTGGTTTCCTTTCAGTGACTTTTTCGTTCAGATTTGACGGCAGTTTTTGAAATCTCGTCGCTTTTTGGCTCTTTCCGTCTTGGCTGTTTCCTTTGTTTCCTAGGTAGCACCGCCCACAACTACATTTTACAGTTGGGTCTTGTGCGATAGGCCAGCGTAATGTCGCAACCGACTCAAAAATTGTACACCATAAAAAACTGCTTCAAAGAATAAACCCTATCTATTAGGTTGTTTGGAAATTAATGCAGGTTTTGAATTTCAACCGCAATAAGTCATACAATTCTCATTTCTAAATAGGTTGCAATGTATCGTTCGATAGAGCAAAGCAAGCTCTACAAGATGGCCATCTTGCTTTAGCAACAGCTCTGATCCACCATGAGTTTCGAGCCAACAACTAAAAAGATTCAACTACCCGAAAAATTAAGAAAAATTGTAACTATGTTCATAAAAATCATACAAAAATTCTAACTTGCTCACGTAAACACGATTCACGTAAGGCATCTATATACGCCTTTGCCATATTTTTTTCTGCATTAGAAATCAAGAAAACGGAAATTTTCGTGCATTTGCCAAAGTGGTGCTGTGCCGTTCCCACATAAGTAATTGTATACTACAAACCTTCAGAAGTATAAACGTAAATTTCCAGCTCTCTACAAACTTTAGTTCTCGAGAAATTTGAATTTTAGCTTGGACCACATGACTAGGAAAAACTGTATTTGATATTTCTTGAGAACTAAAGCTTGTAAAGAGCTGGAAATTCACGTTTATACTTCTAAAGGTTTGTAGTATACAACTACTTATGTGGGAACGGCACAGCGCCACTTTGGCAAACGCACGACAATTTCCGTTTTCTTGATTTCTAACACAGAAAAAATACGGCAACCGCGTATATAGATGCTTTTTGTGGATTGTGCTTACGTGAGCAAGTTAGAATTTTTGTAGGATTTTTATGAATAGAGTTACGATTTTTTCCGAATTTTTCGGGTAGTTGAATCTCTTTTAGTTTTTGGCTCGAAACTCGTGGTGGATCAGAGCTGTTGCAGAGCAAGATAGCTATTTTGTAGAGCTTGCTTTGCTCTATCCAATGGTACTTTGCAACCTATTTAGTGATGAGAAGTGTATGACTTATTGCGGTTGGAATTCAAAACCTGCATTAATTTCCGGACAACCTAATAGCTTCATTCGCGCACTAATAGTACTTATTCACTTGGATACAATATATCATTGCAGGGATCGTTCCATTGTAAACTCGTGGTTTTGGTGGTGGTTTCTTCCTCTTGTTGCAAAATTTCCACTTCTTTGCTGGCGAGGGTCATGCAAATTATAATCGCAATTCTCATGGCTGAAATTTTATATTGAGAACACCTGGCATTCAGCATACTTTCTTTCTAATGCCGTTCTAAACTGCAAACGCTATGGCAGATTGATAAATAATTGATTTATTAGCAAAGACATAGCGACGGTTTCTGCTAAAGATAAAAGCGTCTTCTGTAAAAATTAATACAAATGTAGCTAAATATTAATAGCCTTATTTGTCGTCGTAATATTGCTGATCTAGTTTTTTGCTTTCGAATGCTTAAGAAAGAAATCAGATTGATGGCAAGCAAGTACTGGATATTCGTACCAACTAGTGAGAGATTAGGAGGCTTTAGTTTGCATTATAGAGCCACTAATTATAATTCATCTAGGATGTACAATAATATCTTCTGTAGATGCGCTCGATGGTTTCAGCTGTTGCCCAGAGATATCATTTCATCAAAGGATGCGCGATGCTTCAGTGCTAAGTTGAAACGGGTTGAGCTTACTCGGCTTTTTTCTCGATAGTGTTTTCTGTCGTTAGTCTTTTACAGTTCATCCCTGGTAACTATGATGCATGTGGTTCTACTACTGGCGATGTTGCATTGTGTCGCGGTTACTGCGTGCTGCTTACATAGTCGTCGTTGATGTTATTTGACATCTTTTTGCTCATGTCATGATAGTCGGCTACATAGAATTAGAGAGAGGCCGTTATCTTCAGTTTTAAATTTTTGTTTTGTGACTACTAACCATGATCATGCTTTACTAACGTTACTTCAGCGAGCCTCTTCATTAGGGTTTACGTTAGTATCATTCAATTACCTCATTGTAGCCTGCCCCATCTATAGTCTTCTTGATTTCGTCTGTTGGTTTGACGCGTTCTAACGTAGTCAGTAGGTACTTATCCCTACCATTCCGATTTAGATTCTTGCTTCCTTCAAAACAAAGTCCTATCGGGGCCTGGTCAGCTAGCTTTTACCGGGGAGGCTCGCTGACACCAAAAAGGGGGGTCATCATGAGTTTTAAGGATGCAAGAAGTCTCTAGATTTCTTGTGCAAAGTGCTTTTTACTTCGCTAGATGGGTCTAGAGCTTCGTGTTTTGTTATCCGTCCTTTATTTTCTGTTCTCTGTGACTGGAAGGCTAGTTCATGTGTTGTGTTCCTGTTTGAGCTTTCTGTTTGATCTTTTTCCCTTTGATGCACCTCGAGTGTAGTTATAAAATATAAATATAAAAGTATTGCTTCTGCCAACCTGCCCTACTGAGTGCGACTTTCCCATCTCTATAGTATTGCTTCAACAGGTTGCTGTGGCATGCATGTCAATCAAAGTTTTCCAAATACATTTCACTGATCTCATTACAGACGTCATTTCCCAAGGCATATCTGCAGTCATGCGATGTTTGGTGGTAGAGTGCGCGAAAGAATGGCACTAGAATCTCTATTGTCTAATTGCTATGTGACCGAACATTCTTTTTGGTTGAGCATGTTTGAAATATTGAAATCAACTGAGCTACTCAATCACAACAAGTTAAAAGTTCGCCTCTGCAACGTTAGGCAAGTATACGATGTAGCAGAATTGAAGAGTCATAAGCGAAATCATTCTGATTTTCTGCTCTGATCATGGAAACAGTAGCAGTTGTCGCAAAACAACACTTTCCGTAGTAAACATGAGTACTGTTTAGACATCTTTAGTAATGAATAGCCCTATGGATTAAATCCATACGAAATCGGTTCTCCGATTTTCGTGTTCAAAAGGTTCAGTGCGTGTCTCAAGAAATTGCCTTTTCGAACAACTTTTCTCAACAAAATACGTTTCTTAAGACAGATAACACTATTCAAGAGTTTTATGATCTTATGTTCATCGAAGACTTATAGCTTTATTTATCAGAAGATCACAAGATTCGAACACCTGCAACCACGTTATTATGTTACATGTGCATCGTTGGCCTGAAAGGAATCAGACGTAGAAGAATGCATTTGTTTAAAATAGCTACTTTATGTGATAGTTTTTCTACATAGGTGAGATACGCACATGATAGAAAATCGACGTCCCTAAATAGATAATCGCTGCCGTTTTTCTATGCCTAACTTCTTTTGAAACAGGCGTTTGCCAGACTGCTCTTATTGTCAGCTTGAGAGCACGCCAGGGTACCATTGTAATCTGACAGGATAAATGCACTGACTTGGTGAATGGTTGGCCTCCGCAAGTCATTGTAGTGATCTCGCACGCATACAATTGCCTCTTCAACTATGAAGTAGTGTGCGTTCGCCGCATAACCGCAGAGGATATTAAAAACGCCAAATCCTTTATTCTTTATCCTTAACCTTAACATTATCAACATTATCATCCTTTTGCTTGCGTTTTGAATGCACGAAAGTTAAAAAATGCTAAAGCGAAATTTTTTACAAAAAGATCTGCAAATAAACTCGATGAAAGTAGCTTCATCTTAGGCCTTAAGTACCTCCAGCGATTTTGCCAAATTGCTAAACTCCGCGATCTGGCATTTTTTGCCAGATCTTTGCAGAATCAAAGTGCGCAGCTCTTTATGCATAGGCTCGTAGTTCTTGTATATTGTCGCAAACCCACCAAGTTTTGCTCCCGTCTTGCTCTCACGCTCAGTGGTAAAGAGTGCCCGCAGAAAAGCGCACAGACTGAAAACTTGAGGTCCTTGGGCCTTAGGATGGGGCGCGAGATGTTACATAAGTTCGGAAAAAAGATAAAAAAGCAAACGAAGTGTTTCTCTGAGGAGACACACGATGCATACATCAAATTCCTTAGCGCTCAGATTCTCAGCTTTCAAACTCATTTTTTTTCTTCTCGTCATGGGTAACCCTAGAAAGACAACCAAAAAAACTAAAGTTGAAATATACCGTTTCTCAAATTACTGATAATAATGTCCGCTAGTTAAAAGTTCAAAGACGAACAGCAGCTATTTGCTAAACTCATTGCGTGAGTCCACCGAATATTTTTTTGAGGTAAGGGTAATATTTTACAGCACGAAAAAAGAGGATGTTATGTATACAGGATAATGTAATTGTTCTGATTATCATCAAACATTTTCGACATTCACATTAACTATTAGGTTGGCTCGAAAGTTCTCGGACATTTTCAGACGAGATCTTCTATTTCTCTGAACCTAATGCATGTATTAGGTCGCTTCATAAGATCGTAGAGTTTCTGTAAATCAGCAAAATGACAAAAATTTAGCCAAATCTAGTCAACAATGCGCGCTCCGTTGTTGTGCACAACCTTCTGCCACCAGGCAGTCAGATTTTCACTTCCGTTTTTCCACAGCTCAGCAAGTCTGATCCCAAAAAGTCGTTAACCAGCTCCTGGGATCGTCTTCAGAGCAAAACAGACACCGCTTATATGATTGTGATAGACTGCAGCAGAATGGGTAGGAGAACAAAGGCCGCCAGTTTGAGCCGCGTTTTGCGGTCAACTGGTCCTTTTGCAGTGTTGTTGCATGTGGTTGCAGGACCAGTAGTCTGCGAAAGCGGCAAAAACTAGCGGCTTTCGTACTCCTACCCCAGCAGAATATATTGTGCTAGGGCGTGATCTCAAGAGTACACAGGATACTAATGTATCTCCCAGCCAAGTCTTGCAAAAACAGCTATGACGACGGTTGCTATAGGGTCTAAGTTTTCTCGCGCAGGAAAACTCCTTGGATCTGTTTATTGGGCTTTTGCAGTAATAATTCCGTTTAGACGGTGCGGCCGGTTTGCATACGATGTAGGCAACGTCTTGTTCTCGCCTAGCAATTTTTAGTGCAGTACCTCCTGCCCATCCAACAAAAAGTCTTGTTTAAGAGTCACATTGTAAACTCTTGGTAAATCTCTGAGAAAAAAAATCTGAGAATTTGTGTAACAAGATTTTCACGCATGCTAATTTTAGCAAACACATTCTTGCGCGCTCGCGGAACTTTTCAAATTTCCTAATTGAGTTTTGGACGAATAGCAGAAAAGTCGTTGCTGTGGTATATCTGGCACAACCTAGGAAAAAAGCGTTACGGTGAAGTGCGAGTTTCATGTTTGGAATAGGAGACTTTGATCAGCCTAGTGTAACAGTTTTTTGCTTCTCTGTTTTTTAGGAGTTAAATACGACCCTTAATAACTTAGAGCCCTCCCTAAAGTTTCTACCGTAATTTTAAAGTAATAAGAAGTGACTCTTAATTAGCATGATACCGCAAATCTAAAAAGGGAAGGATACCAAAATTAGTTGGCAGTTGAGTATGAGATGTATATTATTAGATGCGCCGTTTAACGCTAATTCCAAATCTGCTTTCCTTTTTTGTGGAATAAGTTTTCGAAAGAAGTTATGAGCGTTTGAATGTTCAGATTTGCCGAGCATTGGGTGGCTTAAAATCAGCGAAAAGCTTTAAAACAACACCTATGCGATTTTCACCGGCATTGTTTTTTCCTTGCAAACAATATACTCGATACAAAAATGATTTCCCGTTTTCCAGTGTTTTTGTACATCTTTTCGCTAATTTTAGGCCACCTAAACCTTGACAAACTTGGACATTTGAGCGCCCACAACTTCTTTCGGAAACTTATTCCGCAAAAAGGAAGCAGATTTGGATCTATCGTTCAAAAGCGCGTCTATTGATCTACATCTCATCTTCAATCGCCGACTAATGTTGGTATCCTTCCCTTGTAAGTTGAAGCCAGCTTCAAGAAATGGTACCTAGAGCTTTCCAAAAGGACATGACAGGAAAAATGACAACAATCAAACAATAGGCACAACTCGCTTTGAAGATTTTTTAAGAGTTTTTATACTCTCCCTTCACACATCAGTTTGATGACACTAGTAGTGTAAATCAATGCGAAGGTAATTTTCCCGTTTTTTCTAAATACTCCACATGCTTCTCATTTTCGTACTCTTGATCTGATGCAGCCTCAGTTTCAGATTAGCAAATGAAGCATGGCCAATTCTAAACTTGATGAGGCTCCTTCGGCTTTCTATTAGAACTATTGATTGTTATCGCATCATATTTCTTTGAAGATGGCCGCAACTTCTGAGATCGTTTGCAATAAAGCTGAGTTAACAATTCCAGTATTGCATGTAGGAATGTGCAAGTTGTACTAAACGTTAATTTCTTTGATCTGGCATTGTACTTTTCCTTCGTCAGCACGTCTAATTTTGCTTCACAGATTCTTAATGCTCTTTCTAAAATGAGTTATGTGTATATAAGCCAATTTGAAAATCTTATTTCAAAAATTTTTGAAAGCAGGTGTACATTGTAAAAGGAAATAACGAACTGGAAGGGAAGAGATTTCAGATGATCTAAGGTCTCTAAGAAGAATACACTTCCCTTTAAAAGCAGCATCTTAGAAAGAATTGTGAAAAGCTGCATTAATTGTGTTACAAACAGACGACCAAAATGAGTTTGCTCATTGTTGATTTCTGAGTCTAACGAGCAAAAGGTACCGAGGAGGTGAACTTTTGAGTACCCTGCACTTTGTTACGTACTTGTTCCACCAAAAAAGTGCACTGTTCAACCAAATATCCAAGGGATTTAATTAGCTGCAGATTTACATTAAGTCTTGCATCTACTTGTAATTAGTGCGGTTTTTCTTACCAATGAGGAGATTGAGTGAATTCGAGAACCTGGCATGTTGACTTTTTGACTTAGCAGGACAAATAAGGAAATTAGATAGATAGTTAGTGAAGCTATATGCTATTTGATTTGTTTTCTACAATCGTTGGGCAGCATATATCGAGAAAGTCCTATTCGCTTTTATATCGAACAGGCTACAAGTCTGCCAATTATGGGCTAAATTTTATTGTCGCGCCGCTTTCGTGTCTAATCGCTTGTCGCTTTTTTGTTGAGTTTTGCATCTGCTCCAAAAGTTAATCTCACACCAACCCTTTTCCGTTGCCACAATTTCGTCAGGAAAGCATTTATACTGACCATGCCATATATTAGGGTGATCACTAAAAAATGGGGCACTTACGAAATAACTGGAAGTTTCTCAAGAAAGAGAAGTAATTAGACTTTCCAATTTTGATAGTTTTAGAACATGTTATTCTCTTTCAAACAATACCTATATAAGGTCATTTGCATAATTGATATTCTTGCTAAAATGCAAAGTCAGTCACTTCGATAAATTGTGAAGTTTGAACAGTATCTGCGCAGTGAAACACGTGAGACCACCCAAAGTACCACTGCTGGAGGGGGTGGTGGGGGACTGCCACCAAACCCACGACGGCTTGATGGCCTCAACTTTCAAAGTCGGGAGATACGGCCATTAGCAGCCTTGAGGAAAAAGACACGCGTTATTCAAATCATTGCAGGTGAACGCATGTTTTGTAGGCACCATCTGATAGAGCCTTTTACACTCTATCCAAACATGTACAGATCATCTCAGATTTTATCTATCTTGGGAAAATATAAGGCAAAACATGTTTTTTGGTTTTTTATTGCGCCAGAAAATGGCTATATTTCAGATTTTTTCGCTTTTTTTCTGAGATTAATAAGAAATCTCATGCATTTAATATGTTTGAAAGAGCATAAACAGCTCTTTCGAATGGTACGTCCTTGGTTTATGACTTTACGGTATAGCAGCGCAAGATTGAGAATTGTTTCAGAAACCCTGTCTGAGCTCTTCACGGCGCCGCATGCACGGTCATGAGAGAGGGGCGGTAACGCGTTGCCAGAATAATAGGCGAAGGTCGGCTATGTGAGCGACGTTTGAGTTGCGGCCTGCTAGTTGTCGATGAGAACAGAAAACCTCAAAATGTAATAAAAATCAAGCTGCCCCATTTTTTAGCGATCACCCTAATAGTAAAATACATTTTGAAAACTTCATTGTGATACACACTGGAGAAACAGAGCCAGCCTGCCATCAATGATTAGCTTAAACATTTCTAAACTATTCGTTTTGTCATTTTCGTAGCCATTTATTTATGGAAAAATAAGTCAAAAAGTGTCAATACTGGCAGGCTAACTACTCTCAAAAATCGCCGTTTGTTTTGATGAAAAATTATCTTTATGCCTTAATAGCTTGATACGATTGGTTTTTGAACTTTGCTAGTCTTCAAAGAACGTCGAATACATTTATTGGAAATCGCGTAATTCGTAGTGCCACATATCATTCAAGGACATCAAAGTTCATTAAACGTGTAATGATCAGTAGTGTCCGGTTGCGTCATACCAAGACTGTTGAACATACCTGGAAAAACACTAAACTTTACTGTAAACATCTCACTAAATATATTTCACTAAGTACCATTTGATTCGACTGAAATAGCTTTGGAAAGGCGGGGCTTCGGGATCTGATTAAGGCTAAGCAGCGATCAGAGAGCATTTGCGCGAGAGAGACACGGGTGCGGCGGGGGAGCGAGCGGCCTTAATCAAATCACCCCGCCTTCCCAAAGTCAAGCTTGAATCAATGGTTAGTGCTCTCAATTCGTCTGCATTGCATAGGGTATACCAAAAAATGTGCCTATTGTTTAATTGTCAAAAATTTTCTCGTCATTGAGGATTCGATAAGCTCTTGGTACAATCCTAGAGCTAGCTTCACCTTAGACTTACAATACGGAGCGAATAACCGTTGTTTCTAAACTACTTAGGATTACAGTAGGAAAGTTGAAGAGGGCTTTGCATCATTGAGGGTCCTTAAAGGCAGTGGCTCGGCAAAATCGAATCGAAATTTTTATATGGAAAGTTGCTTCCCCCCCCCCCCCCCCCAACACGAGAATGGAGCAGGTCCGAGCGTACAGCATGCGCCCCCAAACTCGTGCGCGCAAGCCATTCTTACACGCGCCCGGACGAGCTCGCGATATCTCTCACGCCGTCGAAGGCGGCATGCCGCAATGCTTTAAAAATAAGATCCCACAATGATTCTGCGTCTTTAATCATGGCGAGGGGCGTTCCACTCGTCCAAATTCATAATGAGGAGGCTAGGAAAACGCTGAT
The DNA here is from genome assembly GCA_958299035.1 of Cylicocyclus nassatus. Classification (NCBI taxonomy): domain Eukaryota; kingdom Metazoa; phylum Nematoda; class Chromadorea; order Rhabditida; family Strongylidae; genus Cylicocyclus; species Cylicocyclus nassatus. The sequence goes on from CATQJL010000223.1 coordinate 61,013,193, forward strand.
TTTCGCTATTTTCGCGCTCTAAAAAGTGGATTTTCGGAGTCAGCGCTTGATTACCCAGGTAAGCGGAAAAACCAAAGATCGAGACTTGCCGAGCCACTGCCTTTAACCCTAAAACAAAACCAAAAAGCTGAAAACTCCTGTTTGATTTCAAAAATGGAACCTACACTTCACCATAACGCTTTATCATAAGTTATGCCACATCCACCGTAACAGCCGATTTTTGTTATTCGTCAATAAAATTACACCATGAAGCCCTATGAATGCGCAAAAAGTCATGTAGTGAAATTAGCTTGTGTGACAACCCTAAGACACAATTTCCCAGATTTTTAGAGATTTTTTTGGGCGTTTTTTCTCACAATGCCCCATATGTCGCAAGTTCCTACCGCAATCCTCAGTAGTGAAGAGAGAACAGCAATTTGTGCACCAAATGCAATCCTCTTTGAAAACGAAGCATTACCGTATGTGTGTTAACTTTAACAAGGATTTGCCGGACTCCGATCCAGCTCAGATGACCTTTCTAGATTACTCTAACATTAGTTCAACGCCACAAGAAAGTAGAGCGCTTGGTTGGCAGTGGTCCGCGGATCATCCTTGTTTGCACTTGTCATGATGGCACTTCATACTTCTAATATACGTACCCTAATGGACGCGTATAAGTAGTTCGGCAAGTCAGCAAAGTTTATCTTGTGCGATAATTTTCGAGACGCAATCGAAGACCCACTCATCTTGTTTTAGTATTTCGTCCAAAAAGGCTGACTTTTTTTCTTCAAAAACTTGCAGGTCAGACCAACACAACGCAGAAAGCTCGGTTCAACTTAGTGCATTGTATTACAAGTTTCGCTAACTGCTATCAAAACATTTTTCGTTCTCACACCCTTTAACTGACTCGCTTTTCTTACTTTCGTGGAAAACACTGTTTGCATACTTCAGTGCCTTCGTAAAACAAATTATCTAACAAGGGAAGTACTTTCAAGGGCCATAGCCTTTTGATATGAGATGCATACCATCTGAAGCAGCTTCGAACGCTGATTTCAAATCTCCTTTCCTTTTTTGCGGAGCACTCTTCTGAAGAGAGTTATGGAAGCCTGAATATCCTGTTTTGAGGCGCTCCTTCAGTTTGAGGAAGCTGCTACGTGCGTTAGTGGCGCAGTGGTGTAATGGTTAGTTGTTGGCATTAAAGGCGAAAGGTCGATGGTTCGAATCCGGTTTGATTGAGTTTATGCAAAGGTTTTTAATTTATTTGAAACGCCACTCCAATATCGCTCCCCTAGTAATTTAATGGGTACTTGCAAGCATGAGAATTGCGCGGAGTTTTTCTTCATAAGCTGTTCCGTTATGAGAAAGGTCTGTGTTTTGCTAACTTTGTAATTTCGCTTCACCTCTGTACATGAATTTTTTTGCGGAGCTAGCGATTCAAGCTAGCGATCCAACAAGTTAGCGATATCTACCAGAAATTTTATTTTTAAGTTACATTTATCAAGGGCATTGCAGTAAGTGTCTGCAGACAAATTAGAGTGGTTTTAAAACTCACATTCGTAGTGCAAAATGGCATGCTCTGCACTAGATTCGAACCATCCGCCTTCGCTTTCAATGCCAACAACTAACCATTACACCACTGCACTACCAACGCATATAGCAGCGCTTTTTAACTTAAAGGCAGTGTCCAAGCAAAAAGTCGATTTCGAGATTTTGTGCTTACCTGGGCCTATTCGCCATGCTGAATACGAAAATCAACATTGGAGAGCGCAAAAACTGCGAAAAAAGGCCCCAAAGGAGGAGGGGAATTGCAGGTGAGCGGGGCTGTTCACATAGTGGTGTCACTCTCCCAGCTTCAAGAGCGATCTTCTCGCTTTCGCTATTCGTCCCAGCATCACCACCAGTCAACCTCGAAACGCATGACATAATATCGAAACCGAGAATATGGCTCCTGAAGCCTGGGAGAGTGACGTCACGGTGTGAACGGCCGTGACCACCTGTGATTTCCCTCCTGCGTTAGGGCAGTTTTTGGCGTTTTCGCGCTGTCCATTGTGGTCTATCGGATTCAGCATAGCGAACAGGTCCGGGTCACAAAATTTCAAAATCGACTTTTTGCATGGACACTGCCTTTGAGGTTCGCTCACAAAATAGAATTTTCAGCCTTCCACAACTCTCTTCAGAACAGAGCTCCGCAGAAAAGGAAAGCACATTTAGAATCAGCGTTCGAAGCTGGTTCAGATGATATGCATCTCATATCAAAAGGCCACGGCCATTGAAAGTACTTTCCTCGGGGTGGAGGACTATATGTCGCCGAATTTGGAAGAGTCCCGCGCGGATTCCCTGCAGGAACGCTTGTCCGCGCATGTACAAGGGTGCGTATTTGTCGCAAATGACCCCGGGGACCGCCCTTTTTCGGCGACATATAGTCCTCTACCCCTTTCCTCGTAAGTGTGTGATCGGTTTCCAGGTTCGTGTGGAGGTGTATTGCAGACTTTGCCTGATAACACAGGTAAACTTGTTAAACCTCCACGTCATAGCATTGCTTTTCGTACTCTCTCGCTAGCAAGAACCGCCACGCGGTGAGTTGGCAAGACTCCACCTCCACACGCATTTGGAAGCCGATGATATGTATCCGCTTCAACAACGGGCTCTTCAGTCACGTCAATATCCGAAACCTGAAAAGCCAAGTTAAAAAAGGTCGAATCCTTAAGATCCAAGGTTTAGCAGCTTTATACGAAAAAAGAGTACAAAAACGCAATCTTATTTTCATACTTTTAAACGCAAGAAAACGCAAGCAATGCGTCCAGAGTTGCTGATTTCAACACTTCAACAAGAGCTCCTTCCTTCCGAACGCAAAAACACAATTTTCCAAACAATTTGGCTTGAGTGAGGGCGACTACACTTTACGAAAGCGAAGTCCCGCGCGAACATCTGCAATAAATGAGCGCCTTTCACACATGCAAGAGGGTTAGGCCAGAATGCGCGGCATAACGCGACGTAAGCAGCGTACGCACACGTGCATAAAGATATGGAGGGAATGTTGCGTGGGTCGCGTACGCTGCGTATAACGCGCAGTGTGGTTCAACCCCGAGGTGCGTACTGCCTGCGAATGCCCGCGCAGGGACTTTACTCTCGGCGAAGTGCAGTCCAACTAAGTGCTTGAAGTTCACCAAACAGCACATTCGAACGAAACATAAGCTTGACGCTTTGAATATCAATCAGGTTTTGCTGCGTTTTCGACTAGCGAGGCATTCATCTATGTGCCAAAAAGCAATAAAATGATCGGCCTATTCATAAACGCCAAATATTCGTTTTTAAAAGAAAACTCGAAGGATCAAGTTTTTCGAAATGGCACAAGTGAGGTAAGTATTAACGCAAGAGCGGCACCGAGAGACAGTGCTATTTTGTACACTAAGTGCAGACTCTGAAGCACTGAGTGGCCTCTTGCAAAATGCTAAAAGAGTTTATAAATGGAATGCGACACTTACGGGTTCTGAGGCAGAGGTACTGTATATTGTCCCGAGGGTCCATAACTGAAAAAAAAGATTATTTTCAGGTGTGGACATAAAGGTGAATCACTTAACTGTTAGACACCATGTTAGACAAATACTATTCTATCATGGTCAGCTTTGGGCTAAGCATAACGTGCATATTGACCCTCATTAGAGAATGTTTAAATTGTAACATCTTTAGGTGGTCTGGGAATTACTATTCCCAGATTCGAGGACTTGCGATGGGTCAAAGGCTCGCGCCGGACCTGGCAATTTGTTTTATGAGTAAAACTGAGGAGCCAATACTAGCACGTTTGTCATCGATGTACTGCCGCTATATCAACGACTGCTGCATCGTCACCTCAACACAATCCGAAATGGATGAGTGTTTTAGAATTTTAAATCAGCAGTCGCAGTACATAAGGCTTACACGGGAAACCCCGAACAGTGGCTGGCTTTCCTTTTTGAAAACTCAAGTAAATCTATCTGACGGTATTGTACGAATCAAATGGTTCCGAAAGAAAAGCTCTAAAAACATCCTGGTCCACGCCACGTCAGCCCATCCTAGAGCTCTAAAGCTCGTCATCAACAATATGTACAAAACTGCTGCAGAGTTCTGTACGGGCGAAAACGAACGGCTAGAGTCGCAACAACTGGCGTCTGAAATTGCTCGCAGTAATGGATACGGAAGTAAACGATCAAAGGAAAGATCAGCTATGCACGTAAGCGAAAACATGCGTAGCAACGACAATAGAATTCCTCTTTGCATTCCCTTTGTGTCCGTCAGTTTTGATGAGGCGATTAAACGACGCATAAAACGAGCGAAGTTGGAGAATGACGATGCTGTTCAGCCTTCCTAGCGAAAGTTTCAAAAAGCGGCTGATCAGAAACAGAATGTATGATACTGAATGCATATCAGAAAACTGCATCGTCTACCTACACGGAAGGTTAGGTGATTGTGCAAAGGAGGGTATCGTTTACCAGTTAGAGTGCCTGAGCTGTAGAACAACATATGTAGGTGAGACCGGAAGCATTAAGCGTTAGAATGAAGGAACATTTGGCTAATAAAAGACGAGGGACAATGCCATCTTCGTTGGGAAAACATAGAGTAGAGGCACATAATGGTGACGATTTCAATGTAAGCGTGGATATCTACCGGAAATCCGGGAATGAATAACAAGAATGAATGCTTGGCGATGACAACTGACCTCTTGCCTTATATATCATTATATCATTATGTCAACTCTAACCGCGGACTAAAATGTCCCTGACTCACTGAGCACCCCTCAGTGATGTCCGTCGCAGTCGTGCGGACTACTGACTTCATGGTGGATTGAAGGTTGTTGTCTACCACTTCGGAGTGTTTCTCAGTACGTTGTACTGAGACAAGGTCTGAACGCCGCGAGTTAGAAGAGGCGTTTGGTCGTGTAGACTGACAAGTACAAAACTGCAATCTTTTTTCAGGCCTCCGACGAAGACGATACCTGGCGAAACGTTAGGCAATAAACATCCACCATAAAAACCTGTTTGGCACAATATCATTTACAAAATCACTTGACTATTTTTTCTGCAGGTGAAATATTTGAGTATATTCACAATTGTGTAAGCAACTATGAGGTAGTATCAAAATAAACTTCTTCATCAAATAACTCAAGCTGTTTTTGTTTTCGTGACAGGTTTACAAGGAAATGGTCAGAAGTCGAAGTGGCCAATCCAAGCAAGCCGAATACCATTTAATGCAGCATTCAACGCTGTTTCTAAATCTATTCCGTATTGCTTATCTTATCTTGCCTTTGTGAATGAAGTTATGAGTAGTTTTATTGAGGAAAAATCGTACATAAAAATTGCGAAATTGAGCACATTGTTGCGGTTTCAGCTCAACTTTAGGTTTCAAGAATATAAAGTAAACTAGCTGCCTGTTTTGACTCAACATCAAGCCGAACATAGATTTGTACTGCCAAATTTCCGCTTTCAAGCACGATTTCTTAGCAAAATTACAGCTTTCAACAGTTCATAATTCTTCAGCAGATATGGAATACCAATTCGAAGTTAGCATTTTATTCTGCGGCTAATGGTATGCAGATCGTTTGGATTGGCCATTTCGAATTCTGACCATTCCCATTTTAGGTTATTTTTTAATGGAGAGAAGCAAGCTTCACAAAATGCCGCCAAAGATCAGTTTAAGTCATAATTTAGGTTAGTTTGCAGCCAAAATCGAAAGAGATTTCAATACTGCAAATTGGATTTTTGCGAAAAAAAAATTCTACGGACTCCTTGGTCATTATACAGGAGACATATGGTAGATCGAATATGCTTTCACTAAAGTTTTCCGCGCATAGAAAGCGAGAAAGAAAGGTGATCTAAAAATGACAAACTCCGCCCCCAGCCTCTTCTATATATCTTACTGTGTACAAAAGCCCTAGTAGCCTGGGTTTATACTGATCCGCATGTTCGGAAACAGTTCCAGCACAGCGCTATTTCGAGAGCTGTGCTGGAACTGTTTCAGAACTTACGGAGCAGTATAGACCCGCCCGTAAGTACGACCGTATCAGGCTAAACGGTGAAAAATAGATTGCATTATTATCAAATCTTAAGACTTTTTGTTCTGTGGCCGTATTCATCAACGAACCCTGAGGGTTAAACTTGCCCTCCAGGGTTGGTTCAACACTCAGGGTTCATTGGCCGTATTCATCAACCTCAGGGTAGGGTTTACCACGGAACGCGATCCACCTGTATCGATCAAACTGTGGCCGTATTCATCAAACCCTGAAGGTTAAACTAACCCTGGAGGGTTAAGGCGTCAGTTACGCGTGCGCTGTGCAAACTCAAATCACAGAATGCCTAAGTACGCGCTAAATTTACTTTATACTTCTATTCTTTCACTGTTATAGTAGTATAATTAACGAATAAGCTTCTAACACTAGTTTTTATAAAACATCTCTAGCATATTTGTGCAGCATCCAACCTTGCAGCGTGAGTTTATTTTCATGTGTGCAGTTGTGTTGTGTAAGTTCTACTTCTGCGCAGTTTGTGTTATACCGGGCTTGCGTTACTCTTTTAGGAATCAATGCGTGCTATCATAAAGGGGTTCTTCTGGTTTGGCACTTGTTGGAGTGGAATGCGCAACCATTTTCCCTCGTCGCATTCATTTGTCACCAAAGCTAGAATTTCTTTTTCTCGCGAAGTCAGTGTTTCATCTACTTCGAATCTGAACATAAAGCGAAGTCGAAACTAAATACTATAACAACAACTAATACTATTAGGTGGGCACGAAAGTTCTGTCGTTTCATTTTTGCATCATAACTTTGCGCTGCCTCAAGGATTTGCTTTGCTGTATTTTTACTAGAAAAAGCAAGTCTTCTCTTTCAGATTCTTCTCTGCCTAACCTCTTCTCTGCCTAACCCCTGTCCATAGAGTGCTAGCCATAACTATAAAGCCAAACTAAAAATCACTGTAATTTGTTCTCTTTTGCTCGAAACTGTCTGAAAAACCACTATTCTGTGTGCAAACTAACTTCATATCATTGACCAAGACGACTCCCAATTTTCGAAACCGAGTTTTCGAACCGCAGAAATTAAGTTCTAATGCCCAAAAAGCTCTGTCACGCGCTCAGCACGTTGCCTGTACAACTATAGATTCTTGGCATAGCTCGTCATCGCAACTCTCAGGATTTTGGTTCCGCATTGGACGCCTTTTTTTCAAAAATCAGTGGTGCACTCTGCCTGATCATGAAACCCTCTGACCTCTCGGTCGAGCGAAAACCGCTCAAAACTTCAAAACTTTAGTATTCCTGACAGTTTTGTAAGATTTGACTTGAAGAGGAGTTCATTGAAGTCATGTGAGATACACTGCGCACAACCGAACTGCAGACAAAACGTTGTGAGTTCAGTGCAAGTACGTCTTTGTAAAAAGCCTGACAGCTTCTGCATGAGTACGTCACCATGCAAACAAGATGTCAACTTCCAACCTAAAATTTTCGCACGTCAGAAATCGAGGGTTTTGCGTCTCAGAAGCGTGCTTACACCTCGGTAAGATTGAGGCTCGTTTATTAAGATCAGTGATTACACAATGTTGATTCCAGCACTTTTCGCCATACTCACTGCAAAGGCTCCGAGAAACCTAGGACCTTCATCCGAGTCAAACAAATGCTTGAGAATTCGGTGAAAAGGCAGTTTTCCGAACATCATAACTTTTTATATATTTTGAAGCAAAAAATGAGGATGAATCTTCTTTTCAAAAAGGTGACTGATTCCAAGTGTGACAAATGTTTTATGTTTTAATGTTGTATATGCACAAAAAATTTCACGTTCAAAAAACATAGTACTGATTGGAAATGAGAGGTGGCTTTATAGCTGTGACCAGCCTTGTGAACCCCTTTTTTCGAATTTTTCAATTTTTTTCCGACCAAAACCAGAGGAATTGGGAGCCGCCCTGGTCAATGATATGATGTTAGTTTGCACACAGAATAGTGGCTTTTTAGACAATTTCGAACAAGAAAGAGCAAATTATGATTTTTAGGGTGGCTTTATAGCTATTGGCAACACTGTGTAAGCTTTGACCATTTTAAGTTAGGTCGCCAAAAATCGGGAACGCTGCAGAAAAATCTGAAATCGTCATACATGTGTTCTTTGGCCTACTCTTTGCAAACTGTGAAAGTTTGTGCTGTTTGGACGTCTCTGTGCGAAGTTATGATTTTCGCAAAAATGGACAAATTAATTAATTTTGGCGTTCTACATAGTAAACTCAATATTCCTAACTTTCCACAGAGACGACCAAACGGCACAAAATTTTCACAGTTGCAAAGGGTAGGCCAAAAAACATATGTACTGACGATTTGATTTTTCTGCAGTGTTCCCGATTTTTGGCGACCTAACTTAAAATGGTCAAAGCTTATATGGTCTTAGTTTTCCACTTTTATCTCCGCACGCAATGTGAAACAGAAGCTCCGCAAAACAGCGTCTGAAAGCGAAAGACCAGTGCTTTCTTACAAAGTTACAGGCAAGCAAATACGTTGAGTTACAAATTTTCGAAAATGAAACGACAGAACTTTCGTGCCCACCTAATAAATACCACAATACTCGTTGATCGTTTTCCATAAAATTATTAGACGCGAGTAAATGTTTGTATGAAGTATTAGGGTAGAATTAACCCTGCTCTAAGCTAGGGTTACATTAACCCTGATGAATTACGTAAGTTTTACCCTCCAGGGTTAGCTTAACCTCCAGGATTCGTTGATGAATACGGCCATAGATCAGCAACAAGCATGCTGCCATCAAACATCGCTCACATAAGCGAACTTCGCCCATTTTCCCGCTATCCCTTCTCTCCCACATCCCTGGCGCTTCGGAGGACTCTGACAGGGTTTTTTTTTATTTTTGAACGTTTCGCGGTCTCTCGCTATTGTACCCTAAAGTTGCATGATGCAAGTGACATACTATACGGAAGAGCTTTTCAGCTCTTTCGAATATTATGTCACCGTCACTATCGAGATTATGGAAGTTCTCTTTGTAAGTAAAAAAGGCAAAAAACTCTAAAAATCGCAAAGAATGACCATAAAATTATGTTTTAGCCTATATTTTTCGAAAGCGAATGAAAAATATGGTAAGCTGCACATCAATGGATACAGCGTAGACAGCTCTAGGTGATAATATGCACATAATGTGTATTTACTTGAAAAAAAAATAACAAGTATGTCAGGTGGCGAAATGGCTGATGACTATAGCTAACTTTAAATTTTGAACCGCCGAGCCATCTTTAGTTTGTTGAGTGTCCCCTTACCCATTCCAAGAGTGGTACTTTAAGTAATTTCATTGTTATTGCGCAGATACTGCTTAGACTTCATACTTGTAGACGTTAGTGACTTCGCATTTCAGCAATCATAAAAATCATCAAGCGTGAAAAAGACTTTATATAGATATTGGCTAAACAAGAATAATGATTCTAAATCTATCAGAATTGGAGCATTTATTTATCGTCTGCGCCCCAGAGAGGTTCCCATAGGTACCACGTCATCTCGCTGCCTTTCCAGGGCCCGGCACGAGGTGGGAAAACGGGGTTTTCCAAAACGAATTCCCCTTTGATCCCAATAAATTATACGAATACCCCCTTGAGCCCAAAAATGACGTTTTGTGCTTGTGCGACGAGATTACCGGCCACATTTCGCCCAAAAGCGCTCAAAGGCGCCCAAATTGCTCAAATTCCTCAAATTACTCCTCAGCTGTGTCAAGATAGGAAACAGGAAGAAAAATAAGCAAGAAAAATGATTAAGGAATGAGAAAATATCAAAGAAAGCAGTCATAGGAATGAGAGACGCCGTTCCCGCGCGTATCGATTGACTGGGGCGCGCTTTCCATCTTAGAAAGCTAGGCTGCTGATGCGATTTTGGGCTCTAACAAGGACAAGAGGAGGAGCTTCGGAACCAAAATTTCACCATGTAGTAAACTTTAGGTTTACAACAGATTTATGTAAAAATTTTGAAAAAATTATGCGAATTGAGAGTTTTGCCGACCTCAGGTGGGAATTAGGTCGGCAAATGCCGACCTAATTTGGAAATTAGTTAAGGAAACTCTTCATTCACATAAGTTTTTCATAATATTTCATACTTTATTACTTAGTCCTATTGCGCATATACACACCGAATCCCGCGCGATTTCGTTACCTCTGCGTTGCAAACGAGCCATTTTTCCATTTCTTTGGTAGCGCAAAATTTTCAGATAAAAGTTTGCCACAACCTTCAGTCACATAATTTTTCAATGAAACTCCTCAGTTAAGCCCTGCAAGCCCGTGTGCATTTACTTACCAAGTTTCATACCATATCGTTCATCTGCGCGTTTAAACGAGCCGTTTGAATTCACATCTTCATTTACCAGTTTTGCGAAATTCTCGGAAAAAATGCTAATTACTCCTTCCGTTCACATAAGTTTTACATAATTTTTCATACTATGTTTCCACTAGCCTCTCTTCGTTCGCATACAAAATTTGGTGTCATATCGTTACACATACATTGAGAACTAGTCATGCATGCTGTTACAAATAGCATCGATTGGGCGACGTCGCGCGTGCGGCAATTAGCGACTGCGCGGTTTGACGCGCGCGAACTCCAGTGTTCGCCTGTTGAGGCACATAACATGTCAAGATAAGTAGCGAGCATGAACTGCCAATTTTTTTCCGGGGCTGCGCCCCGGTCCCGGCAAAAACGATTTCCCCTTTGCTTTTTGGCCCCAAAACGATTTCCAGCTTGTCATTTGCCGACCTCGTGCCGGGCCCTGTGCCTTTCGCACTTTTGAACGTGTCAACCTCGGGCAGTTCCCTTGAAATCTTAGGAGAAACATGTCAAAAAGAGCGAAAGGCAGCGTCGCACCACGTACGCACGCTGGTTTACATGGAAATTTTTCTGGGGCGCAGACAGTAGCTCTCTTTATTGAGAAATCTGCAATCATTCTGTAAGCGTCCCGTTTTTACCTTTCACCCTAATGATTTCACCTGTGTATGCGCTCTGGTAATTAAGAAATACTAAGGTTAACATGAGAAGCCAGAAAAAAAGGCATTTTTACTTTTTAGAGCTCTAGTAATTTCTCTTGAGCCCCGAAAAATCCGCCAATTACATTTTTGGGAACTACTATGTGTCTTTTGTAGATTGAACAAGTTGATGATGATTTCTAAAAACTTTCTAAAAGAAAATTATATTTATAATCGGGTAAATTTTCATTTTAGTTCCAAACTTTACCCGATTACGACTTAGGCGGTCATTTAGTAGAGCTTGCTTCACTTTACCTGACAATATCGCAACTCTGCTAGGGACTCAAAAACAGCTCTGGGCTACTTAGAAAAGGAATTCGCTTTTAAGACAACCCAAATTCTAACTGAGAAACTCCAGACTGTTAAACGAAATGCTCTTGCATCAAACTCCCCCTACTATAAAAAACCTCAAAGAAACTTCTGCTAACCGATGCTGAATAAGCTTTGAATGGAATGCAACACTTACGGGCTTTGAGGTCTCGGTACATTTGGCCCACGATTTCCGTATCCGCTGAAAAAAATACTAGAGTTTTTTAGCAGTTTGCGAAGCAGAAAGGGGTAAATTAGCTTTGTTAAACGGGGGACTCATCGAGCCACCAGTTTTTGGTGGCGGAAAAAGAGGTCCTGGTTTGACTTTTTAGCAGGATATATAGCAGGATATACTATTAGACAGGATAGACAAGTCAGAGCGCGGAAAGAACGTGAAGTTCAAACGAGTCGTCGAGGGGGGGGGCGAACCTCCTTCCCTCCTCTCCCCCCCCTCCCTGCCGCCGGGTTGGTAGTGATAGCCCAGAGAACCTCGTTGAGAGGGCGAAATCGGGTTATAGCCCAGCTCTTGTAAATATACGTATCGTATTAGGAATTGTTGTTTTACTTTGTGCTATCAAGATAAATTATCCGGTATTCAAACCCGTTTTCCCCGTCGATCAGGTTTGCACCGGGATATACCACTAGCCCCCCCCCCCCTTACAGGCTACTATTTCTCTGCACGTCAAATGTGCAAGAACATCAACAATTGTGTATAATATAACAACTTTGCACACCAAGCACAAACTTTAAAGCCTTGAGTAAAGTTTGTACGACGTTCCCTTTTCACTAAAACTTGAACGCTAACTATTGTAATTGCTTTTATTTTGAAAAAAAAAGCACACTTATGCGTTCTGAAATTGCGGTACATTGTGCCCCTAGTGTCCGTATCCGCTGAAAACAAACGATAGAATTTTTCACGCTCATGAGAAGCACTTAGTATTAAGTCAACCTACAACTTTCTCTGTTCAAATGTTTGAGTACCTTAACAATAGCGCGCGAACGCGGCTTTTTAGCCGCAGAGCGCATAAGCGCAGGATTTACAACTATGATGATACGCGCGCGCTGCGTTCGCGCCCGCTCAAGTGACACTGCTTCTGCGCTTTCGCCATGCAATAGCCTTTACCTCTCATATAAAGAACTGAATGCCGGTCTGTTGTGATGCATGTGTGTATGAACCACGTTTTGAACAAATATTCCGTCTGAAGGTCCGGGCTAATTCTGCACACCTACACTTTGGAAAGGAGCGGATCTCGGAGACTTTTCGTTGTCTTTCAATATCAATCCATAAATTTTTTTCACACCATGAGCTGCGGGCTTGGCATTCGGCACAAGGCACGAAAGGTAGAAGCATGCTGCGGACAGCAAAGTCGAAATCAAGACTGATGGGACTCGTCAGCTAAGCTTGCCAGATCGGAGGATCGGACCCTTGAGCCTACATTGTGCCTTAGTGTGACGTCGAGACACTTTGGAAATATGGAATTTTGTGATACTATTGTTATTTGATCATAGTCTTTCCATACCATACAAACTGATGCGAATTATTTCTTGTTAAGCTACATCCATGGAAAATAAGACTTTTTCAGTATTTCGCCATGCATGATACATACAAATGCATAAATTCAAGTTCACCTGAATTTACCGACTTTATCTGTAAGCTTCAAAAAAGGTGCTTTCTTCTTCTGTGATTTCAGAATACCCCCATATGAAAGTCTCTGCACTATTGTTGAGAAAAAGAGATAATGCGCAGCTGTTGTTACTGCAAAGTTGCCTGTTTATGTTTACATTTTATGGTCAAAAATTCGTGCCCGTTTTTAAGGCCTATCCTCCGATGTACAAAGTAATCTTAGGAAATGCTTTGAACAGCGTTCGATGCAGAAAATTTTCCTCTTCCAAGAATGTTTTCTTCCAAGACTTTCAATGATGGCTTGAATAATTGTCAGAATCTACAACCCAACCTACCCTAAATTTAGTATTTTCAAAACTTTCTTTTCTAGCTTTTGGAAGAGTTTTGATAATCATTGAATTAAGGGTAAACAAATTGCAGTAGTAACAGCGAAGTTTTTGGCATTTGTCAATGGCTCTACCTTAGGTGGGTCCGAAAGTTTTGTCAGTTTTTTCAATTCATCGGCAAACGCGCTAGAATGAAGATAAACAATCGCTCTAAAATGCATTTAATGCAGAATTTCTTCCTCTTTCCAGCTGCTAATCCCATTGTGTTTCGTTGCGAAAGTGACGAGATGTTTGCTGTGAATTATAACCACTCGTTTTTACCATGTCCGACTTCCGTTAATTTTCAAAATTTTTGTGTGAGACTTTCGGAGGAGCCCTAATAACCAGCAGATAGAACAAACTTTTGCCAACTTACGCACTTTTTTTCTTTTTTTCAGCTGATTTTTCAAATTTTTGCCAAATAATTTCCTAAAAATCTTGTATTTCGGAAAAATCGCATAATCTGTTTTTACACCAAACACAGCAGAACCTATAGAAAACTGAGGTTTCAACACAATTTATTACTACCGCGATATTAGGAAGTAAATGAGCGTTCTTCGCTTCAAATTATGAAGATTTTGAAACATAAGTTACGTCAGTGCGCACTCCTGAAACTGAGAAATACTGCAATTTTTTCCACAAATTTCGCCTGTGTCGGCAAAAGACGAGCGTTAGAAAGAGGAGAAAAATCTGCATCGAATGGTGACCGAACGCTTAACATTTTATGTTCTATGAGGTTAAAATAAGCCGAATGTAAAATTTGGTCACTTCAAAAAATAAAGCGTAGAAATTCTGAAAGACAAGCCGTAGGGCTACAAAAAAATGCATCTGCTGGCAACAGGTTTGCTTTATCTGCTGGTCATTGAGGCTCTTCCGAAAGTCTCAAACAAAAATTTCGAAAATTAGCGAAATTTGGACATGGTAAAAACGAGTGGTTGTAATTTCCAGCAAATATCTCGTCACTCTCGCAACGAAACAGAATGAGTTTAGCAGCTGTAAAGAGGAAGAAATTTTGCATTGGATACATTTTGGAGCGATTGTTTATATTCATTCTAGCGTGTTTGCCGATGGATTAAAAAAACGGACAAAACTTTCGGGACAACCTAATATTATTCTGCAAAATGATTTTTCAAAATTGTTTTGCGAAATTGTAAAATACACAAACGACTTAAACACTGATAAATTCTTGGCATTTGAAACCAGAAATCGATTATGCTTCATCAATTCTACCAAGTAACTAAGCGTTTACCGCTTCAAAATATCAAGCATCCGGCTACAGCTTGAGGCGCATTTAAAATCAAGAATTGCGATAGTTTTCTAACCAAAGACTTCACAAACTGAAAAAGAAAAACAATTTTAGAGTAGAAAACGATGCACCGAATGCGGCCTTAGTGGCGAACCGTTTGATGTTCCATGAGGGCAAATCTTTCCTTCCCCTGTGCTTTGCTTAGGCAAAACCGCCTTTCTAGCATGCATTAGAGTCGTACGAAACGCTCTATACCCAATTTTTATTCTTGAAAGTAAGAGTCAATATTGATCGAAAAAGACAAAACATAAACAGGGAGAAAGGGGCACAAAATTCTGGTGAGACCTGTCACACCAAGGTAGTTGCATTTCAAATGGAAGAAGCATGACATTTCTTTCTGCCAAGTACGGGCTCAATAAGGTAGGAAAGAGGCAGTACCTTCAACTAACAAGGGAAGCGTGTTTAGTCAAAGTGCGCTTTTCAGATGGGATCCATACTGCTCCGGAGAGTATTGCACAACAATTCAAGTAATCTGCCCTCACTATTTGCCAAGCGCTTCTGGACGCCGAGTTATGGGTGTTTTTCAAATTGAAAAATTTAATGCCAAACTGGAACAAAATTGCCCATTTGCTTGAATCCAGCGTCGAATCAGAGCAGTTTGTGCAATGAACACATCTTGTCTAATATGCTGAAACTTAAGGGCAGCGTCTGGGCAGATACGGAAGCGTAGAGTACAGAGGCGCTCATCCTGGTAAGGCTCTCGTTCAACTGGCAATGTACCAGTTTGCTTCTGAAGCGAGAAATCCGCTTCAGAAGTGGAGACCGGAACGCTCCGGCGACCGGGACTAGTTATTTCGGTAAGCCAAAGCGCGCATACCGCACACAGTCAAGACGTAGGGTCCCACAAAGACTCGTCTTAACCTTGGCGACAGGCGACAAAATTCAAATCAAGAGCTTCTGGAAAAGCCCGTTTTCGACGTTTTCGTCCCCTCCAAGTTGCATTTTCAGAATCAGCGGGAGGAATAAGCCTAGGTAAGCGGAAAAAATTCCATTCGAAATTTTGCCCTGACGCTGCCTTTAACGCTGGAAAGATTGCAACAATTAATTTTACCAAAATTCGGCATTCATCTTTCGTTCCAAGAAATGATCATAACTCGGCGCTTAGAGGCAATTGGCAGACAGTGAAGGCAGAATTGAAGACATCTACAATGCTCCATTTGGTGTGAGTCTCCTTCGAAAGCCTCACTTCGACTATAAACGCTTTCCAATTAGGTGGTCCAATAAGAAAAAATACACAAAAGTATGCGGAAACTCGAAAGGTAAATTCGGCCAAGAGAGCAATAGATTTTTATCTGGAAATACAACTCAACTAGCTGGCTTACCCGGCTCCGCCGTATCCGGACCAAACTTGGCACACATACACTTCGAGCCCCGGCGGGTGTCACAGTCCACTTTTCGTTATCGATCGATGTCGATTTTACCGATTTTTATCGATTTTTTTGCAGAGTTCACCCACAGGGCTAGGAGTTGGCACAGGGGGGGAAGTGAGCATGGGGATTCCAAATACAATATTAGTTTTCAGAATTATCGATTACTTTTATTGATTTTATCGATTTTTTGTAAATTTTGACATGCGAGGCTGGGATTTTGCACAGGGGGTAATCGAGCATGCTGATTACGAACACAATATTAGTTTTCAGGATCGTCCATTACTTTTATCGATTTTATCGATTTTTTTTGTAAAGTTTGACCTGCGGGGCTCGGAGTTTGCACAGGGGGGTAATCGAGCATGCAGATTACGAATACAATATTAGTTTTCAAGATCGTCCATTACTTTTACCGATTTTATCGATTTTTTGAAAATTTGAGCTAGGGGGCTGGAATTTGGCACAGGGGTGTAATCGAGCATGCTGATCACCCCCCTTGGGAGTGATCAGCATGCTCGATTACCCCCCTGTGCCAACTCCCAGCCCCCTAGCTCAAACTTTGCAAAAAAATCGATAAAATCGATAAAAGTAATCGATAATCCCGAAAACCAATATTGTATTCGGAATCCCCATGCTCGATTACCCCCCTGTGCAAACTCCCAGCCCCGTAGCTCAAACTTTGCAAAAAAATCGATAAAATCGATAAAAGTAATCGATAATCCCGAAAACCAATATTGTATTCGGAATCCCCATGCTCGATTACCCCCCTGTGCAAACTCCCAGCCCCGTAGCTCAAAGTTTGCAAAAAAATCGATAAAATCGATAAAAGTAATCGATAATCCCGAAAACCAATATTGTATTCGGAATCCCCATGCTCGATTACCCCCCTGTGCAAACTCCCAGCCCCGTAGCTCAAACTTTGCAAAAAAATCGATAAAATCGATAAAAGTAATCGATAATCCCGAAAACCAATATTGTATTCGGAATCCCCATGCTCGATTACCCCCCTGTGCAAACTCCCAGCCCCGTAGCTCAAAGTTTGCAAAAAAATCGATAAAATCGATAAAAGTAATCGATAATCCTGAAAACCAATATTGTATTCGGAATCCCCATGCTCGATTACCCCCCTGTGCCAACTCCCAGCCCCGTAGGTGAACTCAGCAAAAAAATCGATAAAAATCGATAAAATCGATATCGATCGATGACGAAAAGTAGCCTATGACACCCGCCGGGGCCCGAAGTGTATGTGTGCCAAGTTTGGTCCCGATCGGTTCAGAAATGGAATTTTCTATTCGGAACATACGTACACACATACATACAGACAGACAGACATACAGACAGACATACAGACAAACAGACATTCAGCTTTATATATAAGATTTATAGAAAGATCTCACACCGGGTAATGTGCACTTTTTTCGAATATATTGAAAGTTTTCCGATATATTGATACTCGTTTTTCTACTATACTGGTGTCAAAAGTTCTGGCAACATGGTCGTGAAATCGCATGGATATAAAACGAAAAATTGGTCATAGACGCCACCATAAGTTACCTTCTCTGAAGTTTTTATATTTTTCTAACGAATGTTTATTATTCTAAAGCTTGGCAAAATTTGCTCGAGAGCAGATTTTCACTAAGCTTTGGATCACAAAATTTTTGTGGGACAAGCCTTTCCAATCTCGTGCCGATCCGATTTAGATTCTTATGAATTTTTCACCCTATCAAAGACCCGCGGTGGTAAAGCGTATGAAATGTACCCGGTTGTTCTGGCCCGCGCTGCAAATACAAATATTCGCTAAGGTAGCCGTGGAAGCCGCATTGAAACCCCAAAAAAGCCCTAGAGTTGTTTGGCTCATGCAGAATCGTCGCCTGCTAGACAATGGAGGACAGCAGAGGAAGGCTTAAAGGAGTCAGACAGTGGGTTTTTGAATGAAAACACTGAAGAAAATACAAAAACCTGTACAATTTTTTGACCACTATGAACACTGTTATTTTGTGGGAACATACTTTTCATTGTAGGTTTCAAAGCTCACTTGAAGCTATCCTTCGGTCACAAAGAACACTGAGGGCAAAGACAGAGATAAATATCGACAATTATTGACGATAAATCCTCATAATCTTATAGGCTGATCAAATATGACAAACTTACTAGCTCGGACATTGAGGGCGAATAGGACTCGGACGACCCCATGGCCTCCAAGATAATGCATGGATTCGACCTACACACAGCAGAAGCGCTAGTGTTGTAAAATTCATCCCACAAAACTTTATCTGCTGTAATATAAAAAATTTGATTAATTAAGCAGAAACGTCAGATCGCTGGTAATCGAGATTTCCTTATTTCAAAATCCCTGTCATTCACTCAGAAAATTCTTTTGTGTTGCGTAAGCTCTTTGATTTTTCAAGTTTCCATATATAAGATGCCTTAAAGAAGATGTCTTTTTTGGCTGTTAATACCTCTCTGTTCTGATGCCTTTTCGCGCCTGTTATGGTGCTATTCTGTGCTAAAGCTGCCTTAGGCCCCGGACAGACTTCACGCGATTTGATCGTCGCGACTCAATCACCGACATTTTCATTCATTTTCATTTCACATTCAAAAATTTCGGGCTGTAAAAGTATCACAACCGAAATGCAAGTTGATCGGCATGGAATGATGTTGTAACAGTTGTCTCGTCGCGATTCAGTCGCGACGATCAAATCGCGTGAAGTCTGTCCGGGGCCTTAAACTCAGAACTACATACATTGCTTAGCCTTTTTTGAGTTCTGAAAAACACTGGAAAACCTTTGTTACTATATTTCTGGAATCACATGACAAGAAGTTGCGATGATACCTGATTTTTGAAATCAGTGAATTTTGGCTCGCTCGGTGTTCTTTTCAATGGAGAATGTAACTCTCATAGGCTCAAAACCCTCTTAAAAGTTTCTACTGTACTTACAGTGATACAATGTGACTGATAACCTGCTTCATACTTCAAGCTTAAGTTTAAGTAGTTGGGTAAGTTCCATAGAATCTACCTAAAAATCTGCGAAAGAGTGATGCAGGGAGTTGATAATACCGAACAATGTGCAAATTTTCTAGGACAACCTTAAGTTGTAAACTTTGTTTTCGACAGTGAACCCAATGACTTCGACTAACGATAAACAAGTTTGTTTATTATTGGAGTAAGCAGCTATCGAAGTATTTAAAACAATAAAATATAACTCATCTTTGTACACAGAATATAGCGCGATTATAGTATACTTTTGCAGCAAATTCAAAAATTCATAACGTCCGATTTTTTCCACCGATTTGATCGCTTTCATTTTTGTATGAAAATGTAAGTCATGCTCTTTATAAGGACTTCTTAGCTGCTTACTAATGATATCTGTTGCATAGGTAGGAGCGATAGAAGAAAATTGGTCAAAATTCGAATTTTTCGTGTAGGGTCATAAAAAATCGGAAACTTGCAACAAAAATCGGAGCAGTCAGTATTGTAGGTTCTGTTACCTGCTCTTTCTAACTATGCAAAGTTTGCGTTGATTGAGCGCCTTTATGATAAGTATTTTTGAAAAATGCCAAAATAAATCAAATTCGCCCCTTTCTATTGCTTGCTCGAAAATCGTAACTTTTCATAGAGGCGCTCAATCAGCGCAAACTTTGCATAGTTAGAAAGAGCAGGTAACAGAACCTATAATACTGACTGCTCCGATTTTTATTGCAAGTTTCCGATTTTTTATAACCCTACACGAGAAACTCGAATTTTGACCAATTTTCTTCTATCGCTCCTATCTATGCAAAAGATGATCATTATTAAGCAGCTAAGAAGTCCTCATAAAGACCATGACTTACACTTTCATACAAAAATGAAAGCGATCAAATCGGTCGGAAAAATCGGACGTTATGAATTTTTGACCTTGCTGCGAAAGAACTTTCGGGCCAACCTAATATTAACGTATTACTAATTGAGTCTCAATATTTTTGAAAGAAGTTAGAATATGCTTTCAAGAATTTTAAACAATACTGTTGTTAAGTGAACAGGTTTATCAAAAGGTAGCAA
This sequence comes from Cylicocyclus nassatus, assembly GCA_958299035.1. NCBI lineage: Eukaryota > Metazoa > Nematoda > Chromadorea > Rhabditida > Strongylidae > Cylicocyclus > Cylicocyclus nassatus. Next base: position 61,033,188 of record CATQJL010000223.1, read on the forward strand.
AACCATAAAACCATGTTTTCCTGTATATGGGCGCACCAGCAAGGATTAGTGCGAGAAACAACAAAAAATAGATATGCTTATTAAAGCAATAACAGCTGCATCCAAAATTAAGTGCACTTAACGTTACCATTATCTCTATTAACACTGAGATAATTTAATGCAAGAATAATGATAAGCAACGACGCAACAACACATTTTTAAAACAGCAAGCAAATTGCTATTGAACTGCAGAATTTATAATACTTTTCGAACATTGTTGCATTGTCGACAAAATTCAAAGGCAATCGCGGATCAAAGCTATCATTCTGCAGGTTACAAGAGCAAAGCGCAGGGCCCGGCAGGAGGTGGCATTTCAGAATTTTGAAAACGATATCCCCTTTGAAGCCAAAATTTCTTACGACTTTCCCTTCGACCCTATTTTTGACCCCCGTAAGTCCCTGACAAACAGATTTACACAAATAATAAGATGGGTGGCCTCAGCGCTTATTATAGTAGTACTACCTGGCTTTCCTGGTCTAGCCCGGGTCATCGTTTGAGGGGATGGCCAAAAACCACAGTTTGTCCTTCTACCTTCTCGTCCTTTTGGGATATATTCTCCATCCCTTTTCTGCAGTATTAATACTGCACTGCAGCCCTCCCCCTTACCCTCCTGCACCAGCTTACCCCAGAAAGGCTCATTAGTGACTGCACCTTCTAATTTTGAAGTGGAAATGAGCTTCACTGCATTGTTCACACCAAAATGTGCAAGCAGTTTGTTAGCGGCTGGTAAGTGTTCACTTTCCTTACAAGGTGCCAAAAATCATTAAATCGGTAGAAGAATTCCACGAATTGCTTCGAAGGGTAGCTTGAAACCATCTACCGAGGCCGAAAACATATGTTTTCAAGGTTTCAGCTCAATGGGTTCATCCGCAAAGGAATCTATAAAAAATATAGGGTAAAGATTTGCACAAACTTTGACGTTTACATATCTAAGATATTACTCATTCATTAGTCAGCTGCGAAACTTTACAATTTACAATAACCGATTGCGATTGGAGCGCGCTTTCCGAAGCCGATCATAACGCTGTGAACCCTAATTGGGGCTGTATCGAAGCGGTGCCTTGGTGGTTTGGAAGCGGATTTGAACATAAAGTAATACTCGACCCAGTCCACATTTATGTAAAGAAATCCGGGAAATTATGTGAAGGGAAGCAGGGAGCCACCTAATTTCGAAAAACACTTGCCATTTTTTAAATTCACAAAAGTTTCTCATAATTCTTCATACTTTTTTTGTGCTCATGGTCCTCCAACTACACAGCAAATTTGGTGCCATATCGTTACTTGTGCATTGGAAACGAGCCTATTTTGTTATTTTCCCCTTACAAGAATTGCGATATGAATTCCCTCCTGCGGGAAGGCTAGCGATCGGAGCACAGAATCTTCACATTACTGGAATCTAAGTTCATAGGACAGTGGCATCAATTAGGAATGATGAAAGAATGATATGTGCATTGTTGGGGCTCCACCCCGGACCCCAAAATACGACTTCCCCTTCGCTTTTTCGGGCCAAAAACGATATCCAGCTTGTGAAAGCGCCACCCCCGCCGGGCCCTGGCAAAGCGGCGATTGACGTTTAGCAAAAACAGAGTAAACAACAACCTTTGCCCGTTGACCCCAAATAAAATGTATATTAAATATAGCCTTTGATAAATTTTTTCTCCATGCAATGTAAGTGGAAGCCTAAGCTTTTTTTTGAATTTTGCAATAGCCATCTTATGTTCATCTTTGCGACATGAAACATAGCTATTTAACACCCAGCGTCCCGGCAGAAAGATGGGTGCAGGGTTTTTGTGGCGATGTGAAGTAGACCCCCTACCTAAGCGATGGCTGAAGTTCGGAGCAAGAAGGGGTCTACCAAGCTTGGAATTTGCCCCGAAAGTGGGCCGAATTTTACGGTAAGCCCGGACGCCGCCATATACCGCAATATAATAGCGCATACAGTCATGAGTGCAGAGTCCCGCAACGACTTTGCGTCTCTACCGTGCATTTCGTACCCGCCCGAGCCTACCGTAAGATTTGGGCCACTTGGGGGGCGATTTGCACACTTTGTAGACCCCCTTTCGCACTGCAAACTTCTGCCGTCGCTTAGTTAGGGGGTCTACTATTATTAGGTCGTTCCATAAGTTCGTAGCTTTGCTATAAAAAAACAAAATCATCAATTTACAGTAAAAATCAAAAATCATATTCCTCGTTGTAGCGCACGACCTTTTGGCACATTCTTGTTAGCTTCTCAATCTCAATTTTTCAAACGGCAGCACGCCGGGTCCCAGGAAAGTCATCTAACTAGCGCTCAAACTGCTTACTGAAATCGAGACATGCACTATTCATGAGGTTTGCCAGAGAGCGGAGCAAATGATAATCTGATAGAACGAGGTTTGGAGAGTATTTTGGGTGATGAAGCACTTTCCAGTCAAATCGTGCAGGACAGTTTTGACGACGTCCGCCGTTATGAGGCCATGTTTTAGCATGCAGAAAAGCTCACTGGATCTGCCTGTTAGGCTTTTTCTGCGGTGAAACCTGGTTTAGACGGTGCAGTTGGATTGCTTACGGTATGGTTGACCATCGCCTACCTGTACAGCAAATTTCAGTGCAGGACGTCCTGTCCGTCCCCCGAAAAGTCTTGTTCAGGTGCACCCTGCCCACCCTTGACCTTTTGTAGCAATCCGATCCTTTTTTGTTTCATATTAATGTGGGAGCGCCAAGTTCCGTAATCGACACAAAACTCTGTGCAAAACCGCTTTTTTTTATAAGGAAAAAGGCGCAAATGCCGAGATTGCCTTTTTTGCTCTTCAAGATTTCCATCTTTGGAGGCTGCGAGATCCGAGGGAACCAGCTTTCCACCGAACATCAGTAGACGTATTTCAAAGAGCACAATCAGCCCTTCCAGATGATATACGCATCTTGCCGCAAATCAACCGTTCCTCAAAGATATGAGGACGAAAATGAAAACGCTACGAACTTATGGAACGACCTAATACATTATTACCAGAGCCAGATACCCTCAGTCCAGTGGGGTGCTGCCTTTGAAGGTCAATCAAGTAATTGATTTTGATAGTTATCGAAGCTTCTCTATTATTTCTTTTCTAATTAAGGATCTTGTTCAATATTTTGAAAGGGTACTTTTCCGTTATCAGGACCCATTTCTTCAAAGGGCTCTCATAAAACAAGTTCTTTAGTTCTAAGAATAATTTTTCATAGATTCTGCAAAGACTGCCTCCCCGCCACGTGTCAGGAAAAATTTGACACGTTTTAGCCCATTTCGACTTGTTTTTTTTTTTCGAATATATTTCGATGAGGTAAAAAAACAATTCTGAGCACCTAAAAGCCTTTCAGCTGTTTTCTATGAAATCAAAACTGTCTAGAACCTTGTCGCGGAACATCTTGATTGCTTTCAGCAAGAAATTAAATTTGTCTTTCTCTTCAAACTTTTGGCCATGCTAATCTAGCCAGGAGAGACTATAAATGATGGCTTGCAGTATCGCGGTGCTGCTTGTTACGCCGCTTGGATGATGGAATCCTAGCGCACTTCTCCATTCTGGGCAGGTCTAATCTGTTCAGTGATAACAGGAAGATGTTATTATTATAAAAATGTTGATTCAGAAATTGTTTGATTAAAAATGGGGTCATTGTTGACTAGAATCCAGATTGAGCTTATGTCGCTAGTAGTGCAACACAAACCCTTGGTAAAACCTGTTAAACATGTAGATGACATGTCAAATTTTTTTGACACGTGGCAGAAGGTTGACATTCCTTCCTATGAAATTGAGACCAAATATGGTGCAAGGTCAGAAGAAATATCCTACTTTAAAAAAATGGGTCCGGATAACGGAAAAGTACCTTTGAAAGTTTCAAGTGTAACTGTACAATCATCTTACGCTTTGAAGGTGTAAATTTCTTCAAAGACCTAAAGGTAGATTTCAGGTTTTTCTTTGCAACAGACCCTATATAATATACACCTTCCCCTCATTCTAGTTCTTGTCCCCCACGCATATTGTGTATCGTATAGATTCCCTTTCAGTAGCTGTTACACATTTATATGAACTTATTCCCATGCAAACTTCTTCAATGTTTCGTTAAATTCCGTACAACAATCAACACCATTCATTTACCACCACAAAAGACAAGAATGTAATGACACCAGAATACCAAAAAACCTTGCTGGAGTTACGATTACGTTGACGCCACGATTACGAACGAAATAGTAGTACTTGGGGAAGTTTACATTTACAGTAACTCCGCGAATTTGATGCGTGACTACAAGAACTACAAGAACTAACTAACTACAAGAAACACTCTTAACTACAAGAAACACTCTTCAAACAGCAATTTACTGAAAAAAAACCCTGACTGTCACCGAATGGATATGGCATTACCCACATTGCTTGACTTGGCACATGCCTTAGCAAAGAAGCGCTTTAACATTTGTCATCCTTACACTCCATCGAATGAATTTTGAGACAGGATAAGAAGTGAAAGTGGCGGAGAGAGTTCAATTTTCCATAAGTTCTGAAGCTTTTTGTAAATCGTTTCGCTCTCACACTTTCACCTACTTTCTTATAGGCAGCGTCCCGGCAAAAAGATGGGTGCCGGATTTTTGTGGTGATGTTAAAGTAGACCCCTACCTAAGCGATGACTGAAGTTCGGAGCTAAAGAGGGGGTCTACCAAGCCTAAAATTTGCTCCGAAAGTAGCCCGAATCTTACGGTAGGCCCGGACGCCGCCCACACAGCAATATCGATTTGCAAGGCCAGAGTGCGTATAGCGCACATAGTCATGAGCGCAAGGTCCCGCAACGACTCTGGGTCTTTACCTTGCATGCATCTCGCACTCGCCCGACCTACCGTAAAATTCGGGACACTTGCCGGGCGATTTGTAGACTTCTTAGACATCTTTGGCGCTGCAAACTTCTGTCGTCGCTTAGTTAGGGGGTCTACTATTACATTACTACCTGAGCCAGGTACTTCCAGTCCGGTGGGACGCTGCCTTTATCTTTCTAAATGTCATGCATATCAGCACAAACATCATATATTAAACAAACACCAGCTAACATAGGCATGGGGAAAACCAACGCAAGCATGCGATCACCTGCCGGATCAGTGGTTGTGGTGAGTTTACTGCGGGCCTCTGATTGAAGAACAGACGGCATAGACCTACATCTAGGATAACAACAGTGTTTTCATTTACGACACTGCAATGTGGATCGCCTATGAGATTGCTTTCAGAAATTGAGCAAATCTAAATTTCACTACCATTTTCGATTATTATGCGCAGGCAACGTGAAAAGCTCCCACATCCTATGTCGAACATTGCAGCAAGCGCACCCATTTCTCCCGTTTTTCTTGTCTCGGCAATTACGACTGCGGACCTCGCGTACGATACTGCACTTATGACGGTTTTTCCCCGAATTTCTAGCCAACCTCGATGCTAAACTCTTTTCGATTTTTGACCGCTTTCATCATCTCATCAATTTTGTTGCTTTGTCATCAATATGTATTATATTTTGACTGTCTTTCACCAACGTCAAAGGATATTAGCTCTTTTGCTCTAAAAAAAGTCATTGATAATTAATATACTCCAGAGCATCCAGAAAGCGACGAGCTTCAACCCGTTTACATTTGCGAGTGCTATGTTGACACAGTAACTGAGACTAGGAATGAGCAATCGTAATCAGTGGATCTCTTTTTGTGTCGTTTATAACTAAAAGACATAATATATATGGGGTGTTTCGAAAGTAAGTCCACACTTTCCGATTGTTGATGACTTTCCTTCCACAAAGTTTTTTTGCTTAGCCACAAGTACGATCCCGTAGAGCAGGGTTCAGCCTAGTTTCACAGTGTAGAGCAAATCAGCCATTGCTAACCATTACTGTAGGATTACGGTGGGAACACTAAGAAGTGTTCTGACCTTCAATGTTAACAGTTGCCCCAGAATGGAAACACAGCAAGCTGAAACTTTTTTCATTAGGCTGGACCAAGTCGATTCTATGAATATGAGATTCAAACTCTAACGCGCTTTTCGTAAGTTATGCCTCGTAAAGTGAGACAAAGGCCCGTAGTAAAGCTCGATCAGTTGAGGTGAACTCAACTTAACCCATCAGTTCACCGCACGTGAGGTGAACTGATGACCACCCACCCTACCATGCTATAAGATGGTCAAGTCAACTGATAGTTGACGATCTGTCCACCTGCTGCAGTCAACTCTTCCACATCAGTTCACGTTCAAGTCACCTCAACGTGAACGGATGTTAGAGTGATCAACGTGTGTAGAAGAGGAGACGCAGACAAGAGGTGACTGCATCTAACATAAGTTGCTCCTGAGTAACTTACGATACACACAGCTTTGCCAAAAAATGCAGACAAAATCGGCGCAAAACTGCACAATACCGGCGCCCGAAAAGGGAAGGATCGATGAACAGCTGATTTTGGCGACAAAAGCAAGGATAAAAGTTTTCTTCCTTTTTTTGCAGAGCAATCTTAGTTTCTTGTAAAAACTACTTTAGAAGAGAATCTACTTATTTATTTATGTTCCAAATATTTCAGTTTTTCATGAATTCTCCGTCAAAAAATGCCAGTTTTGTTTTATCTGTCCATTTGCTAAGTGATATCCTTGTTAGCGGTCATCATCGATTTTTTTTCGACAGTGGCCGCTATCAAAGATTGTCCGGCGATGCAGCAAAAGTTATGGCGCTAGCCGGTGTCGAACCACGACCGCGCGCGTGTGATTCCAATGGGTTACCCGTTTGACCAAACCATCTCAAGTGGTTCCTTATTCAAGAAGGCACTTGATTGTAGTGTCTAGGAAGCGATCCACATCCAAATCAATAGCTCACTGGATGCTGGACTGAAGCGCGATGACCTCAACTCCGGTCCGCGTCGAGAGAGATGCCCGGATGGGGGGTTTACTACGGGCCAAAGTTTTTCCGGTGTTTTTCCAAATCGTGATTGAACTATTTACTACGAAAACCTCGTGATTTGTCTAATAAATTCGCATTTCTGACCTACACAGCTTTCCACATTTTTTTCGCTGCAAGCCTAAATTGTGCCTACTTACTGAATAGTACTTACAGCTAAATTAAAGAGATTGAAGGTCATCCAGGTAGTCGCGTAGTTACCATGGCAAGGAGAAGTACGTAATCGATATGTAGCCGGTAATAAATCCGTTGTATGGCCCCTGGGCCGTCCGCTTTCGTTTCGCAACGGACCTTTCGAGGTTTGAGTGTGGTCTTTGTCGCAGCTATTGTCAGACTTGCCATCGCTTCATTGCCTCTCTCGCCGTCTTTGGCGCTCTATGGCTTTCGGAGCTTGGTGCCTTCCGTGTAAAAACAATATACATGCTTCGTTGAGGTGGCACATGAGGGGAGAATCTGTAAAAAAAGAATTTTCCTGAAGCGAGTTCTGCGTTTTTGTAACTTTCTGCAAAAAGAATGCAATAAAGATTGAAGTATAATTGCTCGAAGATCCATGAAAGACATGTACCTGTTGGTCAAATTTGCCGATCTCTTCGTCAGAAATAGAATATAATCTCTTTACTGTGAGGAAGTTATAAAAAGTGAATTGATTATAGTTGGAATAATCGCAGCTGGATTTTTTTTTCAGACTTCCTCAAATTTTATTGTAAAGAAACATTCGATATTGAGTGCTGGTGAGTTTCTTCTTAACACATTCACAACAGGCCGATTTTTTGATTACTGCCGTTTTGGACCAGAGCCTTTTTGCTTTGTCAAAGTTACGACCCACCCGTGGGTCGTATTGTCCGAAATGGTAGTCTTTTTGGAAGAATTTCAAAACATGTCTCCAGAATTTCCCGCCCAAGGGTTATCGAAGGCGCTGATTACCAAAATATGATTTATTTCAGTTTTATTCGGTACGGTAAGGTTACGGTAGTCATTTTGTACCAATCCAACATCATGGATTTTCATGAAAAATTGTTTTGGGGTTATTTCACGTGCTGATCACAATTATAGCGTCCATTTTGTTCACTACTTTCCCACAGTGAGACTACGGTAACAGTAGGTAAAATTTTCGTAGAAATTAAGCTGATGTTAGAAGGCGGTATTAGAAGTTAAGATTATCATTTTCGTAATAAGCATGCTAAGAAACCTATATATGCGAGGTTTGAGCTCCCTGGGATGAACAATGCGAAAAATTGATGAAATCGTTAAAATCGTTGATTTTTGATGAGCTGACGTCAGTCTCATGCTCTCCCTGTATTTTTCGTGCATGTCAACTTGAATTTTCAAAAACAGCATTATTCTGCGAAAAATTTGAGCTAAAGTCTGTACCTTACCTCTATCTACGGTGTACCTACCGTAACCTTACATTACAGTATCCCGAACGCGGACCACTCTGGCTGGAACTTCGCCAAGGTGTCCCCAATCATGTGCAAGATCCCCGTAGAATTCCACCGTATACCGGCAAAGCTAGAGCTTTAGAAACCTTACGACTTACCGTGGGTCGTACCGTCCGAAACGTAAGACCCACCGGTGGGTCGTATTGTCGTGAATGTGTTAATGGTAATTCTCGATAGTGTCCAGATCTTGAGCTCTATAGACAGAAATGTATTTACAAAGAAAAGGAGGACCAGCATTTCGAATATTTTCCATTTTCAAAAGGAGTCCACATGGTTTTCGATGTCGTGAGATCTTTTGCTAAATAAAAAAAGCCGATTGACCTCGCTTTAAGTATATGCATATAGGCCCTTCTAAAATTATCAGATTGTTACACTTGCTGCGAGCGGCGAAAAGTAGTTGGAGATGGACCCCAAGCTCTTGCTTTGCTTTATGCTTTCAACATAGGATTCATAAATTGTTTTCACTTACAATTATTCTTTGACAATAAATCTTACAAGCAAGACGATTTTCACATGAAAGCGAGTTCCTGCATAATCTACCTGTTATACCCTCTTTGCGACCATTACAAGGACTAGAACCAGCTTGTAATCTCGTTGGACTGATGCTAGTGATACAAATAGTAATAGTGCCGCGTCAAAGACGGAAATTTTACTAGGAAAAAAGTCATTTTACAAAAATTCTACTCGTGGCCATTTGAAATGCTGTATAACATAAGATGCACTTTTAAAACTTTCTAAATTTGCGCTCGATTTCGAAACAATTTTCTATAGGAAGTTATGAACTTTTTACAAAAAAAAAATAGCGTAGTCGGTTTAGCTAAAATCGCCGAATTTGTTTCAGGTTACCGTTTGATGCCACTAAATAAAATTTCAGAAGGTACTCAATATTTAAACTATCCAAATTATATTCAGCTTTTTAAAAAGAAAGAAAATTTTTCATTAATGATTTTGATCCGCCGCAGTAACTCAGTTCATTTTTTAGAAATAATCATAACTCCATTCAGTTCATCGTTTCGCAGATAAAGAAAACAGTCTTCTAAAGAGCTCGAAGAAGCATTTCTTATATAAGAATCATTGTGAATGCCCACGGTCACCGAGTATTTTTCCCTTGTAAGAACAGCTGCTCTAAACACAAAAGAAATCGGACAGAACTTATGCAGTGTACTTAACGAATTCGATTTTTTTTTCGAGTATTAGAAAATTCGAACATCGATTAGTATTCGAAAATCGAAATATTCAAAAATTTGTCTGCCGATTGAGAATTGCAAGCTTTGAATGTTCGAACTCCTAATAAATATTAGGTTATCGAACATTTTTTGATTTTTGGATATCATTCGATTTTGAATATTATGAATGAAAATGTCAGAAATGACTGCCTATGAGAGATCAAAACGTCTTACAATAGGTTATTTCATTGGTGTCAAGAATAAAAACTTTTCACTTTACATGTATAAAAAACGGCTCAGTAGTGACAGCAAGAAACTTGAAACCTGAAAGCCTACCCCTATGACGGTAGTAAAGAGGTTTCAGAACTTTGGCAATCGAGCAACCACTGCGGCATACAAAGACAGCTCCTTTCACATACTGTTCATACCGTATGGGGACCATTTCATATATACTCTCCATTGAGTGCTGTGGATTAAAGGCAGTGGATCGGCAAAACTTAACAACGCAGGATAACGAAGTAGGTTCCTAATCGCCCAAGTATGAAAACAGTGCAACCTCGGTTGCACAGCATGCCTTCTCTGCCGAGAAAACTGCGCTCGAACTTACACGCGCCTGGATGAGTTGGCAATCTCCTTCACACCGTTTGAGGGTGCCCATCCAATGCTATAACCGTTGGATCCTGCAACGATTCAGCGTCGTCAGCCTTGCTCCACTCATCCAACTTCAAAGGAAAAGGCATTCAAAAACGCATGTTTTCGCCGTTTTCAAGCTCTCTAAAGTGGATTTTCGGAATCAGCGTATTGAATAACCCCAGGTAAGCAAAGATTCGACTAGGTTGCGATTTGCCGAGCCACTGTCTTTAACACGCAAGTTATCTCAAAAGTATGTCCTATCCAATCGTTAAATTCTCCTTCCACAAAAACGAACTCTGGACCCAACGAAACGGAGTGTTTATAATTTTTCTTCTCTCTTATTTAAATGCCAATCCATAGGGGACCTCAACTTGAATTTGCATTATAAAGCGACTCATCGACAAACTGAAGAGGGTTTAAGACATTGAGAGTCGTATTTTGCTCTAAAAAGGATACCAAATGAGGCGAAAAATTCACATCAAAGTCGATAGTAAACCGGTCGAAATTCAGAGTTAACTCTGAATTATCACTGAGCTAACGCGCATCTTTTTGGCTCCCTTAACAGTTGCTTGAACAGATCAAATCTGGAAAGCGATGATATGGCGGGGTACTCCGTAACCGGTAGTGTACCCCTGGTAGAGCAACATTGTTCAAATCGTTCACATGAAACAGCGAAAGCAAACGCGCAACTGAGCTCTGGAGTAATTCTGAGTGTGGTGCGTGTTCCATTCTCTCAAAATCCAGAGATAACTCTGAGTTTGGTCAGAGTAAGAGAAACAGTGCACAAAAGAAGAGGGGCAGCTAAAAGGTCGTCCGGAGTACATTTTGCTCGTAGTTTCAGCAGGCGTGATGGAAATATCGTAGTGCGCAGTAATTTACAAAATTTTGAAATTTTTTTTAAATTTTGTCCCAATGGGTACTCAGCTTGATGATCACGAATTTGGCATGCATTCTGTACTGCGGCGACATCTGGCAAGGTTTTGGGAGGATTACGGTAGGTAGGAGAAAATCACAGAATGGCCAAAACCAAGGCATGTGGGGTTATTTGGGGCGCTGATCACGAATCTGGTAGGCATTTTATACTCCGGTGACATCTGGTAAGGTTATAGGTTTACGACAGACAAAAATTACAAAAACGAAATTTGGACCCATGGGGTTATTCGGCGCATCACGGGAAGTCTAATTGCTACGTGCACCGGTGTCGTTTGGGGCGATTATGGTAGACATACGGTAAGTGGGATGAAGTCACAAAAACATGAGTAAAATTCGACCCAGGAAATTTCGGCGAACCAACACTCACCACCACACATCAACACACTTTCAACCACCCTCGCGAGGGTGCCATCTGGCAGGGATACGGTGGTCATACTGTAAATGGGCCAAATCATGGATTAAGGGCCTTTGCACGGAGGATTTAATCCGTGCGCAGACCCTATAATCCATTCTAAACATTGTCTATGCCATCCCCTCTCACTATTGTTTAGCCTTCAGCTGTGCAACAGACCAATCCGTGCGAAAAAACCACCACTTCTCGACAGAAATGAAAATGGCTGAATGAATGAGTTGACTTTGATTTAACTTCTTTTGACATGCTAAATGTTAACCAATGAGTACATCATGGCAAAGCAACTATATGCTTTGGGGAGGAAGGGAGAGGCGTCATAGCCTGGCGGTTTAGTAGTAGGATCTTTGCGCGATTACACAGGTTCAAGTCCCAACCTCATTGTTGCTTTTGCAGCAAAGTGCGTAACAGCTCCTCAGACAGCAAAACTCCGAGCTTGAGAGTTGGAATTCAGAACTTTGAAAGCGGAACTTAGAGTTTCAATGAGCATAACTTTGACTTTTAATAGAACGCAGAGTTATCTTTAAGTAAACGCGGAGCTTCAAACTCGGGGTTTCAACCAGATTACTACCGACCCGATATTTCGAGTCAATTAATTTACATAAAAATTTTGCACTCAACTGTAATTTTTTTCACAAGTTATGCTGGGTATACCGTAACAACTTTTTTGAATGCTACTCATAAATGTGATTACACATTTAACGAACTTGAAATACTCTTGAGAAGTTGCGTAGTAAAATCAGCTTACGTAAGAAATCTGCTATACAGAATTTGGATTCTATTGAAGATGTTCCTTCTAACATCTTACTTCTCAATTGCCCTATACGCTGGAAGTTCTTACCGTAATCCCACAATTATTTGCTGGAAGTGCACTCTGACGCCAGTTTTACAGAATGTTACCCAAAGGTCCGCAGAAGACGTAGGAGAGGTACTAGCGATCAAACTGTGTAAATACTTTGGGACGCTCCACATATGCTCTGGATATCGACATTTCAAATATTCGATGCTCATCGAATTTTAAATAGTTAGTGTTTATCGAATTTTTGAAAATCCGATGCCTATTAAATATTTGAATTTAGGTAAACATCGAATTATCGAATTGATGACCATCGGTATTCGACTAAATAACTTTCGGAATTTAGTTTCGAATATTCGAATATCGAATAATGTTCGAAAATGAAACTTTCAAACATTCGTCAATCAAACATTGTTCAAAATCTCAGTTTATCGATTAATCGAATTTTCAAATCACTTGGATTCAAATGGTTTACTCGAATAACAAATAATAATTCGATTCGGTCCAAAGTATATTGACACATTGACGACACCATGTGTGTCAAGCAATGACTACCACATGGAACAGTTTGACACACATAATGGGTCAAGGCTCGAAATTCGTTGAAATGACGATTATTTTGATACAAATACATTCTAGAAGTTTTCTTTTGCTATGAATTCAAAAATAATCTCTATCTTCTTTGTCAGCTTTCCACATCTATTGTAGGTATACTGTAGATGGCAGTATGCGTGATTTTATCTAAAAAATACTGACTGGTCCGCAAAAGATCTTGTCCCACGAGGCAAACAACCAAAAACTTGCGTTGTCGTCAATGCGTTAAGCAGCAACCTAACACAACTTCTGCTAGTGTTGATATGTTTATAGTGAAGGGTAGTAAAAACTGCGGATAGTTTGACTGCGTGAAATTCAAAACAGCGGTCTCACAATATTAAACTTTTTTGCGAGACGCATGCACCAACATTTTTGCAAGGGAAAAGATCGTAGCTCAAAAGAAAGCTTTTTATCGTAAAGCTCCAGACATCTGAAGTTCACGCTGTCTATCTATCTGAATGTATTCCTTCTACCATTCACTGTGAAATTATTGAACAGGAACAAGATGAACAACAACAAATCCAATTTTCACCTTATGTATAATCCCGGCCGAATTTCCCAAATTGATTTATTTTCTCCAAAATCGACGAAAACTTTCCAAAGTTTTACTGCTTACTCGATTCAGCAGTGCTAGGCATGTTGCTGGTAAGAACAAATGAGTTGTTAAAAAATCAAATTTAATCAATAAATCCCAATTATCGACTTGTTATCATCATACTCTCATGACTTCAATAAACTCTTTGTTCTTACCAGCAACATGCTTACTGAGCTAGATAAACTCTACAACAACTTAAGAGGCTTTTTGTGAACTTCGAAGACAAAAAATTGACTTTGAGGAAAAGACGATTGGTCGCCGGGGATCATTAAGGGTTCACATAAAAAGCTGGAAAATGCAGCTTGTACAACTTCTCTCTTTTGTTCAATATGCTTATAGTGGGATGGTAGGAATAGTTACGGATAGGTAGACAGCACAAAATCAGAAGTTCGGGGCATCAGGATATGAGGTCTGTTAAGCTTAAATCCCCTTCCCGGCGGGGATGTTAGTGCATGCGGCCCTAAGTTGTATTCCCATCCCCAGTAGTGATATAAATGCATGCGACCCTAAGATCCGCATGAATGAAATTTTCTGTGGCAAGGGAAAGGCTTCTTTTGTTATGAGGGCCGTGTGCGAACGTTCCTGCCTATTGCGACCCACATTGGCTTCCCGTGTGATTTGAATGTTACATTCCAGAGCAGGCCCAATAACTTCTTCAAATCGTGTGCTGTGTAATTTCACCAATTGCCCATTTTTTACGTGCAAATCTGGGGTGGACATTGTTCCTGAGTTCCAGCGCTGTTCTTGGCTGCGGCATGTAACCAGCGCGACGCACTCGGCCAGTTCTTGGTTTTGGACGTTAATTTGGCTCACAAAAAAAATCGTTTTGCAATCATCATGGCGACTGTGTCCTCTAGATAATGCATCCGCTAGCTAATATACATTGATGAATGTTTTGCAGTCCGTATGCGTTGTTATGAAGGAGGCCATTGCGATCATTCCAATGAATGATAAAAGTATTATTCACCGAAACAGTGCTTGTTATAAAGAATGATTTTGGAACGAACTGTCATTAAGATGACTTGTCGAGACGCAGAGTAATTAGATGGTCCGACAGTCTCCACGCCAACTGGGCGGTGCCCAGAATCTCCAGATGAGCTGGCACTCCCCGGGTGCTCGGTGGTCCCCTCCCCAATTATGTCCCCCATTTTTATATACATGTTATAAATGATAAAATCATCTAGTCAAGAATTCTTCTGTTAAAGATGCAATACAACAGGGTAGAGGGATCAAGTCCCGAGAGTAATTAACTCGTTAGACTTGACATGGAGGTCCCGGTTGTTTGAACTCATTCTAACACAATTTTTCTTGATGGGAAAAATCCTAAAAAGCTAGATTCTGCAGATCTTAGCTTAATTCCACCACCGGCACCAGCCCTCATCTCCTACGTCTCTACGTAGCTATTTTTCTCCTATATTTTTCCTTTCTTATCTCATTTTCTCATTTTCCTTCCTTAGTTTTTTGAGTCAGGCGATGAGTTTGAGTTTGTATTCATATGATTACCCCCTTTAAAATAACATTTTCCATTTATTGATATTCAATCAATTTTTTTTGCTATTTCCGAGCCGTGATCCCCCGAGCCGTGAAAAAGCGAACCGTGATTTTTCCGACGCGATCTTTCTAGACGAGTTCAACTCTCTAGATTGAGAATCCGCGAGCCGTGAATTCCGCGAGCCGTGATTTCCTAGAGCCGTGATATCCCGGAGCCGTGAATCATTGATAATTTTCTTTATTATTCTCTTTTCTTTTCAACTGGGAAACCCTAGTTTTTTTTAACGCGCACATACATAACTCAACGACTCTATCGCCACAGCCGGCATTGTAAATATGTAAATAAGGTCTCGCAAGTGGAAAATGCACTGTGAACCAAAATTTTTCAAAATAAGGTCTCGCAAGTGGAAAATGCACTGTGAACCAAAATTTTTTTCCTTTTCAAGTGTCACTAGTGGAAAGACCACTGTGATAGCATTTTTTTGACTCTCGCAAGTGGAAAACGCACTGTGAGCCCCACCAAATTAAGTTTTCACATGTAGAAAATGTACTGTGAATAACTTTTGCCTGAAAGGATTTCCACTGGCCGTGTTTATGATTGCCTGTGGAATACCCAACGGCTACCCAATCGCCCGCGGTCACTCTAAAGGCTACTCTCCCAGCGCTTATTTTCTTGATGGCTAATCACTCAACTAAGAGTGACATTTAGCCGCCAGGAGTAGGCACATGCTGCGGCAATGCCTTTGAACCTTGTAGTCCATCGACGAACGTCTGGGCTACAGGTCAACTTCGCGTGATTGTGCATATATAAGCACATCACGGACCGCGGACGACATCCATTCGTCGACACGAGGAGTGGAGAAGGTATTCTGCTGACCTGAGGATTTGCCAACGAGCAACCAAGGACACGGAGCCAACTATCAACCACTACTATCGACCACTACAAGCTAGAAAGAAGAAAGAAAGTATTTTGCTGACCTGAGGACTATCAACTTCAAGTTAGAGGTACTCTCTTAGCTTGATTTTTTTTTCTTGTTTCATTTAGTTACTTTTCTTAGTATTTTCTTTTGTATTTCTCATCCTCTTATATCTCATCCTCATATCTTGGGAAAAAAAACTAAACAAAAAAATGCATTCGGTGAATTCTCTGTTTCTTTTCGCGATAATTGCGCTAATTATGCCTACTTCCTCCGCATTCTCAATGGACTATCAATTATGTTCATCTGGTAAATCAGGATGGCCTGTAGCCTTTCCTGAAACTATTTCTTGCGCGCAACCAACCAATTTAACTAATGTATTGTTAACAATGGCTTCTGTTTTTGTAGAAAAAACAGAACCAACTACTCTAAGTGCATTTCATTGTTTCAATAAGACTAGGAAAGTTTGCGCGTCATCTTATCTACACATTTCTTTCTCGCTAAATAGCGATGAGGAGTTTATGTCTCCCATCGACCCAATTCTCTGCCATAATATTGCAAAGTCTAAAAAGTACCTTGGTGAACCGTTACACATATTTTCGCCCAAAGTATTCGGTTCACAGCGTCCTATTCATTATTCTTATCCCTGGTTTTTTGGTCAAAAATGCACAGTCACCACAAATATTTATGTAGAAGAAGGCGAAATTGCCACTTTTGATGGTGATCAATTGCTAGGACAGTTTGGCGACATGGCAAATTGCACTCTTAGCCATGACTACTGTCAACTGTCGCATGGTACCATAGTTTGGAAGTCAAAAGACGCTCAAGTTGCTTGTAAATTTGTAAAAGCTATTGACAGTATCGCGTATGTCACACTAAATCATATTCTTCTTGAAGCAATACAATCCGCATTCACATACAAGAGCGTTTTCTTTCAAAAATCACAACTTACAAAGTGGTGTTTGTCCGAAAACGCAATTGCAATGGACAATGGCGTATTCATATTGCTTCCAGAACTTTTGGGAGAAGATCCTCGCACAATTTTTGATCATAACATAACTCTAGTGCGAGAAATCAATGAAAAACACTTCAACTTCTCCAAAAGCTTTCCAATTTACGATGTAGACACTATCTACACTCATAAAATTCGCAGTCCTTATGCATCACATGGCAATACTTTCTCGACTTCTAGCAATGCCACTATTCTTACATCAATACTTTTGAAATCAAAACCGCTTCAAATCAACCAAGTAAAACCACTGATCCGAGGAAAACGATCTAGCGATAACTCAAAACCCGCGCACAGGACAATTAACATTTCTGCTATAGTCGCAGAGCATATTGCATTGAATTCACCTCCAGTATTCTCAGCGCAACAGTCTGAATTAAATACCAAGTTGCAGTACCTTAAATTCAAGCTTGACGAGGTAATTCAGCGCGATTTTTCCATCATGTTTGAGCGAATTTGCGTCTTGAATAATTTCAAGATTTTGACTATCAAAGGTATTGCTAAAAGCGATCCTACAAGTGCTGCTAGGATGTTACTCAGCAGAGACGATATTTTCGCTATTTCTGCTGGGGAAATTTTGATGATTTCTAAGTGTAAAACTATTCAAATTGATGAGATCTATCCGGACCATAAAGTGGATAGCAATTGCTATGTAGATACTCCGGTACGTGTCGGGAAAACTTTATTTTTCGTCCAGCCTGGCACACGTGATCTCAAAACCAAATCTTCTTTTGCTGACTGTGGTCATTTACCATTAGGGGTTTACAATGATGGCACAAATCATTTTAAGTCATCTAATGGTTATGTCCACGTTTCTCACGTAAATTTAAATTTACCACAAAACTTGGCAAATCAAAACATAGTTTTCAATTCTCCGCCTATTCTCCACTCGGACCTAGCCAAAATTAACACGGAGATAAAATTCATCAAAAATCGCATCAATACAGCAACCATAAAGTCAAACTTAGATGCTTCGCAAGTTCACGATCCTAATCTGAACACATTTCCTGAGCAAGTACAGGATGAAGTTATGGAAACTGCTGAGTTTCTTGAAACCAATGCTTTACAAATTCTACAATCGCAAAAATCAATAATTTTACGGTCTATAGAAAAACATACTCTGGTAAGTTATGCTGTTAGAGCAATTATCATTGTAGTAGTTCTATTTTTGATAGCTCTTATCTTTTATCACGTCAAATTAGCGCGTACTTTCTTGAAAGTTCTCTTCAAAATGTTTCAAGTTCTATTTCCCTCGTTTCACAAGAAAACTGCGAAAATAGAGCATAATGTTGAGGCATCTGCTCCGCATTTTCAAGAAAGTCATAGTTTTGTTACATTTCAAGACAATCAGTCTCAAACGCGCGATCCAGTCTATCCAAATTTACAGGACGAAAAACAAGTTGAGACATCGTTTAGCACAAAAGCCGATCTCAACGTGCCTGTTACCAATTTTCACGATTTCAATCCTATCGTAATGTCTATCCAGCAACTCGGTCAAAGCAACACCATATTCATTCCGCTAAAAATCAATAACTTCAGTACAACTGCCCTTTTTGACACTGGTTCAGCTATTAGTCTGATCTCAGATAGGTTTGTTCAAAAACTTAACATTCCGTTCACTAAATCCTCTTTGAAAGAAGCTGTAGCAGCAAATGGTACTCCTATTCAGCTACTAGGCCAAATCACAGCCACTCTTTCTGTAGATAACATTGTCATTACAGTCACACCATTTGTAGTCAGTAATGCACATTGCTCAACTGATTTACTTTTGGGTAATGACTCGATAACAAAGTTATCTACAAGCGTAACAATAAACTATAAAGAAAAACAGGTTGTTTTTGAAAAATGTGCAGTACCAATGGTCGAACCTAGCAGTGATCTCGTGCTGACCGAACCTGTTTACTTATCTTGTAAAACAATTCTCAAACCGCTTTCTGATACTGTTGTACAAGGCACTATAAGATCTTCTTATCCTCCCGACTGGGAATTTATGACATGTGACGACCCTACAGTCACTTTACCATCAGGTGTCGTTATAGGCAAAACACTATCATGTCCTGGTTCAAATGGCATAATTACGCTACGCATTTTCAACTCCAACCCTAATCACGTAGAACTAGATAGGAAAAACGTTCTCACAATTGCTGAATTCGTTGGTTCTGCCCAGCAATGGCCAGCTGTTTTTGAGATTCATCCTTCAAATTCTACTAACTCTAATACTTATCAAAATCCAGTCCATTACACCTCACCTGAGGCGGACATAGCTGCAAATCTTCCTACTTTTCCCCATCAAACTGACAATACACCCTTATGGGAACGTGTCAAAGTAAATCGCAGTTTACTTAATAAGCAGCAATCTCTCCAATTTAACAATCTTCTTAGAAGATATCAAAAGTGCTTTGTGGGATCGGATGGAAATTTAGGGAGATACACAGGTCCTATTTCTCACAAAATCAAGTTCGTTCCGCATGCAACAGCTCCAAAACAGCGTCCCTACAGGGTACCTTTGGAAAAGCGTCAAGAAATCAAAAGACAAATTGAGGAAATGCTCCGCACGCGTATAATAGAGCCGAGCACTAGTAAATTCGCTTCACCTATTGTTTTAGTGAAAAAGCCTTCAACTAATCAATGGCGTTTTACAGTAGACTATCGCCAAATTAACGCTATAACTGAAAATGAAACCTACTGCATACCGCATATTCAAGACATCATTGATTTAGCGAGCGGTAAAGAAGTTTACAGTATTCTGGACTTCAAAAGTGGTTTTTTTCAAATCCCTCTCGAAGAAAAACACAAAGAGAGAACTGCATTTTCCTCATTTTTGGGTCTTTTTCATTTCACTGTAATGGCACAAGGTTTGAAGGGTGCCCCTGGTACTTTCCAAAGAGTCGCAAACAGCTTGACAAGAGAATTGAAAGCTTGCTGTTTCGCCTATTTGGATGATATCATTATCGCCAGTCATTCCATAGGTGACCATTTTCGTGATCTAGAAGAAGTTTTGCAACGCATTGCAAATTTTGGCATGAAACTCACAGCGGAAAAATGCTCTTTTATGCAAGAAGAAGTTCCATACTTGGGAGTTCTTATAAGTAAGAGCGGAACAAGACTAAATCCAGAAAAGATAGCTAGCATCACCAAGATACCTAGACCTCAGGATGCTAAAGCTGTTAAATCTTTTCTGGGTGCAGCTTCGTACTTTCGCAGATTCATACCACGCTTTTCGTATGTTGCCGCTCCTTTAAATGCTCTTCTCATAAAGAATGCTCCGTTCCAATGGACTAATCTTCACGAAAGTGCATTCGTTTCTTTGAAAAACGCGCTTACTACAGCTCCAACTCTTGCATCTCCTATAATAGGCAAACCGTACATTATCCACACGGATGCTTCGACTACAGGTCTAGGAGCGTGCTTACTTCAGCAGAACCCGCAAACGCTAAATGAGCATCCAATTGCGTACTGTAGTCGCCCGCTGAACAAGCATGAGCAAAATTACTCAATGATAGAGCTTGAGGCGCTTGCTATAGTCTTTGCGCTCAAACATTTTTACCCATATGTTGCTAATGCCTCTATCACACTTATTACTGATCATGCTCCGTTAAAGTCACTACTGTACAGATCAGACCTTGTTGGACGTTTAGCAAAATACCAAATCATGATACAAGCTTACGATCTGAAAATTGAATATCGGCCGGGTAAACATAACACTTTTTGCGATTTTTTGAGCCGTTATCCGGTAGTAATGAACATTTCTACTACTCCCGACTCAATTCCTAGCTTAGATACCATCAGGGAAAGCCAGCAAAATTCTTATTTTGGAAGTTTGATCACCTTCTTAACAGGGAATGCTGAAAACCCTCCACAGCAGTTTTTGAGTTCATTAGACAAATATTCCATTTTCAATGGTGCATTGTACTATAAGGCCAACGAAAGACCAAAACTTGTTATACCCGACTCTGAACTTCAAAAGCAGATCGTAAAACTTCTTCATGATAATCCTTTGCTAGGTTCCCACTTAGGAATTCGAAAAACGTACATAAAGGTCTCGGATAAGTACTATTGGCCAAACATGCATCAGGATATCGCAAACTACGTTAGATCTTGCGCAGCCTGTCAAAAGGTGAAAACGCCAGCAGGAAACATCATTCGCGAGGAACTGGGAACTTTTCCCATTCCTCAGCGTCCTTTTGAGCGTATCCACATTGATGTAATAGGACCATTGCCGCAATGTATTGATGGTAGCAGATTCATAGCTATCACAGTCTGCGCTTTCAGTAAGTACATTATCTGTACGCCTTTAGTGAATCAGACGGCTGATTTAGTAGTAAAAGCGCTCATTAACGATGTGGTATCCAAGCACGGGATCCCTAACGAAATCGTTAGCGATAGAGGCTCAAACTATGTGAGCGACATTTTCACTCAGGTTAACAAAACTCTGGGAATTGAGAACAACTTTACCACAAGCTACAACCACAAGGCGAACGGCCAGGTTGAAAGAATGGTAAAAGTTGTTACGGATTCTCTCACAGTCTACTGCGCAGAAGCCAGAGACTTGTGGACAGAATTCCTGCAACCCATCGTTTTTGCCTACAATTGTAGCAAAAACGATACGACAGGGTATAGTCCGTTCTTCGTGATACACGGTAGACATCCGGTCACATGGATGGACGTCGTTCACAAATTACCTTCTACTCTTACTTTTGCCACAGATAATTTCGCAGGCGAGTTTACGACAGCCCTGCAGACTACGATTGTGGAAGTGGGAACCAGCATAGCAGCGAAAACGGCTGACTACAAAGCTGGTTACGATTACCAGAAGAAGGTATACAGTAAGGACCTTTCCATTGGGGACCTTGTATTGTTGCATGACGACACAGTGCGTCCCAAATTTACCCTCCAATGGAAAGGCCCATTTGTGATTGTCTCCATGTGCCGTCCCAATGTCACCATTAAAAGTCTGTTCAACAATAAGTCACAAACGGTGCATGTGAACAGACTCAAATTGTATTACAGCAGGCCGCAGGAGCGTGAAGTCTCTGTGCAACCACAATCTAGTCACACAGAGGCAGAGACTCCACGTTCTAGTGAGCCTAATCTCAGACGTTCAGAGCGTCTGAGACAAGCAACGGATTGGATTCCCTCGTAATGAGTGAGAAGTGCCAGTAGCAATCTCACAAAATTCATTAACGCAGCGGCTACTGGTACGAAGTAAGTTTGCCGCAAGCATACGCACTATAAAAAGAAAGAATTTTTCGATTGGCGGGTCGAAAAACGCTTTCAAACATTCACTTTTCCCTTTACGCCCTTGTGAGCAACGCTAGGAAATTGTTTCCTCTCGAGTTGTGAACTCGATAATCAAATGTTGTGAAATTCCAATGCATTTATGTTGATATTTGTTAGTAGCGAAAATATAGAATTACATATTCTATCTTTTCGTTCAATATTTCATGTTTTACTGATGAATTCTTACTTGTTGTAATGTTTATACCATTTTATTATGTGTGATTTCATCCCTCCTGCAAAATCCCTCACGATATTCATCCTCTTATTCAATTCCATATTGAACAACAATCCATTCTGCTTCAACGTATATATGTCTTCCGCTCGAGGACGAGCTTTACTTTATTGACGGGACGTACGGGAGCGTGCGCTTCGCCTTCTGGCGTTCGCCCTTCTGTTTACCTTGTCTCTTACCGGCTCCTCCTCTATGCAACGTGAAGACGCAATCCAGCAAAGCAACACAGCATGAAGTCCAATTCCCCCCACGATGAAAGCAAACCACGAAAAGATGCATGGTTCCTGATGAGATGAATGGTATAGCAACGATCAATACTCGAGCAATGATGATCAATACGCCAGCAAAATCAGCGACATCAAACAGAGCAGAATTCAATCGATGACGATACGACTATGAGCTAGAAATCGATCAATGGTGATGGTTGATGACGAAATGACGATGATGATGATGATATGGTCAAATGGTCAAACGTGCACTCCGAGATGATCAAAAGTTACGATGGTTTTTCTTCTTCCCGAGCCATGGTCAAAGATGAAAGCTCGAGGACGAGCTTTGCTAAGGAATGGACATGTCGAGACGCAGAGTAATTAGATGGTCCGACAGTCTCCACGCCAACTGGGCGGTGCCCAGAATCTCCAGATGAGCTGGCACTCCCCGGGTGCTCGGTGGTCCCCTCCCCAATTATGTCCCCCATTTTTATATACATGTTATAAATGATAAAATCATCTAGTCAAGAATTCTTCTGTTAAAGATGCAATACAACAGGGTAGAGGGATCAAGTCCCGAGAGTAATTAACTCGTTAGACTTGACAGACTTCATCTTATTTAAAGTGGACAAATACAGTTTGGGCAAAACAAAAGGACCGAGGATCTTTCAAATTATCAAATTCAAGAATCCCTCTTGCGACCCACTTTCTGTTACAAACACTTAATAAGAAAACTGCATTTTATAAAAAGTCTAAAAGGAGCAGTTGTTTGAGTTTTTTGTATTGGGAGATATCAAAGTAGGTAAGGGCCTAAAGGATCAGTTGTTTTGAATATATTGTACGGAAGGTATTAAAGAGGTAATGAGTTCTTGGTTTGCCGCGAATAGGGGGTTTTCAGCATGTTAGTTGTAAGGAGGTTTGATGATGTGATAAGCATACGCTATCTTGATTTGCTTGATCCACTCGATCGACTTCGCTGATGGTCAAAACAGTGGTCTGAACAACAATGAAGTGGATGAAGTGGATCAAGCGGATTAAGTATGGCGTATGCCATAAATTAGTAACACAGAAATAACAAGCAACCTGGTACATTTTATTGTGTTGCGCTGCTGTACATGTAGGTAAGGTCATAGTCGAAATTCGAAAGATGGTTTGCCTTGTAGTAGTGCGTGGCATTGTTTGATCCGGCTCTTTGTTGTTTTTAGAAGTCTCAAGTTTTTTTTTTCACGAATGCTTCATGTAATATAGAGAAAGTTCAATACCAATGCTTATTTTGATGCTACCCTCATAAAATTCCAGGATCACTGCTGTGTGTTGTACTATAAGAATTACAAAGGTGCATAATATTGTTGCAAGGAAGAGACTTGGCGAAATCAATACTGTCCATCTTTTTGGTGTCATAATATGTTGGAGAGTATTTTGGTGGAAGTCAAGGTTTACACTTGTCCAGCTATCGAATGCCCAAAATGGTGGTCTAAAGAAATTTATTCATGAACGTTTTTCAACGTATACTTGTTGTGAAAACAAAATTTCTCGGCATTGCGATGTATTTTAGATGGACGTCGGCAATCTCCTTGTGAGATGTTGGTGTTGTTTGAGTGACAAGAAGTAAATGGGGCAGCGTGTGCTAAGCATGTGTCGAATAGTTATCTCATTTCAGTTCCAGTGGTCTTGTAGGCTTTGCTAAAACCAGCAGCTGTGATTTAGTCTTTGGATGCTTTACATATTTACAGATAACTAAGTTGTTCAAAAGTACTGCTTGTTTGTATGAAAATTCTCCATTCGTCTGATTCAACTTGCAGGCAGCAGAATGGAGGTACTTTTCAATATAAACAAGAAAATGACTTTTTTTGTTCTGAGGCTCAAATGGACGAGTTTTTTTCGGTCACGTCACGTGGCAGGACTATGTTGAATGTACAAGCAGTAGTTTAAGGTTGTTCTGCCTTCGATGGTTGTTTGGGTTACTTTTGTGGATGATACTATTGCAAAAAGTACACTCGGTGCTCTTAACAAGACATTCAATTAAACATTATACTGCCTTCATAATGGTACTGAAGCCCCGGCACATTAGCACAGGGCTTACCCTATGCAGGAGCTGTTCCTGGACTGTGCCGCATTCGCTGCAGCTGCCTGCATGCGGTAATGAGCTGTGGGAAGTGGTACCACTTTTCTAACCTTTTTTTGATGTGAGTAAATTTTGCTTGTTGCTAGCTCTTTCGTCTTGTACTGTACCTCTTTCGTCTTGTACTGTACCTCTTTCGTCTTGTACTGTATATCCAAATTTTGATGAAAAATAATGATGTGGTTGAAGAATGAACATTTTTGTGTCGCGTGTTGCGCAGTACTGTATCTTTCTTTCCGCTCCCGTTTTCTCAATATACGGGGTGTCCTAAAAATAAGTACACTTCAATCGTTAATATCTCTCTTCCCATTGTGTCTTTCTCTGCCATTTGAGTGTCATTCTGTAGAAGAGGCTTCAACTTAGATCTACAGTATTGAGCAAATCACCGTTCGCTCTTCATTACTGTAGGATTACTGTAGGAACTTCGGCAAGGATTTTAGGCCGTTGGAAGCTATATTCTGCCTCGGAACAAAACCAAGCCAAAAACTCTTATACCATGTAAATGGAGGCCGCTAACTTCGAATATGAAACTTTTACTTTACTGTGATGCTTTTTTCCAAAGTCATTTCAGGTGAACCGTACCCTATTTTCAGGTGTGTAAGCCGCACTTTTTCGAATTTTCGCCCGGGCTGCTCAGCCGCTCCATTGTGTTTCGAGAAGCCATTCTTAAGCCGCACGATTATATCAGGCAATACGCAGCAAGGTATAGGGTCATTTGATTGCGAGGTTATTTGATGTGTTCGGGCTGGTCGATGTAAGCTAGGACCAGCCCGCGGCTTATACATCTGAAAATAGGGTAATAACCGAATTTCCAGTATCTGTTAGAAATGCCGTCGAAAAAGCCAAAAGCACTCGTAAAAAGTTGTGTAGTGGAATCAGCGTGCGCGAAAACCTTAGTACACAATTTTTCAAGTTTTTTCGAGAAACAATTTTGTTAGATGGCATACTTCACAATGGTTCCACATGCTGGAGGTTCTTACCGTAACCCTACAGTAACGAAAAGCGATCGGTGATTCGCTCGCTACTGTGAACTAAGTTGAAGCCTCCTTTACAAAATGGTACTTTACTGGCAAAAAAAGACCCATTAGGAAAAGAGATATTGGCGATTGAAAAGTGTGCACTTACTTTTGGTACACCCTGTAATTTCGACCGGAAACTCTGTTTTATCTCATAAAGACAGTGCGGCCTTCGATATAACTAGCTTAAAAAAGGTTCAACATAGTCGTCATAATAGCAAATATCGGGAGTTCTCTCTTTGTATGATGACGAGTTTTTGAGGCGTATTATCATTTTTTTACATACAGCCCTTCTTGCTTGTTTATTTTGCGCCACCGTTCCCGCTTTCGGTGAAGAATTCTCAAATTTTCAAACCAAAAAGAATTAACGGTTTCCGCTCCGAGATTCTTCAAACACAAAACGAATTAGCTTTTTTTTCTTAAACCATGTTGCAGTTGGAGGCTCTGAAAGCCAAGAATGAGGCATAACGAACAAGACTGTGACTCTACATTGAAAATAGTTGAAAACGGTCAAGATTGCTATCTTTCGGTGCAATGTTGATGTGCAGTGCGTTCCTTAGGGGCTGCACCGCAGTTTCCCTCCTGTGCCGTTTTTTTTAATTTGCGGCTCACGTTTCGTTACTGAACGATTAGATTTAGATCAAATAAAAAAAAGACAAAGTGACTTTCTTGACGTTTTGCATCCCTCGTAAGCTTTTTCTCAGTGTGTTGTTTTTTACCTGACCGGAGCTTTTTGAGAATCAGACAGCCCTGCCGCAACCACTTTTACAACAAGGTCTCGAGGAAACGCGTGGAGTTGCAACCGACATGAAAATCTTATCTGTGTATAATTAATCTGAAATGGAAAAACAACAAATTAATGAAATGCTTGAGTGATTTAGCCAACATCAAGATTATTATAGCATTTATTCGGTCAAGGTTTCGACGTAGTCGCCTTCGTTGTCGCACTGCGAAATATCGAACAGTCTAGACAATTTTCTAATAGCGTCATGAACTGCTAAATAGTAAGCCCATACAAGCCGATGTTATCGACTCTCTCATTGAGCAATTCGAACACATTAAAACACATTAACATTGAAACTCAAAAGTTACCGCTAGACTTGATGAACTCAGAAGACCCTTTAGATCACAAGGTTCGTCCTATCACAAGTAACGTCGGCGGATCAAGGGATAGGATCTCCTGGTTGCTCAACCTCATCCTCACTCAAATGCTGCAATTTATCTCTGCGCATCTGCCCAATACGAGTGCCCTGTCAGAGCATTTGCGAAGCATGCGATTTGGTGTAAATGAAGTCATGAAATCCCTCGATGTTACAGCTCTTTATACGAACGTGTCCCATCCAGTCGGAATCCCTGCAGGCTGTGTTCAAATTGCTCAATGAGAGGATCGATAACATCAGCTTGTATGGATTTACTATCCAGCAGGTCATGACGCTATTAGAATGTTGTCTAGACTGTTTGATATTTCGCTGGTCGAGGCAATGCTTCAAGCAAATCAGGAGACTTGCTATGGGGCAGCGTTTGGCTGTTGTGATAGCTCTACGCTTCATGTCTAAGGCCTCGGACAGAATTCACGCGATTTGATCGCCGCGATTTCCATTCATTCTCCATTTACATCCAAAACGGGCTCAAAAAGTATTACAACCGAAATGCAAGCTGGTCGGCATGCAATGAAATTGTAACAGTTGTCTTGTCACGATTGAATTGCAACGATTAAATGGCGTGAACTCTGCCCGAGGCCCAAAGTAGAAAAGCCAGCACTCAGCCGCAGTCCTACTCTCTACTACCGTTACATTGATGATTGCCTCATCTTTTGTTTAACTCAGACGGAAATGAACACATGCTTTGACCTACTCAACAGGCAATCAGCTGGCATTCGATTCCCCAGCGAAACACCTAACAAACGAATGGTCAGAAGCCGAAGTGGCCAAACCGAACAAGCTGTATATCATTCAATGCAGTATAAAACGCTGACTTCAAATCTGTCTTTTTTTATCTGCGCTTTTGTGGACGAAGCTACAAGCGTTATTGTGGAAAAATAAAACATAAAAACAGCAAAATTGAGCACATTGTTGCACTTTTAGCTCAGCTTCTGCCTTTAAAAATTTTAAGTAAGCTAGCTGCATGTTTTGGCCCAGCATTGAGGCGAACGTGGCTCTGTACGGGTAAATTTTCAATTTCACGCATAATTTCTAAGCAAAATAATGGTCTTTAATGGCGTATAGCTTCGTTTAGAAAAGCGATAAGCAGGTGAGGAAGATAGATTTAGAGTCAGCGTTCAATGGTGCATCTAATGGTATGCAGCTTGTCTGAATTGGCCACTTCGATTTCTGATCATTCCCTAGTGAGCTCTGGCTGGGAGTTGGTATAGGGGTATAAGTGAGCATGCTTATTACGAACGCAATATTAGGCCCGTATGCACGTACATCCCCGCTGGGGAGGGGAGGGGATCTGAGAGGGGATGCGTCATATCTCGCTACTCCAGGTATCTTTCTTCTTCCTTCTTTATCTTTCTGAAGGTTTTCATACACTGATACCTGCGCATAATTAATGCCAGGTTACTGGCATAATTGGTGTTTTCACAATTTTGTGTGATCCCTTGGGGATCTCCAGGGAATCTCCTGGGGATCACCTCAATTCCACTGCCATTCCCAGATACACTACGGCACCGCTAAATATGCTTACAGTAGAAATAAGTGAAATTTCAGGACATCGAAATCTTTGGTAATCCCCAGCTTGCGAGCCAGGGATCATCGAAAAATTCACAATTTTTCAGATTCCATTTCTCTTGTCAAAAAATATGCTTAGCGCCGTAGTATATCCTCAGTGCAATTTTGCAGCGTTTCCGTTGACTCCTCAGAAAGATAAATCACTTTGAAAATGAGGAGTGATGGGGATCCCCCGGGAATCACACAAAATGGCAAAAAACCAATGTTGTATGGCAGTAACCTGGCATCCATTATGCGCAGGTATAAGTGTATGAAAAACTTCATAAGCAATATAGAGAAAGAAGAAAAAAATACCTAGAGTAGCGAGATATGACTCTCAGATCCTCTCTCAGATCTCCTCCCCTCCCCAGCGGGGATGTACGTACATACGGGCCTTAGTCTTTAGAATCATCTACTACTCCTATCGATCTTATCTATTTCTTGCAAAGTTTGAGCTACGGGACTGAGATTTGGCACAGGAAGGTAATCGAGCATGCTGATTTCTAAAACAGCGGGAATAGGGAAATGGCATGTGAACGTGGGCACAGGAAAAGGTTGTACAGGTAAACGAATGAGAGCTTTACCATAGTGACAGGGCCGGGCGGAGCAGGGTAAGCCAGCCAGTGCTATAATATGGTGTTGGCTAAATCACTAAAGCAACTCAATCGTTATGCCAAAATTCGTTGAAAGTCGAAGGTGGAACATCAAGCAAATTGATGTCTTACTCAAACTCTTCGCATACCCGGATTATGCTATAACACTTCGGTATGAACACTGCCTCATGAACACTGCTTTTACTTTTTCTTATTGTGTTTCTTTCACTTCTTCTCATGTGCTTTTAATTTTCGAAAACGCAGAAACATACAGCTGTAACATACGCAGTGTTTATCAAGTGAATTTTCAACTTATATACTCTGATTCGCCCTTATTTCAATTCAGCTGAAAGTCTGTATGCACAAGTCGATTGCAAATACAATAATTATTTTAAACGCATAATACCATATTTTTAGCCCAAAACTCCTGTAGCCCCAAAACTATGTTTCCGAAAAAAATCTCTCTTTGCAAACCAGCATGTCAAATGCCTTATAACGGTAGCGTTTACAACTTGCATTGAGATGCTACTTATTCCAGCATACATTATGAAACTTTGCAAATTTGTTTTGAAGTTAAAAAATCATTTATGTGAGCCTCTCACACGAATATAGATAGATAACTTTGAAGGTCTCCTTGTCACCATTTCTTGTCCTCCTCATTTAGGTTTAGGCTTTCCGGTGGGAATCCAAACTTCAAGCCTTCAAAAGAACTTGTTAGTGCTTACACATGTTATATATTAGACTGGAAACTAAGTTTTGCAACTACTTTTACAACTCAAGTCTCTTTGGATGTGACGCACTCAAACTTGGAAAGTATGTAGAGCGCAATGTGAGCTACGAATGACCAAAGCTGCTTAATTCTAAATACGAATTAGAAAAATTTCAGCATTTTCTGAAAATTAGTAAATTTTGATTTGTGGTCAAGGCAAAATGAAGTTGTTAGCAGTCTAGACCATGCCGAATAAACCGGAATCGTGTGCTATGTTTCTAAGAGGTTGACTTATTCAGCTCACCAAAAAAGAAATAAAATGCAGAGGGCAATTCAGATTTGTGCCCTCACAATTTCGAAAGAGTTGCTGTACGCAAGGCTGCTGGGGACACCCGTCAATGACTAAGGAGTCAGAACCACAATATTACCGAGCCTTTACATAATGAGGTTCTTTGACCTAAACGAATATCATATTCATTTGTAGAATCAACGCCTCTTTCCTTGTATAGGATGGGACCCTACAATGTACACCTACAGTAATCTTACAAAAAGCCCTCATCACGCAACTTCAGTATCTTTTTCCGGATCAGCATGTCGGATAATCCCCCTATGCCAAGTTTCAACCAAATCTGTCAAATTTTACAATTTTCCTCTTCATACCATATACCTACCGTAAGTCTCACTGCGACGTCAGAATTTGGTAAAACACCAGCTGCGTTTGTAGCTTACGTCATAACCAAAACAGTGGCAAAATTTGAGTGCGCCATGTTGAGTGAGAGGAAAGTGATTGAATAGGTTGCAAAACGTGGTTTCCAACC
The DNA here is from genome assembly GCA_958299035.1 of Cylicocyclus nassatus. Lineage (NCBI taxonomy): Eukaryota > Metazoa > Nematoda > Chromadorea > Rhabditida > Strongylidae > Cylicocyclus > Cylicocyclus nassatus. The sequence goes on from CATQJL010000223.1 coordinate 61,063,805, forward strand.
TGATATATTGAATCGATCAATAATTAATGTCTTCAAAACGCATATTTCCGATGAAACCAACTCCTTCGAAGACCTTTTATAATAGTGAATTAGACTTTTTTTTATTCCTGGTTTCTACGTCTTCAAATTGAGAGAATGAAAACGAAACTTAATGTGTCCTCTTTTCACTTTCCTTGCTTTGTAATCGTAGAATTTATAAATATTTTTGGAAATCATGCCCAACACCTGAAAGTTTTATGCTAAATGCTTTCAAAATTGAGCTTTAAAAAAGATTTAAATGAGCTAAGATAATTTATCTAAAACTTATATAAACAGCTACAGATAGCGCGCTACAAAGAGTGCGAGTGCACGTTTGAATCCTTGTTGAGTCCCTTCAACAATCGATACTCACTTGCATAATACGTGAAAATACAGAATCAAGCGCGGCAAAATGTTGAATTCGAAATACATTTGTATTTGTGTGTTTGTTGATGCGGTCTCAGCGTTACTAACTTTGCTATTTTATCTTTAAAGCACAGGGTGGCTCCAGTAATTTTATCAGGAAAATAGGTCCCCTTTGATTACGCGGTACTACAGAAGTCACGATTTTTCGCGAAGCGATGCTGCAATGCGATTCCAAGAATTACAAAAGCCACCTTCGTGTATATTCTCGCAATGCTACTTTTGGCATCAATAGATGGATCTGCAGCCACCCCCACCTTCCACCCCGCCCTGCGCCATGCAAATGAGAGTTTCTGAGGAGGGGAGGGGAAAGGTCACAAAATTTATGCTACACGGTAAGCGGCAGCCTTGTGCGCGTGAGTCCCGTTGCCGCTTCACAAATTTAGAAAGCAGATAAGAGAAAAAAGATGAAAAGATTAAGTTATGTGAAGCAACAGAACCTTACCTTTTACCTCAAACTTTGACTGGACCTTAGCAGAGCCATGATTTAGTCAATCCAAAAAATTGCAAATGTTGAAATAACTGTCGCCGCGCTAAGTAAAGAATGACTCTCTGCTTCCTTGGGCCACGTTGAAAAATTCCATGAGCAAAAGAGGTAGAGACATGTTAAGTTTACGTCTGAAACCTGGAGACCTTTTTCTTTTTTTGTGATAATCAAATTCTCTGAATTGGCAGTGAGAATAACTCAGAAGTCCACTGTCTCACAATTCTTCTTTCTCATGTCATTTCCAGATTCGTTTTACTAAAACGAGACTTTTGTCAGTTTTTAGCTGCCGGTACGAATGCAGCTACTCTTGAAGCTTTGCACCTAAAGCAATGTGCAATGTACTTTGAGCACGATTTTTTAAACCTTTCCGGTGTTTTAGATTCCGAATGGAATAAATTGTCATAAAAATTTGCGCTCAAGAACAAGCTGCCTATGTATATTTACGCATCAAAAATGTTTTAAAATAAAAACCTTCCATAAGATTTGTATATTGGGTTGTAAAGAAAGTTCCCGGGCACTTGCGAAAATTTTTTTCAAGGCGCTGTAACCTCAAGAAGATTGATTCTTTTTCAAAGTTACAAACTTCGTTGCAAAGACAATTTTGTCCATAACATATGTTCATGTTGCTGGCTTCTCAGCACCTCACTGCGGTCCACCAGCATGCGCAGAAGGAAAAAGGTCGTCGAGAAAAGTGGCCTATTTGTGCAGGATTATCTCAGGCATGATGAGAGGTGGAGAGCCCAGATGCTGTGGTTATGCAGACGTCTGCTGGGGCTGTTATGAGGACCGTTTATTTCTTTGAGGGACCACCTGCAGAAAATTTTTTCCCAGAAAATTTGAAAAATCGACCATTTTTTGCCCCCAAAAATGCACCATTTTTTGAGTATATGAATTTAAAGTCTTCTAGCCCTGCACAGAAAGGACCAAATCTTCGGTTACTGGGAACATTGTTGGGGTAATGCCTTACACATCTTTTGGACCCATCATCTAGGCGTGGCGATCCCCGCAGAAGCAACGCCAGCTGCTAAAAGAGTTGCAGTCAGAAGCAAGTTTGACAGCTTGTAATTTCTGAGCGCAAATCGCAAAACTCGAGTGCAGCGGCGGATCAGTAGTCAACAGGCTTCTTAATCAAATCACCCATGAATTGGACGAAAATCTTCGACTTATACAAAAAATGGCCGTAGGAAGAAAAATTGTGAAATTTTTACGGTTGGAAAGATTTTTCTTTCTGACGGGCGATCAAATACGTCTTGGCATCGATAGAAGTCAGAAGGCTCAATGAAAACTTCAGGCTTCCTTCTAATGAATAGTATAAAAAACTTGGTTTCAAAGTCTGACCGAGCAAAAAAATACGTTTGAAAATGAAATCTCCAAAAGTGCCCGGGAACTTTCTTTACAACCTAACAAAATAATCTAACCCTCAATAGTGTACAGAGTGTCTCAAAAAAGAATGTGCTTGTGCCTACTGTTTAAATGTTATTAACTCTCTTGCTCAAAACCCTATTTGAAGTTTCTGCCGCTACAGTAAAGAAGAGAGATGGTTGATTGGTTCTACATTGTAGATCTAAGTTGAGGCTCGCTCTACAAAACGGTACTCAAAGCTTTTCGAAATACTCCATTACTAGAAAGTTATTAGCAATCAAACAGTATGCACATTTTTGGGACACCTGAACGATTAATACATTAACTTAGGCAGAAAACTCTTTTTTATGCCAAAATGGCCAACTAAACTGATTTTTGTCAAAGAGTTGTGCCTATCAGCTAGAAAGTGCTTCACCAGAATTTATATATCGGTTCTTTGCGAAATAAAAACCTTTCCGACCTCGCAAAAACCTATAAAGGGTTCAAATCTGCGCAAAAATTCCTTTAAAAATTTCGAATTGAATGTTATCCTAAAAATTTCGGTGTTTTAGAAACAACGCTGACGAGCTGTCCACTCTGTCCTAAATTTAGCAGCAGCGTCAGACATGTAAAGAAGGAAAGCTTAGTTTGAAGAAGCTTGTTGAAATAAGGTAGAGAAACCGATAAGTTGTCTAGAGCGCGCCGATCGCGCTCCCCGCATTTTCAACTCAATCTTCTAAATTTGCCTCATTTAATGTGACCTGGGCATCAGCCTTATAAGGCGGTTTCCTAATAAATTCTTAAGAAATCCAATACACCCCAAAACTGGGGCGGTATGCATCAGCCTCCCGTTTGGGTGAGTGTTCCCGCACAAGTCGTAATCCAGTCGGACGCAAGTGCCTACCTTTCAATTCACGAAGGTGGTTGCCTGCCACCGTATAAGAGCCTGAGTGACAGAATCGTGTAAGTACGAAACGCTTGGTTGACTGCCCGATCTCGCTTGACGACAATTTGTGTGAATTAGCGCATCTTATTAGGTGGCCGATAATGTTACTCATTTGAACAATTTATTCACTAGTCAATGAGTGTTCAATTATAAAATTTACAAGAGTTTCAAATTCCGCTCTTCATCGCGGCTCTAAATCTCTTGTAAATCTCAAAATTAAATCAGATCAAATCGCAAAACAGACGAATTTTTGAGATCAATCCTGCTCAGGTATTTTCTTTTTAAAAACGCACAAAACCCTTAGGCCAAGAAAGCGGTCTCATCCTGATCGCAGCTCACTGAACGGCGGACGAGCGTTCTACATTCAACGTAGCCCTGCTCCCCGCGAAGTTGCGCTGAACACGGGTTTACTGCGGTTCACTGCCTTTGCTTTTTCTTAGTAGTAGCGTTCAATCACCTCTCCCCAGTACCGTATTTGGTGGATGCGTGCATCGCCCTGCAAAGTTTTGCGCGAGGACCCATTGCAAGAGCAGTGGTCAACAGGCGATCGTATGCAACCCAATGTAAGTGCGGTGGTAGGGTTTGGCTTGGGGACAAATTGCAATATATACATTGAAAGCATTGCCATGTATCAAGTTGGTGCAAAAGTAATGCACATTTTGCGAATTCTCAATTTGACGTGCTAAAACTTTCTAACAATTCTACATTTTCCGATGCGATTAAAACCATCAGAGGCAGCAAGCCTTTTGCAATACAACGCACGTCCCCTTTTACTCATACCACCAAGGGGTAGAAAAGAATGGTTCAAAAGCAAAAAGAGTTTCCTTTTTGACAATGAGACCCGGTTTTAAGCGGTCAGAACTTCCTTCAAAAATTGTTAGTGTAAATGACAAGTAGCCCGCCTTGTAACCGCAAGTCTATAGTACAAAAGAAGGTGAAAAGGGCTTGGAAGAAAAAGGTTTTCAAGAAAAAATTAAAAAGCAAAATTGTCACCTTTTTTCATGGGCCCTAATGTCCCAAATAATGGGATTTTTTGATTTCTGCGCACTGAACAGCTTGAAATTTTCGCAAAAACTGTCAAACGGAGCACCTACCCTTACTCTTGCGAAATGAGCGAAGTTTGGCAATTGCTTTCTTCTTTACAAATCCATGGACCATGGAATGAATGCAACGACAACTCATGTTGAGGTGTCGATACCTCAGCTTAGATGACATCAGAAGGGTTGATTGTGCACAATGTTGGCAATTTCCGCTACATACAGAAGCGGAATTTTCACAAAAACGCTTTCATTCGCACTTTAGTGCTGGCCAGAAAAGTAAATGAAATGAAATTCTGGTTTTGAGTGCAATTTTGGAAAGCTTTATAAATTTTCAACAAATGTGGCTGGAAGCCCGTTTCCACAACCATTGGATAGAGCATAAGAAGAGCTTTTTGATAGCATGCTAATTTTCTTTTATAGAAGAAAGTTTGGTTGAAAAAGATGTCTTGAAACAGGGCTAGAAAAACGCACATTACTTTTGCACTAACCTAATACAATCCTTTTGAAAACGAATTGCCCACGCGCCGCTTCGAACATTAATGCGCGGGGCGGCTGGAAAGTTGGGTCCCGTGGAGCATCGGCTTGTTACAAGCGACAATGAGCGAGCGCTGATTTTACGCATTTTATAAGCTTTTGGAAGAAGTTTTCGTCAAAATATACTCTACATTGTTGGAAACGACATGGATGTTGACGAGAAATTCTTTGAAAACGGTGAACGCCTACAGTTCGCGGCGACCGCTCGCTTACGCTTAGGCTACGGGCAATTAGGTTTTACAAGGCCTATAAATGAACTGTCTTACAATAAAGCCTAAGATGTGTTTCATATTCCCCATTCTATCCTAAAGTGGCTTTTGATACGTTATAATATTGGTATGATAGTAAGAACGGTACTATTCCACATTAGTTTATGCGAGAAATGAAAATTGCGTGGTTTGCTTAAACTTTGTCTGAAAGGGTTATTTCACACGCTAATTAGAAAATCCTTTTTATTCGCAAGTCAGTGTCATCTGGTGAAGTTACGGGTGGATTACGGAACGGGAGTAAAAATGATTTGCCCCAATTCTCGTTTAGGAGGGAGGGGATATTTGCACGATAAACACAAACATTCGTATTCCTTTTGTACGGCAGCGCCATTTTCTCTGGTCACGGTGAATGGCTAATTCCTAGCTTTGCTCAGAGGGATTTTTAAGCATGATTTTGAATATCTTGCTTTTTTGCGTTTTGTAATTTGTTTCGCCGAATTTGGGTGTACAGTCTGTGGCTAAAGTAATAGATTTGCGCGAAACTTTGTGCAGAGGGGGGGGGGGAGGTCTAACGTGCAGATCACGTATATCGCGCTCGTCTTGCATTGGTAAAGCCTTTTCGGATTTGAGATCTAGATGGGGCTAAAAAGCAGGAAAGTTGCTCTTTCACGTTGTTACTGACCGTAACTATAATAATATGGTGTTGCAGCAAGCGAGCATGATATTCGTGATCAGCATGCTTGACAACCTCTCCGGGCAAAGTTTAGAGCAAATTTGTGAGATTCTGATACGATTACGGCCGAAACCGCCGAGGGCTTTTACTCAAAAGAATAAAACACGAATTTATTGACAATAAACAAAGAACAAGGACGAAAATCGCAAAAACGAGATCGTGGTGAGTTCGAGAGACAAAAAATGAAAAAAAGGATCACTGAAGACGTGCTCACCGACCGCCGGTGAGGCTCGGACTTCGAATGGCGTTCGAGACGTCAATAGCCGCGCCAAGATCGATGCGTGATCTCTTCGGTGGTAGATCACCCGCTGATCGCGACATCTCCCCCCGTCTGATTGTCGACGTCCTCGGCGGCGTCCAAAGATGAGGTAAATGAGCTTCTGGTGCTGCTCGACGTATGACCTCATAAAGAATCTTCGCATTCGCTACTCCATCGTACCTGCTGTAGAATTGAAGACTGGTTTCTGGAGCTGCTATTTCAGCGTATAGTTTCCCATTCACACTGATTGTTCCGGATATGATGAAGATTTGGTTTTTACTCCCGACTGTCGTTATCGTCTCGTCCAAAGTTTTCCACGATTTCTGCATTTGCTTCCATTTTTCATAGTTACTCTCCAAGCACGGCGTCCACGCTGTTACGACAGTTCCGCCCTCTCTTAGGTGTGTGAAAATGGCTCGACAAATTTCTTCTACGGTGTCCTGCGTCCATTTCTCGTCTAACGGCCAGGTAATTACCCATGTGCCGAATCTTCTCCATTCATTCAGTAATTCTCTCAAATCCGAAAAACTTCTGGCTACCGCTACTTGCATACCGTTCTTCATGCCATCTCGTTCCATTATGGCCGCACTTTCCGGTGCTGCAAAACCGACTGGACCTTTCTTTTGTGGCGTGTTCCTCACATTTTCTTCCATTAGCTCCTCTTTGAGCTCTTGCAGCGCTTCGTCATACATTGACTGCACCGCGTATCCATTGATTTTCGCACGAGCTTCTATCTTCTGGGTGCTACAAATAAATTCCGTCCATTCCGTGCAGCGATTGTACGCCATTCTCAGGACTGGCTTCAGGGCGGCTTCATCAAGGCAGACGGTTCCTCTTCTGAACAGCTTGATCTTCGTCGGGAGGGCTGTATCGGTCCTTCTGAATATGCTGCTCGCAATCAGCTTTCCAAATAGTGCCCACTGTCTCATTGGCGAATGCACCCGGAAATGATACTCCTTCGATCTCCGACAACTTCGTCACTTGCAAGCAGTCGTCCAAGCAATGATACAGTAGATGACCAGGCTCTTTCTCATCGGTCAGCTTGGCGCCTCTGAAAATAGTGACTACAGTTTTTCGTACCTCTACCTGATCTTTCTTTCTTCCCCTTCTCCCTCTACAAGTAACTTGCTAACTGGTTCGTTGGGAAAGCTTTGGGGTAAAATGCGTAGCTGATCATGTGGAATTCAAATTGGCTCGCTGTTTTCGCCTATTTTCGATATCAAAGCTGAGTTTTCGCTAGTCTGTAACACTCTGAAAGGGCCAGCCCACTCGTTAGTAAATTTTGGATGCGTACTTATACTTTTTTCTGCCGGGACCCTAACGTAAACCCTTTCTCCTATTTTTGGAAGCTTGGTGGGGTCAACTTTGAAATTGGAATCGTAATTCTTTTTCATGCATTGACGCACTCTATCATTGTGCGCGCAAATTCTCTCCTGCACATTCCTTATTCCCTGCATGATTGCGGTTTTGTACTCACTCAAATTTTTCTCCATCATGTACCTGGAGATGCTACTTTGTGGGATTACATCCGAGGGGAACGTCGGATCTATACCATGTAGGATGTGAAAAGAGCTCTCTCCTGTTGCCCTATGGGGGGTCATATTATATGCTAGTATGCAGAATGGTAGCTTTTGGTCCCATTCTGTGGGTACATCTGGGTACATTCGTTGTTTTCCTCAGCATTGCTACTATTGTTCCATTTAACCATTCTGTGATCCCGTTTTCCGCGGATTGTATCCTTTTGTGAAAATGTGCTCGATTTTTGCAAAACTTTCGATTTCCTGCATTACTTTGTTTTCGAACTCCGCCCCTCTATCTGATAAGATTGCTTTGGGCCATCTACACCCGTCAGCAATCCACCTTAGAAACAAAACTTTAGCTACCGTTTCCGCCGACTTATCGGCTACTGCGTAGGCATCTGCAAATTTTAAGAAATGGTCAATCACCGTTACTGCATATCTGTTGCCTGCGGTTGTTATACCTAGTTCCAGCAGATCGACACCTACTACTTCAAAGGGCTTTGTCGTTCGAATGGGTTTCAAGGGGGGTACTACTGCTGTCGTGGGATTGCTGAGAAAACACCTTTGGCATTCCGAGGTCCATTTGTTGATATCTTTTGCCATTTCCGGCCAAAACACTTCCTTTTTCAACCGGTTCAGTACCTTGTGAGCACTGAAATGGCCCGCTAAAGTTCCTCCGTGCGCTTCTTCAAAAACTCTGTATTGTGCACTTTTCGGTACCACATATACTAATGATCCATCTTCTCTGTACATTTTGAGGTCACCTTCGTCTATGATAAAATCTGCTATTTTCACGGGCTCTTTCATTCCGGGCACTTTGGCCGTGTGGTCGAGGTTTTGCTTTTCTACATTTTTGATTATCCAGGCCCATTCCTTCTGTTCTTTTAGCTCTTTTAGCCATGCTGACTCTGTTTTGGTCTGTGTGACACACACAACGGGGTTCTGTTCGACCCCATCTTCGTCAGTGCTTCTTTCATCTTTTACTGGCCCTCTGCTGAGTGCATCTGCTACTACATTCGCTTTTCCTTTCACGTACTCGATCTGCAGTTTGTACCGTTGCAGCTCGAGTGCCCATCGCAAGATGCGTGCGGATAGACTTTTTCTTTTGAATAAGGCTATCAAAGGTTGATGATCTGTTCTCACTACAGTTGGTATTCCGTAGATGAACATGTGGAATCTCCTAACTGCGAATACTACATCCAGTGCTTCGAGGTCAGTTATGTGATATCTCTTTTCTGCTTTTGTGAGCGTTTTGGACGCAAAAAATATTGAATAAATCTGTTTGTCTTTTCCTTCTTGTGACAAGACTGCTCCTAGTCCTGACGTAGACGCGCCTGTAAATATGATGAAAGGCCTTTTGCCACTTCGGGCCTCCTCTATATTAGGTTGCGTCAACACTGGTGCTGTTGGAATCATTTGTTTCATTTTTTCAAAAGCATTCCTTTGTTTTTCATCCCATTTCCATTCTGCCTTTGCTGAGGTCAGCTCGAAAAGGGGCGCAGCGATTTTTGAGAAGTTTAAGCAAAACTTCCTGTAGAACGATGCCATTCCCAAGAAGCTTCTCATTTCCTTTCCATTTCTAGGAACCGGGTAGTTCAGGACTGCTTCAACTTTTCTTTTGTCCATATGTACCCCCTCCGCATCAATAATGTGTCCTAGAAAAGAGACCGACCTTTGCAGTAGCACACATTTCCTGGCGCTCAGCATGAGTCCTGCACTTCTCATTCGTTCGCAAATCTCTCGGAGCAGTTCTATGTGTCGACCCATCGTTTCCGTGCAGATAATGACATCGTCTATATAGCAAAACACTTCGACTCCCAGAAGCCCTTCTAGAACAGTATCCATTAATCGCTGGAATGTTGCCGGACTCGTGCTCAGTCCAAATGGTGTCACTTTGAATTGGAAGAGTCCTTCTGGCGTTGTGAAGGCAGACTTATGTATAGGGGTAGAGGCGAAACAGGCTTAATAGTAATCCTTTATTTTTATTCATTATGTTTTGTCTGCTCATCCAGAGGGATTTGCCAGTAACCACTGCATAAGTCAAGGGTGGTAAAATACTTTTTGCCCGCTAAACTTTGCAAAATCGCGTCGATTGTAGGTAAGGGATACGAATCCTGTCGGACGCACTTATTCAGCTCTCTATAGTCGACACAAAGCCGTATCCCTCCGTCCTTCTTCTGAACTAGGACTATGGGGAAAGCCCAATCAGAAAATTTTTTCTCGATTATTCTTCGTTGTTCCAGATCCTTCAACATTTCTCTCAATTTGGAGCGAACTCCTAATGGGACTGGTCTTGTTTTGAGTTTGATAGGCTCATGATCTCCTGTTTCTATCCTCATCCTGACCAAGTCAGTTTGCTTCAGCTCCTTATCGTTCACTGCAAACGTACCGATGTATTCCTCTAGTATATCTTGTAGTTCTTTTTCAAATTCGTTCTCTTCTCGGTTCTGTTTGATTTGCTCCCAAAGCAGCTTTTTCTTCTCGTTCTTAGCCATCTCTACTGTGCCATAATCCAGCATGGTGCATTGCTCCCATTTTTCTATCCATCTTTCTTTGGTCAGCTCGCCTAGCTCGTCACCTTTACACAAAATCAGTGAGGCTTCTTCGTTGTTAAGCACGGGTATGGTTATCGTTTCATTCGTTATTTTGCATACGCCACTTGTCACTCCCTTTATTTTGGACCACAATACACCTTCTTCACTTTCCGTGACGCACTTCGCCGTTACTAACTTCATTCCATACGACGGGACTATAACTCGTTTTCCTACCCTGACCACCGTCTCCTGCTCTTGTGGGTGACCTCCTTGTTTCTGGCGTTCGGGTTGGAGTGCTATACTGATGCCTAAACTTTCTAAAGCATTGGTGCCCAGCAAGATCTCTAAACTATCCTCTTCGGAGATGTAGAATGCTACTTGCGCTGTTCTACCTCCCTGTATCGCGGTTGGAATTCTTACTCCTCCTAAAAATTTCATCTCATTGCTAGATGCATCGTAGACAATGTTCATGTCGTTTTCCTGGATGCGCTCCAAAGAATCCACATCGTACCCTCTTTCGTACGCTGCGGCTAGCACCTTGAGCGGTATTATGCTGATCATCGACCCTGTGTCGATTAGCGCTTCCACATCGCCTCTTAGCAATTTCGCCTTCATTAGGGTTCGTTTGCCCACTACTTCAGTCCTTTGTCCTTCCTTACATTGTGTTCTCACTCCTATGGCTTTACTCGGTGGATCAGTGAAGTGATTGGAGTCATACTTTCTTCGTTTTGTGTAATGGCACGGTTCTATCGGCTATTGTGCTTCTCTGGGCAAGATCTCGCTAAGTGCCCATACCTTGCACAATTATAACACCTTGGTTCGTTCGCCTTTTCCATGACGTACCGATTGCCTGTTGCCTTATCTTGGCTCCGGTTTAATGTTTCCGTTCTTTCGGGCATGGCTCTTACGCTTACTTTACTTCTCCATTCTTTTCCGTCATATCTGTCTGCCGCCTCTTCCTGCGGCTGCATGACATTCTCCTCCCTACTCCCCGAGGGCGCTTGTGTTGCATGTCCCCACTGGTGTCGGCTTTGGTATTCTTTCACTCGTGTATAGTCGCGGGCTCTATCCTTCCAACCCCTTTCATGCTTAAAGCTCCCCTTGCCATACACTTCTAGGGATTGCTCTATGCTAATGGCCAGTTCCTTGATTTTCTCATAGGCTTGTGTTGGTCTTGTTTTATGTAATACACTCAGCAGCTGGAGGTGCTCTGGCCAGTGCTTGAAATTTTCTAACAAGATCATTGCGTATTCCATAGACTTATTTTCGGGACTCCCCTCCAGGTCTGCTTTGCGTCTTAGTCTTTCTAGCACTATGCAAAAGTCTACTACGCTTTGCCCCGGCCTTAACTTCAGGTTCCTCATTTCCGTTAGGGCCCTAAGTCTCGCCGCCGTAGAGTCTACTGCACTTGCAGTGCATACTGCAAGAGCCCTCCCTAACTCTTGCACTACCACCTTGAAGGTTGATTCCCTTACATCTCTGGGTAGGGTTAGGTACAAATTCTTTGCTCTCCCCCCTAAGTGGTCGTCTATTAGTATTTCTTTTAAGGTTTGGTCCTCTTTGACCACCTTTCCGTACTTCCTAAGGAACCTTCTTAGGAACTCATCAAAATTCTCATTTGTTTTCCCTTTAAAAGTTCCCGGATCTACACACGTTGAAGCCTCTGGAAATGTTAGAAGGCTCTCTGCCATTTCCGGCTCCCTTCCGTTTTCTTCCCAATTCTAAATACGGATTCAAGCGCGGTTCGTAAAGCGTACCATCCTCTTGTTCGGAAGATCTGCGAGAGCGCTCTGCAAAGCAAAATTTTCTCTTTTGCTTTCAGCCATCTTGCTCTTACCTTGATTCGTACTTTCCTTGTCTTCATTTGGGCCTTTTCCCTCTCCGGGTACTTCTGCCTTCAATTGCTGTACTTTCTCTTTTATCTGAAAAACATTGGTATCTAAGAGTTCGCATAGCTCTGTTACTAATCCACTGTCTCTCTTTGTAGTAGATATAAATTCATTTAAGTCCTCTGCGGACTCTATTCCCTTCTTCAAGAGGACTTCCCTAATTTGTCCCCCAGACATCCCTTCCTTTCCAGTTTTTGTCTTCAAAATTGCCAGCTCGCTTTTCGGTTTCTCTACAAGTTGCGCTATTTCATTCTCGAGTGAGTCTCTAAACTTATAAGCTATTCTGTGCTCATCGAGTTTTGAAGCAAGCGTTTCAGGTATACTCGCAATCATGCACTCAACCTCACTAAAAATTTCGTCCTCTGTTATACAGGCACTTACCTGCTTTTCGGGTTTTCCCGTGTCCATCGATTCGATCATTGCCTTTCGTGGCTTTTGACGCGTTCAATTACGTATTCTGAAAACAGTTTTTGAACCTCCCTTTATCGGTTCACAACGCGACAATCACACGAGAATTACACGAAGTCCCCGTTCTGGACTCGCTTTCAAGCTTTCTGTGTCTTTCTTTGTGTAGCTCTCAGACGGCCGGTTCGGCCCCCATGTGAGATTCTGATACGATTACGGCCGAAACCGCCTAGAGCTTTTACTCAAAAGAATAAAACACAAATTTATTAACAATAAACAGAGAACAAGGACGAAAATCGCAAAAACGAGATCGTGGTGAGTTCGAGAGACAAAAAATGAAAAAAAGGATCACTGAAGACGTGCTCACCGACCGCCGGTGAGGCTCGGACTTTGAATGGCGTTCGAGACGTCAATAGCCGCGCCAAGATCGATGCGTGATCTCTTCGGTGGTAGATCACCCGCTGATCGCGACAAATTAGAAATTTTTAGCCACCCATACTGTCACCGTTAACCTGAGAAAAAGGCGCTACCCAAAAAAGGAATATGGTATTGTTCAGCATACCAAATAATACCCCTGAACAAGTTTGGGGCAAATGCGCGATTTTGATCCCTTATCGCAATCCTCCCATAACCACACCAGATGGCATCACCGTGCGAAATAAACGAGATATCGGTAATTAGCGTGCAAGATTTAGCAAAATCCGCTTTTTTTATTTATTGGCTCAAAAACGTGGAGTAGCGCCGTAAGAACTTGTAAGATCAGCAAAGTCGTCTAGTGTTGACTTCCAAAAAAATTATACTATTTTATGTTGGAACATTGACAGATTTTTTCAAACAAAAATGCTGTTTACAATTCCTCAACAACAGATAGGTCAATGTGTGCACGACAACGTGCGTTCAGTTCTTAAGCCGATTCATAGTGGTCTCGAAGTTTCAACATACTTCCCGGCACGGCGGTCGAACTATGCGCGATCTGTGGTGCACGCGCTGCAGCCGCACGCAGTCGTTCAACGGGGTGAAAGTTTCCATAGTTTTTATGGTTTTTTCTCAAATATTAGGTTGGTGCAAAAATAATGGCCGATTTTCCAAGCCTTTTTTCAGGGCAACTTTTTTTCATCAATACTTTTTCGTTAAAATAGATCTAGTGTACCATCCAGAAGCGGTTTTAATGCTCTATCTAGTGGTGCTTGAAACGGGCTTCCATAACCATCTGTTCAAAGTTACTGAGCTCCAAATAGCCGCATCCAAATTCAGAATTTCATTGCATCCACTTTTCTGGCCAGAATTCAAGCGCGTATCAACGGCACTTCTTCGAAAACTTAGCTATTCTATGTAGTAGAAATTGTCTACTTTGCGCATACTTGACTGTATTCTTTGAGGTTATCCAGACTTAGATACCGGCGCCTAAACATGGGTAGCTGTTGCGGTCATTTTAATTCATAATTTTTTTCTGAAGACGTCAATCGCCAAATCGTTGTAGAAAATCCTATATTCGGGGCTCTGAAGCACACTGAAAAAAAAGTTGAAAAAAGTGAGAAATTAAATTTTAATTTAATTTTTTTTCACTAATTAAAACCACACCATAAATAAAAATTATTATGAAAATTGGACACTTTTCATATGCGAGAAAAAAACAGCGTTCCGTTTTTGAACCGATTACAGGTTTGAAGATTTTCTTATCGAGAAGGGAAGCGAGTCAGAAGAAGGAAGGGGAAAACAGTGATACGGAAAAAGAAAATGCCTCATTACCGTCGTTAGAGCTGCAACGCTGAACGCAGCTAAGCACTGCTAGGACAATGTTCGATTGTGCTGGATTTGTGCCAAGACTTCGAAACAAATATGAAGCCCGCTTAGACAAGTCTAGCAGTTGGAAATAAAGCTTGAAGGAATTTTTCGCGTTAGAAAATAAAAGCACATACATTGGTTCTGATCATCACTTTTTTTGCTCTGGCTCAAATATATGCATTCAAACGTTAGAGCTCAAAGAAAGTGCTTCATTAACACAAGATGTTCCTTATTTGTACTCCATCCCTCTTTGATCTCATATAGTCCTATGCGGAGCAAACTTGGCATGGAATTCGAATTCGCACTTCTCTTCGAAGGCTCCGCAAAAGCAAAAAGAGAACTCTAGGCTCCTTTGATGCTTAAACACTTGGACGAGGGGGAGTGGGAAGGTTGAAAGACGAAAGAAGGTTTGGTCGTTTACCTTATAAGGGCAGTCTTTACTTTGCAAGAAAGATTTTACCATCTTGAACTGCGGTAGCTTATCAAGGTGGATCCCTTTATAAAATTTGTGACAATCCACTCTACCGTAAATGTAATGAGACTTTTAGGAATGATTGTTTGGAAAATTGAACAGTTACGATTCCAAAGCATATTTGAGCGGCTCTTCACAACAAGAATCTACTGAAGCTTTTCTGCTCATTTCAAAAGTGTGTCTTTTTTCCAAAGAAGGTTTAAATCATAAAAAATAAATTATCATGATAACAAAACTGATATCGTGATAATTCAAATATTAGGTCATTCCGAAAGTAATTTCGCTTTTTTCAAACGTCACATGTGATGGAACAAAGGTTTTTGAGAGATCTTAGAGCATTCGATGCAGAATTTCATCCTCTTTCTAAAGGTTATAAAATTCTTGCAGCACAATCAATAAGTTTTTGAAAAATTACGACAGTCTGCGATTCATGCCTTTTGAGATGCTTAACTTTCACAGTTTTTCTAAATTTTTTCATAAACCCTCCGAAGGAGTCTAAGTAAAGATTTGATAGAGCAAACCTCATAGGATATGGCGCAACTTTTTTCCGTTTTTACATCCCGTCATAATTTCTTAAAGGATTTATCATAAAAACCATCGGATTTTGACAGGCCTACGTCAGCCACATTCGCATCGAACACCAATAAATCTTCGGAACTTTAAACTTCAGGATGGTGTTACGACTTAACACTAATTTTGCAAAGCGAATGAGAGTTTATGGAATGGTAATTGTTGTGTTAGTACTGATCAGTTGCCTCATAGTGATCTGCACTCGCGCAGTCGATCGCAACCTCAGATTGCGCGGGAAATGAGCGCTATAAAAGGCGCTCACTCATTGCTTTAGTCAGTTCGACTGTTCACTCATCGCCTCTTTTATTTACTGTTCTCTATTATTTTCTAATAAATATCCTTGTTCCTCTCGTGTGCTGCCTCAGGACGAAGAGTCGACGTGTCCGACGTGGAGGACACAACAGTGGCGATCAGGAGCGGCGGCTACTAATCGAAAAAGTAGCCGAAACCACGAAGACGTCACCGGGGATTTGAATCGAAGAGACTGCAGAGAGCGGTCAAATTGCGGCAAGACGAATTGATAGATCAACATGGCGAAAATTGGCTCAGAGGAGATGCTGATTCTGCTCCAGGAGATGAGAGAAGAGCGAAGAGAGATGATGGAGCTTCTGAAGCACATCACAGGACAAAGCGGTACCTCAGCCGAAATCCCGAATGTGATGTCCGCCCTCAGCAATAGGATCGAAAAATTCTACTTCGATCCCGAAGCGGACATGTGCTTCAGTGAATGGTATGGCCGCTACAAGGACGTCTTTGTCGAAGATGCGAAGCAGCTCACAGAAAGTGCGAGAGTGAGGCTGCTATGCGAAAAGCTGGACAAGGACAGTTTCGAAAAATACCAGAGGCATGTGCTACCGAAGGAGGTAACCGCAATTAAGTTCGAAGAAACCGTCGAAACCTTGAAGCAGTTGTTCGACGTGAAGATTTCGGAGTTCACTATGCGATACCAGTGCTTGAAACTGGAGAAGGCGGATTCCGAAGATTACCTCATGTATACGGGAAGAGTGAACGAACTGTGCGAGAAAGCGAAGATCCACGACTCTTGGATAGCGATGGGATCAAGTGTCTTTTGTGGATTTTTGGCCTGAAGAGCCAAAAAGAAGCCGGAATCAGACAGCGACTCATAGCCGTACTGGACAAGGAGTACAAGGCTGGACGGAAGATGTCGCTACAGGAATTGTACCTGGAGTGCGAAAACTTCCCTAGTCTCAAGAAGGATAGCGAGAGTGTGGCTGGTTGCACGAAGATTGTCGAAGCAACAAGCAAGGAAGAACCCAAGACGCTGGAATGCTGGAACTGTGGTAAAGCTCACTTTGCCAGGGAATGCAAAGCGAAGCTGTGGTATTGCAAGAAGTGCAAGAAGACAGGCCACAAGGAGAAGTATTGCGAACAAGTGGCGGAGAGAAAAGCACTTGTTTAGCAAGATTCGAAACGAAGAATCCACACAAGCAGCGACACCAGTAAGAACAAAAGTTGGACGAAACCAAAACGTCATGTGCACAGCGTAGCGGAGATTGCAAATGCAATGGTGGATGTCAACTTGACGCGCATGTATATCGAAGCAAGAGTAAATAGTCATCCAGTTAATTTTCTGCTGGATACTGGATCAGACATCACATTGTTAAACGAATCAATTTGGAAGAGCATGGGTGCTCCTCGTTTGGAAGAGACGAACGTGGTTATCAAGAACGCTAGTGGAGGCTCCATAAAAGTCCATGGAAAGCTATGGTGTGAGTACGAAATCAAAGGATCCAGAAGCGAAGGTTACGCATACGTGACGCCTCACAACTCACTGCTAGGACTGAATGGATCCAGAAGAACGAAGTTATGTCCTATCACTTGAGCAGAATGGTTGCTGAAGTGAAGACAGAGCAAACCAAGGACATCGCTCTGAAGCTTAAAGAAGCCTATCCAAAAGTCTGCAAGAAAGGTTTAGGGCTCTGCACAAAGGAGAAAGCACACATGAGAACTGACAAAAACGTTCGCCCAGTGTTCAAGGCTTGCAGGCCTGTCCCCCATGCTGCACTCGAAGCTGTCGAAATGGAGCTGGATAGACTATTGGAATTGAAGGTCATAAGCCCAGTGACACACAGCGAATGGGCAGCTCCTATCGTATGCGTCAGGAAAGCGAATGGAAAGTTAAGAGTGTGTGCTGATTTCTCAACCGGACTCAACAAAGCGTTGGAATCGTACGATTATCTGCTGCCATTGCCGGGGGACATATTCGCATCGCTCAATGGAGGCATGGTGTTTTCGCAAATAGACTTATCGGACGCCTACCTGCAGATCGAGTTGTCAGAAGAAGCGAAGAAAATGGTCGTAATAAATACGCATAGAGGATGGCACCAGTATAATAGACTGCCTTTTGGAATAAAGACGGCACCAGGAATCTTCCAACAGATAACAAATAAAGTGGTAAGCGGTTTGCAAGGTGTAGCAACCTACCTGGACGACATATTGGTCTGTGGAAGAACCGAAGAAGAACACATGAAGAATTTGCTAGCTGTTTTTGCAAGAATAGCCGAATATGGATTCAGGATTCGGTTAGAGAAATGTTTCTTCTGGCAAGCCAGAAATACGATACCTCGGCTTCATAGTAGATCGAAATGGCAGAAGACCGAACTTAGAGAAGATCGAAGCAATCAAGAACATGGATGAGCCGAAGAATGTCAGTCAGTTAAGAGCTTTTCTTGGCACTACGAAGTTTGGACAAGCAGATGGCTTGTCACGGTTGATGAAGAAAAGTCAGAATAACGAAGAAGACGTCGTGATAGCTGCCGTTGAAAACGACGTTAACTACATGTTGAAGAATTGTATTAGGAAACTACCAGTGACAGTATCAGTTGTGCAATCCTACACGAAGAAGGATCCAGTACTACAAAGAGTGATGACCTACGTGAAGAAAGGAAAGTGGCCAGACGTGAACGGAGAATTGGCACATTTTCGAAATCGAAGCGAGACCTTGTCAATCGTGGAGCAATGTCTGATGTCAGCCGAAAGGGTTGTGATACCCAAGGAGCTTTGAAGAAGTGTTTTGAAGGAACTACATAGTGGTCATCCAGGGAATGTAAGGATGAAGAAGTTAGCTCGAAGTTATGTCTATTGGCCGAATATCGACAAAGATTGCGAAGACTTAGTACGAAGATGTACGAAATGTCAGGAATTAGCCAAGAATTCGACGAAAGTACCATTAGGAGCATGGTCATCGGCGACTCGAGTGTGGCAAAGGATACACATTGACTTTGCTGGACCTATGTAAAGAGTCTTCTACTTGGTAGTAGTGGATGCACACAGTAAATGGCCTGAAATGATCGAGATGACCAATATCTCGGCTGCGAAGACGGTGAAGGCTTTGAAGAACTTATTTGCAAGGTATGGATTACCGCAAACAATAGTGAGCGACAACGTTACTCAGTTTACATCGGATTTGTTCAAGAAGATATGTGACGAAGGTGGAATCACCCACATAAGGACTGCTCCGTGCCACCCTCAATCGAATGGACAGGCAGAGCGTTTCGTTGATACGCTGAAATGCGGAATCAGGAAACTAGAGGGGGAGGAGAGGCCAACAGAAAAGACTCTGAATAAAGTGTTACAAGCGTATAGGGGGAGACGGTCTTTTCGCACGGGCGGTCTCTAGAGTCTCCCTGATTTTGACTTGTCTTAACATGTCATGCACGCCGCAAATCTTTCCTCCCCCTGTTTTGCTTAGGCAAAAGCCGCCGCAGGGTGTATCGCGCGCGGCGGTGGTCCTGAGCGGAAAGCATTACGGTCGTGCGAATCGTCCTACACCCGCGTATAGGACAACACCAAACACGAACTTGAACGACAAAACGCCAGCAGAATTGTTCCTCGGCAGAAACCTGCGCACAAAATTAAGTCTGTTAATACTGATGACAGAAGATGCAGAAGACCCACTCGCACGAAGAAGACGAGAGCGCATGAAAGATTGATTTGACAGGAAACATGGAGTATGTCGAAAGGAATTCGAAGTCGGTGACTTAGTGTACGCTAAGCAGTGGAAGCCACCCCACTTTCACTGGATGAAAGGAACCGTGATGAGACTTATTGGACGAGTCAACTATGAAGTAATGGTTGGAAATGAAATCTGCAAGAAGCACGCAAATCAACTACGCCACCGAAGCGACGAACAGCTTGCAGTCCAACAGCAACTCAAACAACAATCCGAAGCTACGAAGATACTCTTACTCAGATAATCGCCGGGGGCAGGCGGCCATGCGAATTTTGAGCAAGCGCGCACCGGAAAAATAGTTCGCTGATTTGTTGTGGCCCGCTTGCAGAAATTTGGAATAATTTTAGCGAAATTTCAAACGAATGCTTGGAGAACAATCGCGGTTTTCTTATAGATTAGCTGCGGCGCAGTGGCCGCATTCTCGCGGACTTTCCGCGAGAATATGCAAAATTTTCGGGGCCGCGCGGTCCTTTGTGAAGGACCGCGCAGTCCCCAGGTACTTTCCGCTGAGAGAAAGTACCTCAAACTTGAGTAATCAAACCAACGGTGACACCTCTGCCACACAGAGTCTTACCTGTGCTCGACGTATGCCCGATAATGCCTAAAAAGAGTCCGAGCGCTTGCTGAAAGTTTGGCCAGCGCTCACTGAAAGAAATTATTTGCCGAGCGCTTGCAAAAAATGCTGTATTGCTGCCCGCTGGCAGAATATGCGACTGTAAAGGAAGTGCCGCCCGCTGAAGGTTTGGCCACGCCCCAAAATTCTGCTGACCGCCTGCAGAAAAGCGCGAGTTTGCGGACCGCCTGCCCCCGGCCATTATCTGAGTAGATGTTTTGACAGAAGACGACATTCTGCAAAGGAATGACAGTGCAGCTGACAACAATCCCGAGCAAGCGATCGCAAGCGATGCACCCGTGGATTCAACGACATCGACGTCGACATCAAGCCACGAGCCCTCCACGCCACTGCCAACGCTTCGGAGATCGAGCAGAACGAGAAGACCGGTACAACGGTTCCAACCTAGTCCATAGTATGTTATTGCATGTTTGTTTCATAGTTTTGTAGTTGTTTAGATGATAGTGATATTTATGTATGATCGATTTCTTAGCTTTTTGTATTTGTAGTTCATGTTTTTCTCGTAGGCTAGTTTTGTTGTAACTACCCTACTGGGGGAGGTGTTGTGTTAGTACTGATCTGTTGCCTCATAGTGATCTGCATTCGCGCAGTCGATCGCAACCTCAGAGTGCGCGGGAAATGAGCGCTATAAAAGGCGCTCACTCATTGCCTTAGTCAGTTCGACTGTTCACTCATCGCCTCTTTTATTTACTATTCTCTATTATTTTCTAATAAATATCCTTGTTCCTCTTGTGTGCTGCCTCAGGACGAAGAGTCGACGTGTCCGACGTGGAGGACACAACAGAAATATCTAATTTCGATTTTTCTGGGTACAGCCCGGAACGCGTTCGAAAATATGAATTATGATGATTTTCTACGCAAAACCATAAATGGGAGACAAAAAGCATCCACTAGAAAGAGGACAACAAGCTGCATCGAATGACACTCGAGCTGCTCACTGTTTGATGTTCTACGGTGTTTGAGTTGACCAAGAATGGAAATTGGTAGCATCAATTAAAATCTTATTAAAAAATTTTGAGGAGTCATGTGGAGGAGAGAAAAATGGTTTTGTATCCTGTAGGGTTTGCTCTATCGAATCGTTACTTGGACTCCTTCGAAGGTTTTATGTAAAAATTTAGAAAAACTGTGAAAGTTAAGCATCTCAAAAGGCATGGATCGCAGACTGTCGTAATTTTTCAAAAACTTATTGATTGTGCTGCAAGAATTTTATGACCTTTAGAAAGAGGATGAAATTCTGCATCGAATGCTCTAAGATCTCTCAAAAATCTTTGTTCCATCAGATGTGACGTGCTTTTGAAAAAAGCGAAATTACCTTCGGAATGACCTAATAAATAATTATTTAATAATAGTATTCAATAAATTGGCACAACTTGAAGTTTCTATAGAATAGGCTTGATCGAATTTGTGAAAAACTTACGTGACTGCTTTTGGACCCTTAGGTGTTGTAATCGTCCTCCACTTCTGGGCATTCACAAAACTGATTCCAGCTATCAACAAGGGAAGCATTAGTATCACCCAGTTCATCCTGAAAAAATTGAATCGATGCAAAAGTCTTGTCAACTTAATTTCATC
Organism: Cylicocyclus nassatus; assembly: GCA_958299035.1. Lineage (NCBI taxonomy): Eukaryota > Metazoa > Nematoda > Chromadorea > Rhabditida > Strongylidae > Cylicocyclus > Cylicocyclus nassatus. The sequence continues at coordinate 61,085,149 of CATQJL010000223.1, forward strand.
TGTAAATACGGTAGATTAAAGATAATCACTTACTTTCAAAATTACTATTTGAGACTTACGGGAAGCTTTGACAGGCAGCAAAGAGCAAACCTCATGCTAACTAGATCAATTTTCTATTAATTTCAGTTTCTCCTTCGAAAATTTGCCAATTGATTAATTTCTGAGTTGTTAAAAATCGCATGATATGCTACCGAAGCAAACGCTGCAAAGTCTTCAAAACACCGTGGTTCCAATACTCAGTCTTATCATTACTATCCCCACAAAGCAATGGAGGGATTTTCTCTTTATAGAAGAAGAGATTTTGTAAATTGAAGACGTCAAACGCAGTCGTGAAATTGAGAAATTCTGCGATTTATTCAAAAATCCGCCATATTCCAACAGAAGGCAATTTTTAGCAAGAGGAGAAAACATTGCAACGATACCTAAAGGAGAGGTCAGAGGTGCGAATTTTTCAGAGATCACCAGTTTAGCAGCTCCAATCTAGAGCTAAGAGAGTCTTTCAGGGAAACCAGACTTAGTGCTCTATTACTTAGCTCTGAAGCTACCACTTGCTAAGTTTGACAGCGTTCGGTGATCTGATTGGAATATTCACAAAAACATCATTAACTGCATTTTCAGGGCTTTTGACTCGCGACACCTATGTATTAATATAAATAGGAAAGAGTAACTCATGAGACGACTATGCATATCTTGTTAAAGATTTACATTACTTCTAGAACATCCTCCATATATATACAAAGCTGAGTGTTGATAAATTGTTGATTGTGTGTTTATTATAGAAATTCTTGTATGTGGAACCAATGAGTGCCAAACTTTGCACACATATGTTTTCGATACCGGTCCAACCCCTAGGCTACTTTTCGCAGCGAAATTTCCACTCCTATTGATTTATCGAATTCAAAGAAAAATGAACTCTTATCAGTTGATATCAAACCGCCTCCAACTTTTATAACAGTAGCTAGAACCCACTTTTATTCAGCGATGGGGAGAGCGGCAAAAAAGAAAGATTGGCCCAGGAGAGAAATAGAAGAAAGCCTTATGTTAAGCGCCTTGTCTGCTCTTTGTTGAGCAGGTTGAAAACACAGTGCGGGGAAAACCGGGCATGCCAGCTAGTAAAACAGTCAAATTGCACTAATTGATGTCCATCTGGCGATAAAAATGCGATTCTTGACATATGCCCGGTACAACTGTTTATCATTTCATGTTCTACTTGGTTAGTATGGGCCGATTGTGAAATTTGGTCAATCAAAAAAATACTGTAGAAATTACAGGTAAGCCACAAACTTACTACACTTGCACTAATCTGCAAAAGATTTGCTCTATCAACTGGCTATCGGAGCACTTCAAAAACTTGAATTTAGGTAAAATTCTGAGAATTAGCAAGTTAGACCTAGAAATGAAGGGTTTGACCACTATCGCTTATCTCAGCACTATCTCGATGAATCACATCCCAATATGTCAGCTGGAAGGAGGAAAAAATTTTGCATCGAAGACAGCTTAGATTGTTTGCTTACCGTTGCTGTAACAGATTCATGGGTCTTTAAAAAAACTGAGAAATCTTTTGCACTATAATGCTTCTGGACTACAACATAACCTAGGAAAATTAACCCAGCAAGCAGGAACATTGACACTAGCGTTTGAGCTGTAACCTTTATCGAAGTTTTGATTTCATTCAGAAATAGCATGACATTTCGTTCCGATCTCAGGAAAGTTTCTGTGATTCAAAGCTTTCAAAAGCTTGTATTTTTTACACATACAAATATTAAGACGTCAAGAAAATTCTTATCGCTTTACCTGGACAAGCGTCACAATCCGCGCAATAAAGGTTTATTGAAGATACTGGTGGCACTCGATGCAATTTTTCATGCTTTTCAAGTAGATGTTTTCATATTATATTATTATATACAGGGTGTCCCAAAAAGATGTGCACACTGTTTGATCGTTAATAACTCTCTTGTTTTCATGTCTTTTGCCGAGCTTTAGGTACCATTCTCTTGAGCGAGGTTCAACTTAGATTTACAGTATGGAGCGAATTATCAGCCGCTCTTCATTACTGTAGGATTACGGTAGGAACTTCGAGGAGGATTTTGAGCCATCAAAAGCGGTATTTTGCCTCAGAAAGAAAGCCAAACAAGCCAGAAACTCTTGAACTGGGCTAAGCAAAGTCGCTGATTCTAAATATGAAAACTGCACGTCAGGACATTGTTTCTTTCATGAGTTATTTCCGATTTAGGGTAACGACTGATTTTCCGATGTTCGTCAGAAATTTGAATACGTCATCAAGAAAGCTCGAAAAATTGGTGAAAAGTTATGTATTGAAATCAGCACGCTTGAAAACCTTGCTACACAAATTTTCAGATTCTTTTGAAATTATTTCATTAAAAGGCCTACTCTACAGTGACGCTGTATGCTGAAAGTTCATACCGTAATCCTACAGCAATGAAGAGTGATTAGTGATTCACTTCATACTGTAAATCTAAGTTTATCCTCGCTCTATAGAATGGTACCTCAAGCCCGGCAAAAGATAGGAAAGCAAGAGAGTTATTAACGATCAAACAGTGTGCACATCTTTTTGGGACACTCTGTATATATAATATGAAAGCAGCGAAGCCTTTTTATCCTATTCGTTCTATTGAGTAATTTTTCGTTGATCGCTATAATTGTATAGTGGCAAATCGTTTTACGATGTAATTTATATAAATATAACTATAAATATTGCAGTTTAACGAACGAGCTCTCAGAAAATTATAAACCACAACCCATGGTTTTTACAAGATCAAGTTTCGCCTTTTTTGAATCCCCGAAAAAGTTCTGCGGATAATTAGAGCAAACATTACAGGATACAAGACAATTTTTTCTCCTTCCATAGCTTACTTTTCAAAATTTCTGAGGTTGTTTTTATGCTACCGTAAGCATAGACGGTTAACTTAAAGACCGCGTCCAGGCAGATGAGGACTTATGGGGAATTTAAGTGAAAAATGATTTTGAGGCCCTAACTAAGGCACTACCCAAGCGGCAGCGCAGGTGGACTTCCTAACAGCTGAAATATAGGCCTCCAAACTGGACCCCAGGATCGTATTCACATGGATTGGTGGCAATTTCGCGCGAGGACACACGCTTTGCGCCATGAATTCATGCGAATACGATCCTGGGGTCCAGTTTCGAGGGGATTATCTCCTCGAAACTGGACCCCATCCTTTAGAGCACTACTTGAGCTGCCGATTGGGCAGTGGCTTAGTTAGGGCCCCAAAATTACTATACACGTGAGACCCCATGTGTAAAGACTTGCCTGGACTCTGCCTTCGAATCTCATAGGACATCAACAGGGGTGTTATACGACGCAACATTTTCTCTTCTTTCAAAGAGATGTTTTTTGTCTGATTCGTAAACTTGGGGATTGAATCAACAACCAAACTGTACCTGGAAAATTCCAGATCTGAAATTGCGAAACCTTGGACACTCATTTGTTTTGCTGCTGAAATTACTGCTGAATCGTAATCGACTTTTGAAAGCATCAAAAATCGAGAATTTATTGATGTTTGACGAGGCTGCGTTTGATATATTTGCTAATGTTCGATTTTGTTTGAAATTTTGTCGACAAGTCATGGGGAGTTATGACAAGGAAAATAGAATTGTTGTATATCCCATAAGACTTGCTCTATTTATCCGTTGCTCGGAATCCTCCGGAAAGTAAGTACAAAAATAAAAATGGCTACACTTTGCCTTGGTAATAACCATGGGTCGTGGGTTTGGTAAGATGAACTGCAGTACATCAAAAGGGCATCGAATATGTACCGAGATCGTTCAAACTTTTATTTCCCGGGTTGTGGCGCTTGTTCAATAAAAAGTGAAAGTACTTTTGGCAAATCTAATAATTGTGTTTTTACATACTTTATTTTCAAAGTGAAGGACATTCCGTTGATGTGCAATGCCGTGAATTACAAAAAAAAACAGCAAGTGAATTAGCAATGTGGCACAAAACATAAACTTTAGATAGAATTGTGTAACCATATTTCTACCACTTCGAGTTACAAAAATATTTTCAAAAAGGATTACGCTTGCAAGAATCTTGGATTTTACTGAAATGTGACCAGGTTTGTTCAACAAAAATTGATAACAAAACCGAGAAATTAGCGATTTCAATATGAATGCACCGACAAGGCTACTTAAAAAACGACAAAAGAGAGTGCTTTTGAAAACTTGGTTTTAAGATAAGTGCATTATGCACTTAACGCTAATGCTGTCTGTTTTACGAACATTGAGACAGTTTCAATGCAAGAATAATAATAAGCAACGTTGTTGCAGCACATTTCTAAAACATTGAGAGGATTGTTTTAGAATGGCAATTTGTACAACCGGTGTCATGAATCCCCAATTCATGATTTGTTACAATGTCGATGTGCGTTCTCACAGTGACGGGAATTGTTTAACATTATGTTTTGAGAACAGCAATAGCTCTTAAGGGGAGCCGAGGGAAACGGGGGGCAGGTAAGATGGGCAAGCTGCCTCGTCCCTGACAGGCGAGGAACCTGGCAAATGGCAAATTACACTAGGTAAGGCAACTCAAAATCATAGAAATATATGTCTTTGTCATTGTGCAAGTTGTGAATAAATATTTTACTTGTGGATCGTATTTCATCTAAAGAAATCGTACTGGAATAGTACGAACAACCGGGGTTATCAGGCAGATACAAGAAATGTATAACTTTTCTCATTTAAGACCAGTTCCTTCTTCTCTAATAATGTGACGCCATAATGTGCCATGCTATTCCCAGCTCTAGACATGATGATGGACCGTTTCGCAGAACCTGGCTGTTCCATAGGAAATATTATATAACTAAGTGACTCTTAGAAAAATTTTTTGAAAAAACCCTTTCCGCAAGTACGAAGGCTAAGTGGAAGCCTGGTCACAAATTTTGCGTAAGAACCATTAAATTGCATTATCTTTATTATTTTTCCTATCAAATAGGCAGGTTCTGAGAAGGTCCGTCATCATGTTAGATGAGAAGAATATGACACACCATTATGAAATATTGACTATTTGAGATAAAGAAGGTGGTTTTTGATTGGAATAAAAAAACATGTTTCATATTTGTTCCAGGAACGAAGCTCTATTTTTTACTGCTACATACCTATTGAGTTTCCTTATACAGGGTTCAAGAAGTATATATGCACTTTTACTTCGCTGATATTTCTCTTTCCACAATGCCTTCTGCCGACAGTTGAGTATCACTTGTTACTTACTGTCAATGAGGGAGCAATTTAGCGGTTGAAGAATTAATACTATGCAAAGGCGATAATTTTGTTAATATACAAGGTGTTCCAGAAGTACTCATGCATTGTTTGTCGTCTCCCCTCCCACATGATATCTTGCCTATGTTAACGCAGCATTCTGTAGTGCTGGCTTGGACTTAGATCCACAACATCACCTAAGTATTATTATTTTTACTAATGTAGGATCACGGTACAGACTTTACGAAGATTTTGATCTATTGACGGTTATATTTTGCATCAGAAATTAAAATCAACAAGCTTGTAACTCTTACATAACGCCGACCAGAACCGCTGCCTAAGTACAAAACTTACAGTATACTGCACAACTTCGTGCACAAGTTATGTCAGGTATACCGTAGCACCCGCTTTTTCAATGTTTCTCAAAAATGAGATTACACTATTTGAAAGCCTGGGAAATCCGTGAAAAGTCAACTGGTAAACCATCTTGCACAACCCTGCTACGATGTTTTCATATATTTTTGGATTTTTTTTTTGAAATGGTTGATTTAGTAGCGTTCTATGGTGTAATTTTCCCGTAATCTTACAGTATTGAACAGCGATCGCTAATTCGCACTGCAGGATATCCCAAAAGTGTGTATACACTATTTGACCGTCAATATCTCCTTTCCCAAGAAGCTTTTTGCCCACCTTTAGGTACCATTTTGTAAAGCTGGCTTCAACTTAGATTTACAGTATGGAGCGAATTACGGATCGCTGTTCACTACTATAAGATTACGGTAGGAACTTTCAGCTCATAGCATCATTACAAATTTACCTTGTTTCTGAAAATATTTCCAGGAAATCTGGAAAGTGGTGTACTAGGGTTTTTGAGCTCGATAATTTTATCATTCAAGTTTTTACTAGTTTGCAAAGCTTTCAAAATGATTTTATGGAGTCTTGTAAAAACAGCTATTGCTATCTACCTGGCATAACTTATGAAGGAAACATTGCAGTAATGTGCAAACATCATATTTGGTTTAGCGGCTTGAGTTGACTTAGAATAAAAGTTCCCGGTTGTTCGGTTTGCTTTCTAAGGCGAAATAGGGCCCTTGATGGCTGACAACCGTTCTTGAAATTCTACCGTAATTCTACAGTAATGAAGAGAGACCGGTGATTTGCTCCATACTGTAAATCTAAGCTGAAGCCAGCTCTACAAAATGGTGCGTAGAGATAGACAAAAGACTCTTTACGAAAGGAGATATCAACGATCAAGCAGTGTATACATACTTTTGGGACACTCTGTATACTGTAAATCCAAAGTGAAGCCGCCTTTACAAAATGATACTCAACTGTCAGCAGAAAGCATTGTGGAAAGAGAGATATAAGCGATTCAAAAGTGCATACATACTTCTTGAACCCTGTGTAACGAAACTCTATTGGTATGTAGCAGTAAAAAATAGAGCTTCTTTCCTGGAACCAACATGAAATATGCCTTTTCTTCATTCCAATCAAGACCACCTTGTTTATCTCAAAGAGTCAATGTTTCATAATGATGTGTCATGTTCAACCTGCCTATTTTATAGGAAAAATAATAAAGTAATGCAATCAAATGGTTCTTACGCAAAGAAAAATTGTGCCTAGGCTTCCACTCAGCCTTCGTACTTGCGAAAAGGGTACAAGAATTTTTTCCAAGAGCCACTCAATTATAGAATATTTCCTATGCAACAGCCAGGTTTTGCAAAACGGTCCATCACTATGTTTAGAGTTGGGAATAGCATGGCACACCATGGCGTCACATTACTAGAGAAGAAGGAACTGGTCTTAATTGGAATATGAAAGTCAGACATTTCTTGTATCTACCTGATAACCCCGGTTGTGCAATTTGCCATTCTAAAACAATCCTCTCAGTTGAGATTGATGTCTTGTAGCCAACGCCGAGATTGTTACAAACTTTATTGGCCAACGTTTCGGCTTCTCGCCTTCGTCAGGGCCTGAATGGGGTATCGATTCGTAACCCAGAAGGGCAAATGTCTTTACGGCCTTACGAAAAAGGTTTAAGCCTTAATTTTGGCCAGTAGCTTTGCAACAGTTACTCACACAAACAACACCCTTAGTAGAACGACCGCTGGGCTGACCGTATATGGAGGTACTGGATGTAACTCCCATTTAGTACTTCCATATACGGTCAGCCCAGCGGTCGTTCTACCAAGGGTGTTGTTTGTGTGGTAGTAACTGTTGCAAAGCTACTGGCCAAAATTAAGGCTTAGACCTTTTTCGTAAGGCCGTAAAGACGTTTGCCCGTCTGGGTTACGAATCGATACCCCATTCAGGCCCTGACGAAGCGAGAAGCCGAAACGTTGGCCAATAAAGTTTGTAACAGTCTCGGCGTTGGCTACAAGACATCAATTTCAACTTATAAACTATGCCGAGATTTATCGAGAGTCGTACATGCTATTTACTGAATCCTCTCAGTGTTTTAGAAATGTGTTGTGCAACGAGGTTGCTTATTATTATACTTGCATTGAAACTGTCTCAATATTTGTGAAACAGACAGCATTAGCGTTAAGTGCATAAAGCACTTATCTTAAAATCAAGTGTTCAAAAGCACTCTCTTTTGTTGTTTTTTAAATGGCCTTCTTGGCGCATTCATATTGAAATCGCCGGTTTCTCGGTTTCGTTATCAATCGTTGTTGAACAAACCTGGTCCTATTTCAGTGAAGACCCTGAATAAAATTTTCGAAAGCATGTTCTGTTCTTAAATAATACTTTTGTACCTCGAAGTGGTAGAATTATGGTTGCTTTTTTTGAGCAAACGTCACAAACCGTGAAACAAAGGTTTATATAAAACTTGGTAGGTTTGGTTGCATCTTTCCATGCCCTTTTAAATAGTGTTCTTATAATGTAGTTCAACAAAATGAACTCTCAGAAAATTACCAAAACCCATGACCCATGCTTTTTACGAAGGTCAAGTGTCGCTGTTTTTAAAATTCTTGCACTTATTTTCCGAAGAACCGAGCAATGGATAGATAGAGCAAGCCGTATGGGATACAAAGCATGTTTTCCTCCTCATAACTCGCTACGACTTTTCGACAGACTTTTTGAGAAAATCGAGTTCTACAGATCTATATCAAACGCAGCCTCGTTAGACTCCAATAAATCCTCAATTTTTCGCACTTTCAAAAGTCAATTACGATTTAGTAGTAATTAGATTTAGCAGCAAAACAAATAGGCGTCATGGTTTCGAAATATCAAGTCTGGAATTTCCCGGGTACAGTTTGGAATGTCATAAAAAAACAAGAATCTTGCTTATTTTATCCACAAAAGTTACGAATCAAAAACAAAAAAACATCTCTACGAAAGAGGAGAAAATGTAGCGTCGGATAACACCCGAGTTGTTCGCCTGTCGATGTTCTATGAGGTTTAAGGTGGTCATATATAAACTTGATAGCAAAAAAGTAATCCAGAAATGTTGAAAAGTAAGCTATGAAAGAAGAAAAAATTGTCTTGTATCCTACAGTGTTTGCTCCATTTATTCGTAGATCTTCTTTGGGGAATTCAGTACAAAATTTAAAAAATAGCGAAACTTGATCTTAGTGAAAACCATGGGTCGTGAATGGTAATTTTCTGAAAGCTCATTCGTTAAACTGCAACATGAAGACATCTATTTGAAACAGCATGAAAAATTGCGTCGAGTATTACCAATATCGTCAATGAAACTCTTTCCCACAGGCTGTGACGCTTGGCCAAGTAAAACGAAAATACTTTCGGGTCGACCTAATATTTATATTATGTATAAAATACAAGGTTTTGATAGCCCTAAATCACAACAAATTTTGAAATCGAAACCAAATGCCGTACCATTTTTTTGAATGAATTTTCAAGAATCCATTAAAGATTACAGCTCGAAAGCTAGTGATCCAATGCTCCTGCTTGCTAGGTTTATTTCTCAAGGTTATGTTGTAGTCCAAAAGTATTAGCTAAAGGTCGGTGCAAAAGTTCTCTCAATTTTTTAAAAACGCCCATGAATCCGTTACAGTAACGGTAAGCAAACAATCTAAGCGGTTTTCGATGCAAAACTTTTCCTCTTTCCAGCCTACATATTGGCGAAGTGATTAATTGAAGGAGTGTTGAGATAATCGGTAGAAGTTAAACCCTTCGTTTTCGGTCGGTCTATTCTAACCCCGTAGAACATGAAATGATAAACAGTTTGAGTACCGGTTGTTTGCCAAGAGGCGCCCCAACATTAAATAAGGATGGGTTACACCGCTAGTTATGAAAGTTGGAGGCGGTTCGGTATTAATTGATAAAAATTCATTTTCCTTTAAATTCGATAAATCAATAAGAATGGAAATTTCGCTGCGAAAGTAGCCTACCGGGTGGACCGGTGTTGAAAGCATATGCGTTCAAAGTTTGGCGCTCATTGTTCCACATACAAGAATTTCTATAATGAACCAACTAATTAACAATTTACCAACACTCAGCTTTGTGTATGCATGGAAAATGTTCTAGCAGTAATGCAATTCTTCAACAAGATATGTATTGTCGTCTCATGGGTTACTCTTTCCTAATATTATTATATATTAATACATAGGTGTTGCGAGTCAAAAACCCTGAAAATGCAGTCAATGATGTTTTTGTGGATATTACAATCAGTTTTCCACCGAACGCCGTTAAACTTAGCAAGTGGTATGTAGCTTCAGAACTAACAGTAAGTAAACTAGAGCACTAAGTCTGGTGTTCTTGAAAGACTCTCTTAGCTCCAAACTGGGGCTGTTAAACTGGTGAACTATTAGAAAATCGCGCCTCTTAACCGTCTCCCTTAAGTACCGTTGCAGTGTTTTTTCCTCTTATTAAAAATTACCTTTTCTTGTTGGAACATGCGAAATTTGAGGGAAAATCGCAGTATTTCTCAATTTCACGAGTGGGTTTGACGTCTTGAATCTTCAAAATCTGATCTGATAATAGATGAGTATTGACAGTGTTGTGAAGATTTTGCAGCGTTTGGCTCAGTAACGTGTAATACGATTTCTACAAAACTTCAAAATCAGCTGGCGAATTTTTGAAAGAGAAACTGAGAAAATTGAATGAAAAAATAGAAAAAAGAAAATTGATTTAAATGGCATGAGGTTTGCTCTCTGCTGCCTATCAAAACTTCCCATAAGTCTCAAATGGTAACTTTGAAAATTAGCGATTATCTTCAATCTACAGTATTTACAGATGAAATCAAGTTGACAAGACTTGTGCATCGATTTAATGTTTCCAGGATGAACTGGGTGATGCTAATGGTTTTCTTGTTGGTAGCTGGATACAATTTTGTGAATGCCCAGAAGTGGAGGACGGTTACGACACCTAAGGGTCCGACAGTCACGTAAGTTTTTCACAAATTCGATCAAGCCTATTCTATAGAAACTTTGAGTTGTGTCATCAGTTTTAATATTATGATAATTTATTTTTGTCTATGCTTTGAATGTTCTTCGCGAAAATAGGCACACTTTTGAAAAGAGCAAAAAAATTCGCAAGATTTTTTCGTGAAAAGCCGTTTAGATCGTAAGCGTTCAAGTTTCCAAACAGTTATTCCTAAAAGAGTCTCGTTACATTCACGGTAGAGCGGATTGTCACAAATTTCATAAAAGGATTCACATTGATAAGCTACCGCAGTTCAAAATGATAAGTTCTTTCTTGCAGAGTAAAAACTCGTCTTAAAAGCTAAACGACTAGACCTTCTTTCGTCTTTCAACATTTTCCCACTTACCCCTCGTCCAAGTGTTTGAACATTGAAGGAGTCTGAAGTTCTCATTTTTTTGCCTTTGCGGAGACTTCGAAGAGAAGTGTTTCTGCGAATTCCATGCCAAGTTTGCTCCGCACAGGACTATATGAGATCAAAGAGGGATGGGGTACAAATAAGGAACATCTTGTGTTAATGAAGCACTTTCTTTGAGCTCTAACGTTTGAATGCATATATTTGAGCCAGAGCAAAAAAAGTGATGATCAGAACCAATGTATGTGCTTTTATTTTCTAACGCGAAAAAATCCTCCACGCGATATTTCCAACTGCTAGACTTGTCTAAGCGGGCTCCATATTTGTTTGAAAGTCTTGGCACAAATCCAGCACAATCGAACATTGTCCTAACGGTGCTTAGCAGTGTTGCAGCGTTGCAGTTTTAACGACGGTAATGGGGCATTCTCTTTTTCCGTATCACTGTTTTCCCGTTCCTTCTTCTGACTCGCTTCCCTTTTCGATGAGAAAATCTTCAAACTTGTAGTTGGTTCAAAAACGGAAGCTGTTTTTTTTTCTCGCCTATGTAAACGTGTCCGAGAAGGAAAGAAAATTAAAATTTAATTTTTCACTTTTTTCAACTTTTTTTTCAGTGTGCTTCAGAGTGCCGAATATAGAATTTTCTAAATTTCTACGTACTGAACAGCTGAATGTTTTTTGTAAATCTGGTAATAGGAGTTTACCAGTGGCGTACCCAGGATTTCGGCTCGGGGGGGCGCGACAAAAAATTTTTTCTAAAGAAGGTGCGTGGCGTTAGCCACGCACTCCGAAAAATTTTTGGGGGTGCTTCCCAAAGTTTTTTCGGGTCCCCGACCCCTAAAATCTGGAAAAAGGGGGCGTGGTTCAGCCACGCCCCCGAAAAAAATTTTTACAAGGCTAATTTGAATTTTTAAAAATTTTTAAAAATTATTTTAATTATTTACAAAAATAAACAAGTCACTTACACATTTTTATAACCCATATAAGTAACTTTCAAAAATTTCGCGACCCATTCTCGGGGGGGGGGGGCGCGCGCCCCCCCCCCCCTCGGTACGCCACTGGAGTTTACAGAGTTGAGCAACGATTTGGCGATTGACGTCTTCAGAAAAAAATTATGAATTAAAATGACCGCAACAGCTACCCATGTTTAGGCCCGGTATCTAAGTCTGGATAACCTCAAAGAATACAGTCAAGTATGCGCAATGTAGACAATTTCTATTACATACAGTAGCTAAATTTTCGAAGAAGTGCCGTTGATACGCGCTTGAATTCTGGCCAGAAAAGTGGATGCAGAAATTCTGAATTTGGATGCGGCTATTTGAAGCTCAGTAACTTTATAAGAGATGAGAATGAGAGCTCGTTGGATAGAGCATTGAAACCGCTTCTCGATGGTACACTAGATCTATTTTAAAGAAAAAAGTATTAATGTTGCCCTGAAAAGAGGCTTGGAAATTCGGCCATTAATTTTGCACCAACCTGATATTTGCGAAAAAACCATAGAAACTATCAAAACTTTCTCCCTCCGTTGAACGACTGCGTGCGGCTGCATCGCGTGCAACACGGCTCACGCACACCGTTCGACCGCATTGCTGGGATTATGTTGAAACTTCGAGTCCAGTTTGAACCAGCTCGAAAACTGAACGCACGTTGTCTTTGCACACGTCGAGCTATTTGTTGTTGAGAAATTGTAAACAACATTTTTACTCAAAAAGTTTGTCAATTTCGCAAAATTCCAACATAAATTAGTGTAATATTTTGGAAATCAACATGAACGATTTTTTCGTTGATTTAATAAGTTCTTTCTACTCCACATTTTTTGACCCAATAGATAAAAATGCGGATTTCGCTAAAACTTGCACGCTCATTACCGATATCTCATTTATTTCGCACAGTAGAGCTATCTGATGGAGTTATGGTAGGATTGCGGTAAAAGACCAAAATTGCGCATTTGCCCCAAACTTGTTCAGGGGTATTTTGATATGTTGAACATAGATATCATATTCCTTTTTTTAGATAGCACCTTTTTCTCAAGCTACGGTGGCATACGGTAGATGGCTAAAAATTTTTAAGCTCTAAACTTTGCCTGGAGAGGTTGTCAAGCATGCTGATTACGAATATCATGCTCGCTCGCTGCCATATTGTATTATAATGCCATATTGTTAGGGTTACGGTGAGTAACAGTGTGAAAGAGCAACTTTTCTGCTTTTTAGCCCTAGTTAGATCTCAAACCCGAAAAGGCTTTACCATGCAAAACGAGCGCGATATTCGTGACCTGCACGTTAGACCCCCCCCCCCTCTGCACAAAGTTTCGCGCAAATTTATTACTTTAGCCACATACTGTACACCCAAATTCGGCGAAACAAGTTATAAAACGCAAAAGAGCATGATATTCAAAATCATGCTCAAAATCCCTCTAAGCAAAGTTAGAACTTAGCCATTCACCGTGACCAGAGAAGATGGTGCTACTGTACAAAAGGAATACGAATGTTTGTGTTTATCGTGCAAATATCCCCTCCCTCCTAAACGAGAATTGGGGCAAATCATTTTTACCCCCGTTCCGTAATCCACCCGTAACTCCACCAGATGACACTGACTTGCGAATAAAAAGGATTTTCTAATTAGCGTGTGAAATAACCCTTTCAGACAAAGTTTAAGCAAACCACGCAGTTTTCATTTCTCGCATAAACTAATGTGGAATAGTACCGTTCTTACTATCATATCAATATTATAACGTATCAAAAGCCACTTTAGGATAGAATGGGGAATATGAAACACATCGTAGGCCTGCAAGACAGTTCATTTATAGGCCTTGTAAAACTTAATTGTCCGCGCCGTGTTTTGAACACCAGCGTAAGCGAGCGGTCGCCGCGAACTGTAGGCGTTCACCGTTTTCAAAGAATTTCACGTCAACATCCATGTCATTTTCAACAATGTAGAGTATATTTTGACGAAAACTTCTTCCAAGACCTTATAAAATGCGTGAAATCAGCGCTCGCTCATTGTCGCTTGTAACAAGCCGGTGCTCTACGGGACCCAACGTTTCCAGCCGCCCCGCGCGTTGGTGTTCAAAGCGGCGCGTGGGCAATTGGAATTCAAAGGCTTGTGTTAGGTTGGTGCAAAAGTAATGCGCGTTTTTCTAGCCCTTGTTACGAGACATTTTCCATCAAACTTTCTTCTATGGAAGAAAATTAGCATGCTATCGAAAAGCCCTTCTTATGCTCTATCCAATGGTTGTGGAAGCGGGCTTCCAGCCTCATTTGTTGAAAATTTATATAGAGCTTTACAAATTCGCACTCAAAACCAGAATTTCATTTCATTTACTTTTCTGGCCGGCACTCAAGTGCGAATAAAAGCGTTTTTGTGAAAATTCGGCTTTTGTATGTAGCGAAAATTGTCAACATTGTGCACAATTAACCATTCTCCTGATCATCTAAGCTGAGATATCGACACCTCAACATGAGTTGTCGTTGCATTCATTCCATGATCCGTGGATTTGTAAAGAAGAAAGCAATTGCCAAACTTCGTTCATTTCGCAAGAGTAAGGGTGGGCTCCGTTTGACAATTTCTGCGAACACTTTGAGCCGTTTAGTGCGCAAAAAATCAAAAAATTCCATAATTTGGGACATTAAGACCCACGAAAAAATGTTGAAAAAAGGTGACAATTTTGTTTTTTGATTTTCTTTGAAAACTTTTTCCTTCCGAGCCCTTTTCACTTTCTTTTGTACTATAGAGTTGCGGCTACAAGGGGGGCTACTTGCCATTTACACTAACATTTTTTGAAGGGAGTTCTGACCCTGAAAACAGGGTCTCAAAAGTTTTTCGCTTTTTCATCCGTATTTTCCTGCGTTGGTGGTATGAGTAAAAGGGGACGTACGTTGTATTGCGAAAAGTTAGCTGCCTTTGATGGTTTTCATCGCATTGGAATAGATTTGTTAGAAAGTTATAGCACGTCAAATTGAGACACAAAACGCGCATTACTTTTGCACCAACCTAATACATAGCAATGCTTTCAATGTACTGCTATTTGTCCCCGAGTTTAACCCTACTACCGCACTTACATCGGGTTGCATACAATCGCGGTTGACCACTGCTCTCGCGATGGGTCCTCGCGCAAAGCCCTGCAGGGCGATGCAAGCATCCACTAAATATGGTACTGGGGAGAGGTGATTGAACGCTACCTACTAAGAACAAATTCGGCGGGGAGCGGGCCTACGTTGAACGTAGAACCTTCGTCCGCCGTTCAGTGAGCTGCGATCAGGATGCGGACCGCTTTCTTGGGCTAAAGATTTTGTGCGTTTTCACCGGCAGCTAAAAACTGACAAAAGTTTCGGATTTTAGTATAATGAATTTGGAAATGAAGTGAGAAAGAAAAATTGTGAGAAGTGGACTTTTGAGTTCTTCCCACTGCCAATTCCGGGAATTTGACTATCACAAGAAAGAAAAAGGTCTCCTAGTTTTAGACGAAAACTTAACATGTCTTTGCGCCTTTTGCTTATGTGAATTTTTCAACGTGGCGCAAGGAAGCAGAGAGTCATTTTTCACTTAGCGTGGCGACAGTATTTCAAATCTGCAAATTTTTAAGTTGACGAAATCATGTCTCTGCAAACCTGTCCAGTCAAAGTTTGAGGTGAAAGTTAAGGTTCTTTTGCTTCACATAACTTATTCTTTTCATCTTTTTGATCTTATGTGCTCCCTAAATTTGTAAAGCGGCTACGGGAGTCACACGCGTACGGCTGCCGCTTGCCGCGTACGCCGCGCGTAAATTTTGTGACCCCCACCTCCCCTCCTCAGAAACTCTTATTTGCATTGCGGGGCCGCGGGGTTGGAAGGTGGGGGTGGCTGCAGATACATTTGTTGATGCCACAAGTGACATTGCGACAAGAATGCCCGGAGCTGGCTTTTTTATTTCTTGGAGTCGCATTGCAGCATCGTTCCGCCAAAAATCGTGACTCCTGGTCCGTAATCCCATGGACCCGTTTCCAAACTGTCCCACCTTCTCCTCTTTCCTTTATAACAATTCCTCAAAATTATGGTCAATGCCGCTCCAAGCGCTCGGTGTGAGCTGGACACAGCTTGCCGCTAAAGCAAGTGTTATAGTACGAACTTTTTTCACTTTTCAATGAATGTTCTTCAATGTTCCTAGTACCGCGTAATCAAAAGGGAACTTTGTTTTCTGATAACTACTAGAGCCACCTTGTGCTTCGAAGATAAAATAGCAAAATGAGTAAGACGCTGAGACCGCATCAACAAACACACTGTAAAACCAAAAGTATTTCAAATTCAACATTTTGCTGTGATGCAAGTGATTATCGATTGTCGAAGGGAATCAACAAGGATTCGAACGGGCACTCGCAGTTTTGTAGCGCGCTATCTGTAGCTATCCATATAAGTTTTAGATGAAATACTTTAGCTAATTTAAGTCTTTTTTTTGAAGCTCAATCTTGAAAGCATTTAGCATAAAACTTCCAGGTGGTGTTAGGCATGATTACTCCAAAAATATTTATAAGTTTTACGATTACAAAGCAATGAAAGTGAAAGGAGGACACATCAAGTTTCGTTCTCATTCTCTCAATTTGAAGACGTAGAAACCAGGAATAAAAAGTCTAACTCACTATTATAAAAGGTCTTCGAAGGAGTTGATTTCATCAGAAATATGCGTTTTAAAGACATTGATTATTGATAAATCCAATATAATAACGTATGAAAACGCTGATAAGATTTTTTGAAGGTTTCGACTTAGACCCAACCGGAAAACATGAGGAGGATGAAGATGACTAGAAATGTTGACAAGAAGACCTTCGAAGTTATCTATCTATATTCGTGTGAGAGGCTCACATAAATAATTCTTCAACTTCAAAACAAATTTGCAAAATTCCATAATGTACGCTCGAATAAGTAGCATTCCAATGCAAGTTGTAAACGCTATTATTATATGGCAAATGGCATTTCAATGTGGTATATTGAAATTTGTTTGACATGTTTGCAAAGATGGATTTTTTTCGGAACGATAGATTTGAGGCTACAGGAGTTATAGGCTAAAAATATGGTATTATGCGTTTAAAATAATTATTGTGTTTGCAATCGACTTGTGCGTACAGACTTTCAGCTGAAATGGAAAAAGGGCGAATCAGAGTATATAAATTGAAATTTTAGTTGATAAACACTGCGTTCATCAGCTATATGTTTCTGAGTTTGTGAAAATTGGAAGGACTAGAGAAGAAGTGAAACCGAAGTGTTATAGTATCCATCCGGGTGTGCGAAGAGTTTCAGTAAGACATCAATTTGTTTTATGTTCCACGTTCGACTTTCGATGAATCTTGGCATAACGATTAAGTTGCTTGAGTGATTCAGCCAACATTAAGATTCTCATAGCATTTATTCGGCTAACGTTTCGGCGTAATCGCTTTCGTCAGAGCCTATAAAGTGAGGAACATTGAGATTTAACTTCTCAAACATTCCATCACATGCAGGAAGAGTCCCAAAAGGTGAAAAGACTCCCGTTAAGGCCTAGAACTATCAGCTCACCTTTTGCTGTCAGATGAGGAAGAACCACTGCTGACTGGAACGCGCTAACAATGAATGGGATGATTCTCTGGAGGCTACGCATAGATCAAAACCTGCATAACTCCAGTAACGGCGCGAGCTCAGTTGTTATGGCGGTGCATTCTTCTTTTCTGTTCATATTGGGATTTCTGGATTGTATCCAGCACGCCTCGAGGGTCTTTCGTGCCGACAACCTAGTCTTTCGTGACAGAATGTCAGTCAAAACCTCGAATTCTGCGTCTTGGTGGCATAGCCTGCGATGTGTGCCCAAGAAGTTGATAACAGAGGTGCGATCAGGGTGCGATAGATGGAGCCGGGTCCCCCAAAAGGAAGGTGGTTCCAGTTACCACTGGCCGGCCAAAAGTGAAGGTGGTAGTGCCGGGCACTCACCTCCCAGAAACGTCGACCGGGGGGTGGGGAGAGGGGAGGGGGGGGGGAGGGGGAAAAGCTCCACTTCTCTTTTCGCAAAAAATTATTTTCTCAGGAGTTCCATTAACTTCTTTATAATGAAAAGGAGAAATAAGAAGAACAAAGTAAAGGTTACTCAAAGCTATTTTCTCGTTCGATTTACTTTTAGAAGCTTTTAGATTGGTTTGAAAATTTGAGAATTCTTTCACCGAAAGCGGGAACGGTGACGCAAAATAAACAGAAAAGAAGTGCTGATAAAAAAATGATGATGCGCCTCAAAATCTAGTCATAAAAACAAAGAGCAAACTCCCGATTTTTGTGATTTTTTTCATGACGACTGTCTTAACCCTTTTTGAAGCTAGTTATATCGGGGGCCGCAGTGTCTTTTTGAAATAAAACAGGGTACGGGGGCGGAAAGAAAGGTACTCTGCGCAACACGCGATACATAAAGTGTTCATTCTTCAACCGCATCATTAGTTTTTCGTCACAATTTGGATATACAGTACAAGACGAAAGAGATAGCAACAAGCAATATATTCACATCAAAAACCCTTAGAAAAGTGGTACCACTGCCCGCTCCTTACCGCATGCGGGCGGCTGCAGCGAATGCAGCACAGTCCAAGAACGCTCCCGCATAGAATAAGGCCTGTGCTAATGTGCAGGGACTCTAGCACCACTATGAACGCAGTATAATGTTGGATTGAATGTCTTGTTAAGAGCACCGAGTGCACTTTTTTTGCAATCGCGTCATCCACAAAAGTAACCCAAACAACCATCGAAAGCAGAACAACCTTGAACTACTGTCTGTACATCCAACATAGTCCTGTCACATAAAGTGACCGAACAAGCCTCGTCTATTTGAGCCTTAGAACAAAAGAAATCATTTTCTCGTTTATATTGAGAAGTTCTCCTGCCTGTAAGTTGAACCAGACGAATGGAGAATTTTCAAACAAACAAGCAGTGCTTTCAAACAAGGTGGTTATCTGTAAAATATGTAGAGCATTCAAAGACTAAATTACAGCTGCTGGTTTCAGCAAAGCTTACAAGACCACTGGAACTGAAATGAGATAAATATTCGACACATGTTTAGCACACGCTGCCCCATTTGTACTTCTTGTCACTCAAACAACACCAACATCTCACTAGGAAATTGCCGATGTTCATCTAAACCACATCGCAATGATAATAAATGTGTTTTCACAACGAGTATACGTTGGCAAACGTTCATGAATAAATTTCCTTAGACCACCATTTTGGGCATTCGATAGCTAGACAAGTGCAAATCATTACGTATACCAAAATGCTCGCCAACACACTTATGTAAAAGCCTGTCCAAAATCATGCTTGCCGCTCATTATGACACCAAAAAGGATGGACAGTATTGATTTCGCCGAGTCTCTTTCTTAAAACAATACTGCTCACCTCAATAATTCATATAGTATTATACACAGCAGT
This sequence comes from Cylicocyclus nassatus, assembly GCA_958299035.1. NCBI lineage: Eukaryota > Metazoa > Nematoda > Chromadorea > Rhabditida > Strongylidae > Cylicocyclus > Cylicocyclus nassatus. The sequence continues at coordinate 61,104,524 of CATQJL010000223.1, forward strand.
GATCTCGAAATTTTATGAGAGTAGCATCAAAATAAGCATTGGTATGGAACTTTCTCTATATTACATGAAGCTTTCGTGAAAAAAAAATTGAGACTTCTAGAAAACAACAAAGAGCGGGATCAAACAATGCCGTGCATAGAGTACGAGGCAAACCATCATTCGAATTCCGCCTCCGACCTTACCTACGTATATAGCAGCGCAACACAATAAAATGCCACCACGTTTCCGCTCATTTCTGTGTTACATCTATGGCACAAGCCATACCTGATCCGCTTGATCAAATTCATCCACTTCATTATTGTTCAGTCCACTGTTTTGACCATCAGCGAAGTCGATCGAGTGGATCAAGCGAATCAAGATAGCGTATGCTTATCACATCATCAAGCCTCCTTGCAACCAACATGGTGCGCTGAAAACCCCCTATCTGTGGCAAACCAAAAATTCATTACCTCTTCAATACCCTCCAGTAAAAGATACTCAAAACAACTAATCTTTTAGGTCCTTACCTCCTTGATATCTTATATATAAAGCTGAATGTCTGTTTGTTGTCTGTATGTATGTATGTCTCTACGTATGTGCGGAATAAAAATTTTCATTTCTGAACCGATTTTGACCAAACTTGGCACACATATACTTCGGGGCAGGGAACGTGTCTTAGGCTACTTTTCGTTATCGATCGATATCGATTTTATCAATTTTTATCGACTTTCTTGCAGGGTTCATCTACGGGGCTGTGATTTGGCGCAGGGGGGTAAGTGAGCATGGTGATTGCGAAAACAACACAGGGAACGGGAAAAGAAGTGTAGAAGTGGGCCCAGGGAAAGGCTGTACGGGAATAGGATGGGAACTTTATTAAGGTATTTTGACAGGGCTGAGCGGAGCCGGGTAAGCAAGCTAGTCTTCCAATATAAGAAACTCAAACAACTGCTCCTTTTGGACATCTCATGAGATGCACTTTTCTTATTAAGTGTTGTAACAGAAAGCGGGCTTGCAAGAGGGATTCTTGAAATTGATAATTTGAAAGATTCTCAGTCCCTTTGTTTTGCCCAAACTGTATTTGTTCACTTCAAAAAAGATGAAGTCATCTTAATGACAGTTCGCTCCAAAATCATTCTTTATAACAAGACACAGTTTTGGTGAATAATACTTTTATCATTCATTGAAATGATCGCAATGGCCTCCGTTCATAACAACACACACGGATTGCAAAACACTTATCGATATATATTAGCTAGCGGGTGCACTATCTAGAGGACGTAGCCATTATGAGCCAAATCAACGTCCAAAACCAAGGATTAGCCGAGTGCGCCGCGCTGGTTATTTGTCGCAACCAAGAACAGCGCTGGAATTTAGGAACAATGTCTACCCCAGATCTACACGTAAAAAATGAGCAACTGGTGAAATTACACAGCACACGATTTGAAGGGATTATTGGGCCTGCTCTGGAATGTAACATTCAAATAAGACGGAGGCCAGTTTTTGAGTCGCGATAGACAGCAACGTTCGCCCGCGGCCCATTTATAACGAAAGGCGCCTCTCCCTCGCCGCAGAAAATCTCATTCATACGGGTCTTAGGGTCGCATGCATTTATATCACTACTGGGGATGGGAACACAAGGGCAGCGTGCACTAACATCCCTGCCGGAAAGGGATCGCAGCTTTAAGAAAGCTTCATATCCTGAAGCTCTAAATTTTTGGATTTCACAAGCTTTATTTATCCGTAACTGTTCCTACTACCCTTCACTATAAACATAGTAAGCAGAAGCGAAAAGCTGTACAAGCCGCATTCTTCACCTTTTTGCATAATTCCCTGATGATCCTCAGCGGCCTATCGCCTTTTCTTCAACGTCTTTCTTTCTTCAAAATCAAAGGAAACGTGCGGAAACTTTACTCATTATATGACCAACATTGCAAAGCGTGTTTTTGATAAAAACAAATGATGTAATGAAGTCATTTCTTACGATAAACCACAACTCGAAAGTTGGGTTTTATCAAATATTAGGTTGGCACATAAGTAATGCAACTTTTTATATATTAGGTTGTCCGGAAATTAATGCAGGTTTTGCAAATTCTCAATTCAAAGCGTCATAACTTCTTTGAAACTGCATATTTTAACATGAGGTAAAAACTGCTGTGATCAGCAAGTCTTTATCTATCTAAAAGCATGCTCAATTATTTTTGTGGCTCCAACAAGCAAATTACTGGAAACAAAAGTTAAGAAGGTTTTTCTTTAACAAGGTCATATTTGGCAAATTGTAAACTGCTATCAGATATGAGTGTTCAGCGAGAAACTTCTGCAGCTTGTAGTTACTGACCAGTACTACATATATAGCTATGCAGAAATTTTTTAAGGAATTTTATGCAAAAGAAAAAATTACGTAATCAAAATTTTCCATTTTTTCGATATTTCCTCCGCGGACGCGATCTCCGATAATTTTAATTTTTTTTATTACCTCAACAAAAATAAAGCGTGAGAGGTACCAGTCGAAATAATATTTGACGGCACTGGCCTCACTCTTCAAGCACGAGGAGAAACTCACGGTTGCTTTCTTTAGAAAAGTTTTCTACGCCATGGAGTCGCCGCGACAATTACTCATATTTAAGCCTCAATTTCCCTGCTCTCACTCTCTGCTCTAGTTCTAAGGAATTGCTACTATTTATTCTGTAGGTTCACTCAATACCTTCCTTCAGCTATATTATCATGGAGATAATCTTCTTGCCGAATAAGTTCAAGCCAAAATAGTGCAAAAGGTAAATTTTGTGATCCGAAGCTTCATCTTCGGATGGTTGTAGATTTTGAACAAACGAAGTTGATCGTAGAAGTAATATATATAAGAGAGAGCATGAAGAGAAGTTTCTTATAGTATGCGAAGTTGGTCGAAACTTGCACATATACAGAGGAATGATCCTTTTGAAAATGCATTTGCAGAAACCTGCATTAATTTCAGGACAACCTAATAACTTTTATCTATTCAAACGTAGCGCATTAATTTTTTGACAATATAAGGAATATGATGTAAGCTTCTAATGCACACATTTCTGCCGAATTTCACCATTTTATGAAAATTACGGTAGGTTTACGGTATTATGGGAAAAATTTATAATGCATCAGATTTTGCTGAAACTTGGCCTATAGGGCTTATTTGACATGCTGATCACAAAAATGAGATCCGTTTCGCATGAAAAGGCCTCGTCCGTGAGATCAAAAGATGAATTTCGTTTTAGCGACAAATGAATATGATATTCGTGTTTATCGCATAGGATTGCCCTATAACGCAAAGTTATAGCGAATTCTGACTTTTCGCAGCTTAGTTATCGACAAATTGCCTTCAAAACTTGACGCATTTGACTTTTACAACTTCTCAAACGCGCCCCACCTTGATTTGTGTTTAAATTTCATTTCTTTCTCACTGATTTCGATGTGCCAACTACCAGCTACATGCTGCCTATAATTGCTTTTTCATATGTTTGAATCAGGTTTCGTAGGGCTTCATGGTTGCCAAAAAATCGTGAAACCTCCATTATCAACAGTTTTCAAAAAATGCTCAGATTTTCTGAACTTCGTTATCAAAAATCAAACGGTCTGCGCAGACTTGCAGCTTACATCTACATGATGCCACAAAATGAAATTGCTACATAGAGTAGAAAAAAAGTTACGAGAAAAGTTGCAAAACTTATGTGTCAACCTAATAGATACTTCAAATCTCATTTGTTCTCATCAGAGGCATTCTCAGCATTGTTGGCTTAGATAATCAGTGCAACTTTGCAATGTTTTTGCTGATTGGAAAAAAGAAAAATGACTTTGAAGAAAAGACGGCCGGCCGCCGGGGCTCACCAGGGAATCATACAAACAGCTGGAAAATGCTTGTACAACTTCTCGCTTCTGTTCAATATTTTTATAGTCAAGGACAGTGGGAATGCTTACGGATAATTGAACAGCGTGAAATCCAGATATCTGAAGCTCCAGGATATGAAGCTATTTTATAAGCTGCGATCCCCTCTCGGCGAGAATTTAGCGCATGCAGCCCTCAAGGCCCACGCATTAACATCCCCGCCGGGGAGGGATCGCAGCTCAATAGACCTCAAATCCTGATGCTCCGAACGTCTGGATTTTGTGCTGTCTACGTATCCTCGACTATTCCTACCATCCCACTATGGACATATTGAACAGGAGAGAGAAGCTGTACAAGCCGCATTTTCCAGCTTTTCATGTGAACCCCTAACAATCCCCGGCGACCAATCATCTTTTCCCCCAGACTCAATTTTTTGTCTTCGAAGTTTAAGAAAAGCTTCTAAAGTTGTTGTAGAAATTATCTAACCTTACAGTGGTAAGCATGTTGCTGGTAAAAACAAAGAATGTAATGAAGTCACAAGTCGAAAGTTGGTTTTTGTTGATTAAATTCGATTTTTCAACAAATCATCTGTTCTGACCAGCAACATGCTCATGTTAAGTCGGCAGTAGAACTTCAGAAGCTTTCGTCGACTTCGGAGAAAGAAAAATTAATTTGGAAACTTGTTCGGTTTGTGTGTCTGATAATTGGTTAATTAGACGCTCACACAGCATACCGCATTGTACGCACTTTTGGAAAATTTGCGCTGAATTGTCTGGAGTGCATCTATTCAAAAAAATTCGAACAGCGCGTGGCCCTACATGCTTTCAGAGGACATTACATCAACCGAAGAAAGATATTCTCATACTCGTCCCAGCATTTACAAGCGTTTTTCTACCAGCGCAGGTTAACATCTGCAATGAAAACGACATGTAGCTCATAAAGTTTTGAGTTCTCTTTCAGTTTGGTAAACATATACGTTAACTTCGTAAAAATCAGGTCATAGTCTCGGCTTTGTAAAAAACTCCTCTGGTAAGCATAAGCATATTTCGACAGCGACTTGCTGCGCGAACTCTTGTCTGTTAATGTACGATGTGATACATATATGTCTGAGCAACCGATACTGTACATCTATTCTGCTTCAAAAATTACAGCAAGAACATTCGAGATTCGGTCTTACTTACTTGTTATTAATAAACAAGAACAGGAAAGTATTAGTGCATTGCGAGAACGGTAAATGGTAATACAGAGGGTGAGTGACATATGATGTCGCCGAAATGGCGACCTCTTCGGCAGAAGCCCGATACGGTTGTTTGCCCAGCTCCCCTGCTATAAAAGCAGGGGGCTGGGATTGATATGTGTGTCTGTTCTGTGAGCATTGTTTTGCACCCTGTCCGGGTAAAGAGGACAATTGTTACATTTGTTATATCATGACTCATAATAACGGGCTAAGGATGTTTACGTGACTTTGTGTGTGTGTGTGTGTCTGTCTGTTACGAAGTGGAGCGTGTTCCAGCCAGCGTTCTAAGCTCAAATTTTGTATAGCGCATGCTACCTTCATGGAAGTCCAACATGCAAAAGCACGAGTAGATTCGTTGAGTGGATCCCTCAGAAATTGCGCACCAAAAGGGTCCGCCTGGCTTCTGTACCGCGAAATTCGGTCCGTATCATCACTTTTTTGCAGAGTCGTGGATGAGTTTGGTAAGCAAATGTGCGAGCGATGGAGTTTAGCCAGAAAAGTGGTCGAAAGTTCACTACATAACGAAAACGGCGCCAAAACGAATTGGTTGTGTAAATGGTCAATTTGGCGAGGTTCTAGCTAAGGTTTGAGAAGTTTTTCGCACAGAGATGTACCTCACGACTACCAAGCCATGACAAATCCAAAAACCTATTCAAATTTGCGTTTGTATTCCTGCGAAAAGTTTCATCCACGCGAAATCACCGATCTCACGTGAAAAACTTTCTAAATGAGTGGTTGTTTACATTTTATTCGTGGTAGTTGGCATAGCGCGGTGAGTTCCAGTGCCACGATTTTACGAGAATGAGTAAGGCACATAGATAGTGGAGCCAGTGCGAACCTCTGCGGAGCAGAGGTGACGCACTGGTATTCAAATAAATCCATTCTTCTTAAATCTGAACCACCGTTTGGCACATTTTGGTGCATCGGTCAAAAAAAAAATCCATTTTTTGGTCGAGATTCTTTATTGAATCGAAAAAGTCTAGGCCATCATACCTAGCACAAGTCCAGCATTTCCCTGGCAATAAAGACTAGGACATCATACCTAGCAACAAAAAGCCCAGGCTACCATACCTGGCAACACATACGCTACAATAAAGTAGGCTGTAAATTAAAGCGAAAGCAAAGCACTTAAGCCGAAAAAAAAAGCAAAAAGTGATAATGGCATTCACATTACACAAAAAACCAATAGCATACAGTGCTAAAATTTGGGTACCTTAGTGGAAAAGTACAGAGGTTACTCCGAAGGGGTCTCGACCAGCGGGAATGAGACCAAACAGCTCGATGAGCTTTACAATGCTGCAGACCTGATCAGTGGAGGAATTGAGCTCATCAGGGAGAGCAGAGACGCACTCCAGATCTTGGTAGACAAGCTGGATAAGCAGTTCGACGACCTAAACGTAAAAGGTAATCGTAAAGAACTGTTAGCCGAAATCGAAGAAATCGACAAAGACACGCAATACAGCGAAAAAATCGCGGCTGCTAACGACACAATGTACGTGCTAAAAGCGCGATTGAACGAAACTCGCACGAAAGCGAAGAGACTTGCAAAGAAGCTGGATAAGCCAGTACATACCGAAACGGTATCGACACCTAGCGATGCAGCAATGAAAGGTGAAATCAACGGAGAAGTTAGAGAGTTCTCCGCCAATGCAGGGGCATGGTTATCCGAAGACCTATTGATAAATAGCGTCGTAGAGTCAGAAGACATGATGTGTCGAACTCTGAAACCAAAACAGCTCAAAATACCGAGGTTTTATGGCGACGAAGAGGAATTCGCCGAATATTGGGCCATTTTTAGCACCCTGGTACACGAAAACAAAGTCCTAAGTACCACAGAAAAAATGATGTTTCTCAAGGACAGCCTCAAGGGAAGGGCGGAAATTGCCGTGAAAGGAATAGAAATGGTACCAAAGAATTACCAGTGGATGATAAAAACACTGAAGAGCCTGTAAATAGAGCAAGAGTCGTGCAAAAATTGGTCGACATGCGACCAGCAACAAATACTGCTGAAAGCTGCTCAGACACACATGACAAAATACGCATGTTGATAAACCAACTGGTCTCTGCCGGGCAAGACATCCGCAAGATGCAAGATGCTCTTTGGACCGAGAAAATTCTGGAAAAATTTCCATACAACATAGTGAAAAACGTGCTCACGTCAACGCAAGAACTGCAAGAAATTACAGTGGACGACATAATGGAAGCTCTAGACAAGCAAATTGAAGCAAAAAAATACGTGGATTCGCGTCTCAAACATTTCTCGAAAGGAGAACAACCACGAAAACGCCCAGATTGTGCACACAGCGAGCGTAATTATGCAAACAACGAACGTACTATACCAAACAGTACGAACACGTGTGTATTTTGCAAAATGTCCAATCATACGACATCGAATTGCAGAACGGTAACCGACACTTTTGCAAGACGAAACGTGGTCAAAGAAGAACATCTTTGTTGGAAATGCTTCTCCAACGAACACAGTGCTGGTGCCTGCATGAAACCAAACTGTTCTCGATGTGGGCGACTACATGATGTCTCCTTGTGCCCGTCCTCAAACGCTCCAAAGAACGAGCGAAATTCGAATCAAGCAACAAACAATCGCAACTACAACCATCAAAGGTCAGCGTATCGCACTGATAGACATGATACAAGAGCAAATAGACCACAATGGCGCAATAATCATGGACGCGACTTCCAAGATAGGACAAACCAAAGACAAGTCGTAAACAACACATGTGTTGATACAGGAAACGACAATGCACAAGCGGTTAGAAACAAAGAACAATTTGTGCTTATGACCGCGGAAGGCAATCTGTGGAACCACAGAACAAATCAGTATGAAAAAGTCCTGTTTTTCTTCGACACAGGAGCTCAAAAAACACTTATAAAAGAGAGCACTGCTGAAGAATTTTGTCTACCAACCCAGAACACGGAACACTGCACGATGTCCGGCATTGGTGGACATACCGAACACTTCAAAAGCAAGATCGTAACGCTGAAAGTCAGCACAGCCTATGGCAAAGAGATGATACTCACCGGGCAAACAAAACCGGTCATAACCAACGGCTTCTCTTCGGTTCGGCTGTCCGATGAAGACAAAAATTTCCTGCAAACAAAAGAAATGGTCGTCTGCAATCCGCGAGTGCGCGGTGAACTTCAAAACCCGCAGATCCTTATCGGTATAGACTATTTTCTCGCGATGGTACCTCCAAGCGCAGAAAATATACAAATGCCGTCAGGATTGAACATTACAAAAACAGTGTTTGGACCGAGTATACACGGCAAAGGGACGATTCCACCATAGCTAACTATCACCAACACTGCAATCCACGCGCTAACTCTCATAAATGACGTCAAAGAGTCAGAAATGCTCCAGAAAATGTTTGAACTCGAAGGACTAGGAATTTCCTCAGAAGAGTTGCAAAAAGATGAGAGCACATTCACATATTTCCAGACCTACTCAAAGAAACTTTCGTTTCAAGACGGTGTTGTAATCGCTCCGCTACCACTCAAAGACAGCATAGTTGATCTAAGCGATAACTATGCAGTGGCTTACAGAAGACTACTAGCGCTTTGGCAGCTTCTGCAAAACAACGAAAACCAACGTTGGTACAAAACTGTTCTTGACAAATACATACAGGACAACGTAATAGAGGTAGCCAAAGATGATATTTCTGATAAAGCCGGCACCTATTATATGCCACACTCAGGCGTTTGGCGGCCAAACAAAGCAGTACCTTTACGTATAGTGTTTGACGCGTCCTCCAAACGAAAAACACAATTTTCGCTAAACGACGTGGTCTACACCGGCGAGTCCTTCGTGAACAAAATACATGATGTACTAACGTCGAGTCGATCGGACCACATCATTCTGCTTTGCGACATTGAAGCCGCTTTCACGCAAATTCGACTAAGTAGCGCTCACAAAGACTTATGCAGATTCTTATGGGTGCGAGACACTGAAAAAGCGCCAACGAAAGACAATATCGTCGAATATCGATTTACGAGGCTCCCGTTCGGGCTGACAGCTTCTCCAAGCATCCTGAACATGGTGATTCTCGCCTTTTTGGACTGGAAAAACACACCCTTAGCAAGAGAGATTGCCTCGCATCTGTATGTGGACAACATCCTCCTAAAAGCTAATTCCGTTCAAGAAGCGCTGACAAAATACCATGAATCAAAAGCGCTATTTGCTGAAATCGGAATGAACTTACGCGAGTACATTTTCAACTCGCAGCTTGTCAACCAAGCCATCCCTGAAAAAGACCGTTTACACGGTAAGGTCATAAAATTTTTGGGAGTGAATTACGACACTGAGGAAGACACTTACGCCATGAGGGTAGACATCCCGTCCAAAGAAAAGCTCACAAAACGCGATATCGTCAGTCAGATAAACTCAGTGTACGATCCAATTGGCATGGCGGGACCACTTCTGGTGAAACTGAAATCTCTAATGCGAGAAATCTATAGCACAGGATTAGACTGGAAAGAAACTATTCCTAGCCATTTCGCTTCGAAATGGAATGAGGAGTGTCAGCAGATAAACAATTGTGATTTAACTCTGCGACGTGCTCTACCGACTCCCGATAAAGGCCGATACACCCTTTGGATATTTTCGGACGCAAGCAAAATAGCTATCGCGTCATGCGCCTATCTGCAGTGCATTGAGACTAGAAAAGTCTCCCAGCTAATAAGCGGCAAAACTCGTCTTACGCCCAAGAAAATGGCGCAAACTATACCGCGATTGGAGCTACTCAGCGTACTCATAGCCACCAGACTAGCAAAGAGCATTGTAAATACAATGGGTAACGCTATCGAGGACATAAAAATAGCCAACGACAGCGAAATCGCTTTCGCTTGGATTCCAAGCATGAGAAAACTGCCGCCGTTTGTCGCGAGTCAAAGAGATCGCATTTTGCGACTCAAGCATCATATTGAATGCAAGAACAAACAGATACAGTTCTACCACGTCTCCACAAACGACAATCCAGCAGACGCTGGAACCCGCGGATTATCAGCATCAGCGATGAAAAATCATGCCTGGATAAAAGGCCCACAATGGTTAGCGCAAAGCCCTGAAAAGTGGTCGTTACGCGTAATTACCGAGGCAAATGCCGAATACGAACAGAGCGATGACGACGAAATTCAAGCGCATCCTACCGTACCGCGACCCACCAGTAGCGAGGAAATACAGTCATTTATTGATTTGCAACGCTTTTCAAAACAACAAGCTACTGAGAACAGTAGCCATAATTGGTAAAACTTCAAAAAAATGGATACAGAAGTGCAGCTTCAACTCCGAAAAGTTCCCTATTATCAAAAACTTTAGCACGGAACAGCACATTACAGCGAAAGATATAATGCTCAGCGAAAGACTGATAATCACCTCAGTACATCATTCTATAGCTATAGAAGAACTGCAGAAGCGCTTCCGCAATGTGAAAATTGTTAGAGATGAATTTGGAATAATACGCCACGAATCGCGCCTACAAAACGCGATACTGCCTCACGATACAAAATCGCCAATATTCCTCCCCAATCCGTCCGAACTGACTCGATTGATTTTGGTAAACATACACCAGAAGAACGCGCACTGTGGAAATGACCACATTTTAGCGCTAGCACGACAGCGATACTGGATACCTCAACCCATGAAAGCGATAAAAAAGTACCTCAGAAGCTGCAGCACGTGTAAAAGATGCCATGGGCTGCCATTCGGCGCTCCAGAGATGCCATCGCTACCCAAAGATAGAGTACGAATTTCCAAGCCATTCCAAAAGATTGGTTGCGATTTTTTGGGTCCTATCGACTCGCAAGACAACGAGAAGATGTATGTATGCCTGTACACATGCTTAACTACAAGGGCCATACACTTAGAAGCTGTAGAGAACCTATCAACAGGCGCATTTCTAAACAGCTTTGTAAGGTTTGTCTCACGACGTGGGGTACCACAACTCGTAAGGACAGACTGTGGCACTAATTTCAAGCTCGGTCAAAAAATCATAGAAAAATTGTTTGAAAAAGACGACCGAAGCGAGAATTCTGTAATAAATTACAGTGCTACTGAAGGTATAACGTGGATATTCAATCCACCAGGTGCACCCTGGATGGGTGGTGTTTGGGAAAGGTTAGTCGGCTCAGTCAAGCGCAGTTTTACTAAAGCTGTTGGCCGCCGTAAAGTTTCCTTCATTGAGTTAAGCACCGTTATGGCCAGAATCGAAGCCATCATAAACACTCGCCCACTAACAAAGTTGAGCTCGAGTGATATAACGGACATACCTTTGCGACCCATAGACTTCCTACAGGGCAACGTAAAATATGCACTCCCAAACACTAACGTGCGAGCTAACGATCCTGATTATGATCCAGAACTCATTCAGACCGCCTTACAAGCGCATGAAGCAATGGAGTTCTCAGAAGCTACTGCAGCTAAATTCTGGGACCGTTGGAATGTAGAGTACTTGACACTTCTCCGCGAAAGTCAAAAGAGGCATTTAAATCAACCGCGGCACACGCCTCACCACCCACGAATCGGCGAAATTGTGCTTATTGAACAAGAGTTGATACCCCGTGGTAACTGGGCCTATGGAAAGATAACAGAACTAGTCAAAAGTGCAGACGGTCTGATAAGGTCAGCCAAAATCCTTACACCAAATCATAAAATTCTACAAAGGCCCTTGAATAAGCTGTTCCCTCTAGAAATCAGATGTACTGAAGAGGCAAACATGGAAGAAACAGCAACGCTGCCAGAAAATATTCAGCAGGGTGAACATCCAGCTCAGCAAACACGTGTACAACACGACACACATGCTGACACTGGCGAAAATCTCTTGCAAGCGCAGTCTAGTAGACGAAATCCGCCTAGAATCTAAGATCCGCGCCTACGAAGTCATTCAAAACTTTGAACGAAGTTTGCAAAGCACATCATCCCCTCATATCTCTCGGGTCATGACAATAATTAGCCTCATCCTCCTATACAGCTGTAATAGTGTGGAAGCTTTGACGAAGGGACCTACTCAGATAATCGCCGGGGGCAGGCGGTCCGCAAACTCGCGCCTTTCTGCAGGCGGTCAGCAGAATTTTGGGGCGTGGCCAAACCTTCAGCGGGCGGTACTTCCGCTTTCTGCCAGCGGGCAGCAATACAGAATTTTCTGCGAGCGCTCGTCAAATAATATCTTCCAGCGAGCGCTGGCCAAACTTTCAGCAAGCGCTCGGACTCTTTTTAGGTATTTTCGGGCGTACGTCGAGCACAGGTAAGACTCTGTGTGGTAGAGGTGTCACCGTTGGTTTAATTACTCAAGTTTGAGGTACTTTCTCTCAGCGGAAAGTACCTGGGGGTTGCGCGGTCCTCCACAAAGGACCGTACGGCCCTCAAAAATTTTGCATATTCTCGCGGAAAGTCCGCGAGAATGCGGCCACTGCGCCGCAGCTAATCCATAAAGAAACCGCGATTGTTCTCCAAGCATTCTTCTTTAATTTTGCCAGCTTTCTTCCAAATTTCTGCAAGCGGGCCGCAAAAAATCAACGAACTATTTTTCCGGTGCGCGCTTGCTCAAAATTCGCATGGCCGCCTGCCCCCGGCGGTTATCTGAGTATGGAGTGCGCAGAAGGAATACTTAACATTAGAGAGCTTGCAGAACCATTCAGGTTATGTGTGAGTAATACATGCAAAGTGTTCGAAAATAACACTCAAGCCATGTCAATAAGCATCCCTCCCGCGAAAACCAAGGGGCAATTTCATGTGAACCTCACAACCCCGACATTCTTGGTCACTCAGTTATGCAAATCTCATACATACTGCGATCACTCAAGCAGGATCATGACAACATCTTTTTTGGGAAACCCACATTGCTGGCCAACAGGTGCAGTGATAACTACTGCACTATCCATGTACGCCCTAGTAACAATCTTGATGATGGTGTTATGGGTGTTGAAACGGCTGCTCACACGAAGGCCAAACGTAGCATCTAATCCGGAGACAAACATCGTACTTGATAGCTTCAACCCCAACCCATTAAGCCTATCCAACACGATAGTCATAGTGTTAGCCCTATCATCTATGATTAGCACAGCAGCATCATGCCAACATGGGTACATGCGACATACAGTCGAAGTAACTTGTCAAAACCAAGACTGTTCCTATGAATACAATGAGGAAATACTCTTTAATCGCCTACAGAAGCGTCTTTGTATCAGCATAAGGCACGCAAATCAAATCTTAAGTACAATCAAAATCAAGAAAAAGGAGATGATTATGAAATGTTCCAAGCTGTCCCATTTCTATACGCGAGATACCACACATCGAATATTCTACACTACTACTCAGATAACCGCCGGGGGCAGGCGGCCATGCGAATTTTGAGCAAGCGCGCACCGGAAAAATAGTTCGTTGATTTTTTGCGGCCCGCTTGCAGAAATTTGGAAGAAAGTTGGCAAAATTAAAGAAGAATGCTTGGAGAACAATCGCGGTTTCTTTATGGATTAGCTGCGGCGCAGTGGCCGCATTCTCGCGGACTTTCCGCGAGAATATGCAAAATTTTTGAGGGCCGTACGGTCCTTTGTGGAGGACCGCGCAACCCCCAGGTACTTTCCGCTGAGAGAAAGTACCTCAAACTTGAGTAAACCAACGGTGACACCTCTACCACACAGAGTCTTACCTGTGCTCGACGTACGCCCGAAAATACCTAAAAAAAGTCCGAGCGCTTGCTGAAAGTTTGGCCAGCGCTCGCTGGAAGATATTATTTGACGAGCGCTCGCAGAAAATTCTGTATTGCTGCCCGCTGGCAGAAAGCGGAAGTACCGCCCGCTGAAGGTTTGGCCACGCCCCAAAATTCTGCTGACCGCCTGCAGAAAGGCGCGAGTTTGCGGACCGCCTGCCCCCGGCGATTATCTGAGTAGGTGTGATGGAGCAGGGTCATGTTTCAATAATAACTGCAACACCCTCATGCACAATGATACAATCCCAGAATTAGAATTCGCTTCGGAATTTCCAGGCTATTCCGCCTGCGAGCACACATGCGGCGGGTTGCTTTGCGGGTGTTTTCTTATCACATCGGCATGCTCCTATATTCGCGTAGCGCACATCCCAAAAGATAATAAAATCTACGATGTCATCAGCTGCGTGGAATGGACCCCGGAGATCAGCTTTGAGTTGGACATGAATATTGGGGGCACAGCATTAAGCAAAGATGTGGTATTACAACCCTATCTACCGCAGCAGCTTGAGCAGATCACTCTTAATATTATCTCGCTAAGCAAGCCGCACTCTATGCTAATGGATAAGCGTTTCGCAGTTGCTGAACATGAAGCTCTAAGTATCCCAAACGGCTACGAGTTACCCGTGGAATGCGAAACGCGGCACCAAACAACTGACAATTTCGAAAAGTGCACAAACCGCATGATCTGCGCTTGCGCAACGTTCAAAGTACCAAAAAATTGCCAGTGCTCAACAAAATCGCTAAGCGATGTACGGCAGGATGAAGCTAATATATTGCCAATCCATACAGCAAGCGTACAAATCGCAAAAAAGGAGAATGATCCTCGCAACAAGTCTGGATGGTGAAGTCACACTAACAATCCAATCGAAGCTAATGTTTGACATCAATCAGTATAGAGTCGACTCACCCTGCTCGATCATATTTGGTCCCATAACCGGTTGCTATGAATGTCAGAGTGGAGCGGAAGTCGTTAGCTACTGCAAGGCGTCTACACCATCATCTGTAACAGTACTGTGCAACGATTACTCATTCACGATCAATTGCGACGAATCCAATCGAACAACCACAACAATACTACATTTCGATAGAGCAACTGTAGAGCAAAAATGCTATGCAATCTGCGCACAGAAAAGAGTTGAGATCGATCTAGATGGAACGCTACACTACCACGCCAAACATCTACAGAATACTCTATTCGAAATGCAATCAGAGAGTAGAAACTGGATAAATGTGATCAGCGATGTGCATATGCCAGACATGCAACCGCTTCTCAAAACGTTAAAAAAAGAATGGAAGGTAGCCGCAGCGGCCATAGCAGCAATGTCACTTGCAATAGGAATGACATATTTGTGCGGACCAGCAGCACTAATTATGCTAATCAAGGTCGCCTGGGCCATGCTTGAAATGGGCATCGCCTCTGCGATAGTGACCTCAACGTTCAAACTGCTGCTCGCTATCCTATCACCGATAAAAACTAGGATACGCGGCTAATCTTTGATGCGAATAAATGAGCAAATTGTAAACAGATAATGTATCGTATCAAGCTTACATAGATAATGGGTTATATCAAGCTAACATGTATGAAAACGCCTATACAGATAGCGGTGGTAATCAGTATGCCCGTCCTCGCCAAAATCGTCGAAGAAATGGACGTTGAACAACGCCAATCCCCCATCGTCCAGGCCCTAATGGCCATCGACACTAAGCTGGATACTATTCTGAACCTGTTCGCGGCCTTGGACGCTCGCCAGCATCGTTTGGAGGCGGCGAATCAACCGCGAACATCGTCCTGCGTATTCTGCTCCGAGGGCGAAGGCAGCCATCCGTCGGGCCGCTGTCCCAAGTATCCCGATCCCGTGTCACGCGCGGTCCAGGCTTCGCGCCTGGGCCTATGTGACCGGTGCCTGCGGAAGAGCCACGACGAACCGTGCGATACGAGCTGCAACCACTGCCGGAAGCCGCACAACACCTTGCTGTGTCCGATACGCGGCTTCCGGCACACTCCAAAACACCTACCGCAAAAAAGAAGAAAATTCTAAAAAGTATGTTTTGAGTTTTAAGTTGTTTTAAGTTTTTTATGTTTTATGTTTTAATTTCACACGTTGATTCTAATGGTTGTACGTTTATTCTTACGTTCGTAGGTGTAATCTCATGGTTGTATGTTTTCTTCCATATCTGCATTCTCTTTTCTGTATGATTTCATGCCTATATATCATATTAGAATTTTCGTGGCCCCCGGGAGTGTCGCCAAAATGGCGACCTCTTCGGCAGAAGCCCGATACGGTTGTTTGCCCAGCTCCTCTGCTATAAAAGCAGGGGGCTGGGATTGATATGTGTGTCTGTTCTGTGAGCATTGTTTTGCACCCTGTCCGGGTAAAGAGGACAATTGTTACATTTGTTATATCATGACTTATAATAAGCGGCTTAATCTGAAGTTGTGTGGAGTTTGTCCGTTACGAAATTACAGTGAGGAATGATTTACAATAATAAACAGCATGTGAGGTTGAGATAGCAAGTATGGTTCATTTTTAACTACGGCTCCCACGTTGCAGTCAACCGAACAATGATTTGAGGGACAAGCTCTGAGACAGTGAGTTTACCACGGTTCATGATAGCCAGTGCGAACCTCTGCGAAGCAGAGGTGAAGCACTGGTATTCAAATAAATCCATTCTTCTTAAATCTGAACCACCGTTTGGCACATATGAGAAGCATTCCGTACTATCATAACTTATAATAACGGGCTAAGGGTGTTTACGTGACTTTGTGTGTGTGTCTGTCTGTCTGTCTGTAACGAAATTCATACAGCGGGATCCAGCCACCATCCCGAGCCCAAACTTTACATAGCGCATGCTACCAAGGTAGAACTCCAGCATGCAAAAGCACGAACGGATTCGTCAAATGGGTCCCTCAGAATTTGCGCGCCTAACGGATCCACTTGGCTTCTGACCCGCAAAATTGGGTCCGTATCAATGTTTTTTGCAAAGCCGTGGATGTGTTTAGCAGGTTGATGTGTAAGCCATGAACTGTAGACCAAAAAGTGACCAAAGGTTTGCTACTTTACGAAAACAACGCCAAAAAGAAATGTTCTCGTAAATGGTCAATCCGCCGTGGTTTTACCTGAGCATTCGAGAAGATTTTTGCATAGAGATGTAGCTCACGATAACTATTATCCTTATGGCAACTACCAAGCCAAAAAAATTTTCAAAACCTGTCCAAATTTGCATTTGTTCTTCATTTTCCAAAGTTTCATCCACGCAAAATACCGATCTCACACGAAAAAGCTTAAGAAATGAGTAGTTGTTTACGAATCATTCGTGTAGGCGGGCATTGCGCGGTATGTTTCAATGCCATGTTATGCGGGAAGGAGTATGACATATAGATAGAAGAGCCAGTGCGAGCCTCTGCGAAGCAGAGGTGACGCACTGGTTATATATACTTCACATATGTTGTTTTCATTGAGTAATAATAAGGAATGTTCGATGACCATCCTTCTCTCATGCAGAGAGGGCTCGCTTGTATAAGATGGTGTAATTCTAGATGAGATTCGCATTTGCAAAAAGTAGCGAAACATCTCACAAAGAAGAAGCCATTTGAGCGATTTGCCCATCGCTGGTGCAGAGCTCGCGACGGCGACCTCGCAGAGTTTGAGCAATGTCGCAACGATATCCCTGCTGAGAGTCTGGCCCCCCAAAAACGGCCCGCGATTCGTCGCAGCGTCAATCCAACACATACGCGGCGTGACCACGCAGTTGGGCGAGCTTGCGCTGCGGACTCGGAACATATGTTTGGGTTGGAGATCGCGACGCGACTGGAATCCGTTATGCCTTTAGGGCCGGGCATACTTCTCGCGATTTCAGCCGCGACGCGATTTGGCAATTTGCCAGAAGTCTATAGATCCAACAGTAATAAACTGCACATGCATAGTGTGTATCACTTACGTAGATGGATAAATTGCCCTATCTTCCGTACATTTAAAATGTGCTCACAGTGAGTTATGAACATTTGGAATACTGCCAAATCGCGTCGCGACTGAAATCGCGTGAAGTATGCTGGGCCCTTTAGGCCTATCACCACCTCAGCGATCACATTCTCTGCAAATGAACAATTTCTCGCTCTAATATGCTCTTTGTATGAGCGCAGGATTTCAAAAATGTGCTTTAATATAAATAAAAGGCTTGTTTTAAGCGAAGGGAGGATGATGTGGCAACAAAATTGGTGTGTAGATGAGCAATAGAGTTGGAACCATGCAGGAAAAATTATGACAAGTTATGTGCACGGAAGCGTGGCGAACTTTTTTCGGTGTTAGGAGGCTTTCGAGGCACATAAAGAGTCACCTCAGGTGGCTCAGAGCATGCAAAGTCATACATTTCACTTTCTTCACATAACTATTTCACAATTTTTTCGTGATTTTGACCTACATCCGAACCCTACAAACAAGTTCTGAGCCTCCCCAATCCCCCTTCTTCCGACCTAGTTATAGACCTCCAATAAATTTGAATGGCAGCAAGCCTGCTTTGGCAGCCGCCATACTTGATCCGCTTAATCCACTTGATCCGCTTGATCCGCTTCATCATTGGTTAATTCAGTGAACTGACCAACAGTGAAGTGGATGAAGTGAATCAAGCGGATCAAGCGGACAACCGCTTCGCTATTGCTCAATTCACTGAACCGACCAATGACGAAGCGGATCAAGCGGATCAAGTGGATTAAGCGGATCAAGTATGGCGGGTGCCTTTAAGGCACGATGGGCGCGCTGGACACAGCGTGCCGCTAAGTCAAAAAACACGAGCATCATTGTGTTGTTTATTGTCTCTTTAGTATTGTTTCTGTATCCTTCTTTTCCTATTTTTCCTTTGTTATTTATGTTTGTTCTTAATAAGTTCTTTCGCATCATAAGCAAAGTCGTAATCTTCTTGCAAAGTCAACCTGGTGTTTGTTTCCGAAAATTGTTAGAGCCACCTGGTGCAAAAACCTAGATGTGCCTATGGCAATCACAGCACCTTTCGCGCTCTTACAAAATCTCTTGAACGTTTGGAATGTGAAGGAACAGTGCAAATTTTTACTGAGACATTATGCCCTACAAAAGTGAAAAATAGACCAAAAACAGACTGTAAAGATTACAAGCATCACAAAAATAGGTACAGTTCCGTTATCCCGACTCATTTTTTCAAGGTGTTATCATGAAATACATGCTTCAGCTTAGAGATTTTTTATAGATCTTGTAAGGACTCTCTTCTTGCCACGTATCAAAGTAAAAATTAGCACGTTTGAGGGCAGTTTGACATGTTTTTCAGAGTCATTTCCGGTGAAGTACGAGAGCACGTGAAACGGATTGAAAGCTGTTCAGGGGTCTTTTGAAAAGCAAAAATAGTTGAAGTTTATCAAAACATTTTGACAGCTTTTCAGCAACGACTTGAACAAATTCTGCTTTTCACATTGTTTCCGCCATGCGAATTTAACCGCAAAAGAATATAAAAGATGGCTTAGTGTACCTCGCTGCCGATTGTTTCGTCGTTTAGACGATAAAACAATAGTTCACTTCTGTGCTTTGAAAAAAACCTTATGTTGTTTACAAAACACGTACCCATTTTCATGATGTTAAAGCTCATTCGTGAAGCTGTTGGCTAAATATGGGTTCATTATTGGATAAAAAAACAGATTGAACTTACATTGATGCATGGCTAGATAAACTCTTGGTAAAATCTGCTAAACACTTAGATGAAATGTCAATTTTTTTTTCGACACGTGGCAGAAGGTTGACTTTCCATCCTAAGTTTTTGCCCAATTTGGTGCAAAAAGAAAAGCAAATCTTTTTTTTGAATGGTTCAGGAGATAACGGAAAAGTACCAAATCACTGTAGAGGCCATCAATCAATATCTGACTCTCAGTTTGAACATTGCACTTCTCAGTGGCACGAAACTGTTGTTTTTCTGAAATGAGAATAATGAGCTGTGAGTTCAAATGAGACCAAAGAACCATGCAACGCAACTAACTAGGCGGATTGGCAGAATGGACTCCTTTCGGATTTTATGAATTTAGATAGTGACCCTCCACACTGTAGCTCAAACCCCACCTGCCAATTCACCCGCTAAATCCTAAAAAATGCGCTTCAAAACTCCACCAGCCCGGTCAGTCAATGCAAATGGCGGCTGGTGGAGTTTGGAAGCGCATTTTTGAGGACTTAGCGCATTAATTGGGAGGTGGGATTTGGGCTACAGTTTACTTGGGGGGTCTACTATCTAAATCTAGCAAAATCCGAGAAGGATTCACTTTGCCGATCCACTGCCTTTGAGCACCTATTTTGCTATCTGTGTCAGGATCGGATAAAAAACATAAGAACTTGCTGAAGAAAGCAACCAGTTTTTCTTTACTTCGAAAAAATCGTCATTTTCACTTCCAGCAGATCAACAATTAATTTTCAATTATTTTTTCAGGAATAGAGCGTTGCTGCTCAAAAAAGCTTTGATCACTTTTCATGTAAGATTTGCGCTATGTTTATAAATCAACACCATACAAACTTACCCAAATTCCTCCTTGGTAAATGCCGGAATCGTCTGGAGTCACGCTTCGCAATACAAGTCCTTGTCTATAGAAGAGTGCTTGCCTTGGCGCTCTCGCCTGTAATTAAGTTTCACATCGCGTTCGATCCACACTGAGGGTATCATTCTGAGCATACATAAGTTATGCTCAAGCTATTTATAAATGCTGACAAAAATTTTGGTAGAACGGGGACGAGGCAGAAATTGATGTGAGAGAAAGCAGGTAGAAAAACTGTCATTTCTATCTGGATTGACGCCAGCAAGACACTGACTATCTATAGTCATAAAAAAAGACATCGGGTACGTTTGAAATTTTCTTTGGACATGAAGACAATTGAATGGACGAGAATGACAATTAGACTTCAAAGGCATTGTCCAGGTCAACTGGAGGGTGGTGTGATTTCGACGTAATGTGGAAGCACGGCTCCTGACAAATGCAAGAAACCAAGTCTGATCGGAAAAGGTGGATTTTGAAGCAAGAAAATCGCTTCGGAAAAAAGTGGCGCTACACCTAACCCCGCCTCCTTGACAAGTTTTGTCCTATTAATACATTGAGTCTATAGCATTCGCCACGTCAAAACTTGTCAAGGAGGCGGGATTAGCGTACCGCCCTTTTTTTTTTCGCTTTTTTCCGAAGTGATTTCCTCGCTTCAGAATCCACCTTTTTCGATCGGACCTGAAGTGGTGCATCAGTCAGGAGCCGTGCTCCTGCACTGCCGATAAAATCCTATTATCCCTCAGTTGACTTGAACAATGCATTCAGTCTTTCCAAGAGTGGATTAATTTCGAACTGCATATCAATAGTGGTAATCACAAGACAAAAGATGTTGTAACTGAGAAAAGCTAGTTAGTTTGAAAAATCTCTACCTGATTGGAAGCCACCGGTACGAATCCGTCACACATCGGGTTGGGACCGTCAACAGCTATCTCCAAGCAGTCAATAAAGGTCTCGTTGCCGTAAAATGGTTCATCTTGTCCATCCTTGACGACCACTGTTGTACGCCTCCACACCGATGCTCTGGCATTCATGAACACAACGTCGGACTTAGCAAGCACCATCATTTTTTCTGAGGGACGCATGAAAACTTTGCCAGACTGAAAATATAGTAAAAATTTTTTATGCATTATGCTATGGAAAGTGCAGCTAGAATTGAGGACAGATACTTACAAAGACCACTTGTTTCATCGGTCTGTGCAAACGTGGGAAATGGAATCTTCGCACCAGGTAACTTGGATATGATGCTTCACAGAAGCACAACATCATGCATGTCATGGCCACAAGTTTTGTCAGCTATAAAAAAAGCCCGATATGGATATAAATAAACGCAATCTCGCTTGCTTAGTTTGGAAACATTGTGCTCCGATTTACATCAAATTGCGATAGCCTATCCATTAAACAAAATTCTACAAAACAATTACTCACAACATTCTTTAATGGCATTTGTTGGCAATTGTGCTGTAGTTTCTCCTAAGCACTTCGAGTAAATTTTGGTTCACTGCTTGTGGCAGCCTTTGTCAGATAACTTAATCGGTAGTAATAACAAATATGCGCCCATATAAACGACACTTATGAATTAACACATTGACGACCAAGGCCTTTCACTGACCACTCAACTTTTTTCTTAATAAAGTCACTTATAATCCCTTCTACGGTATAGCTACAGTAGCACCGAGAGGAACAGAGAAAACAGTGGAGGTTATATCTAGATTCAGCGCAAAAAAAAACTCCCGGAGTGGTTTGACTCAAGATAGCAGCCATCTCGACGAAAATCGGGCCTTGACAGATTATGCGTCTCGAGCAGTCGTCAATGTGTTAATAAAGCTTGAGCTTGCGATCATACTTCTTCTGTTCAATAAGAACCAAGTAGGTCTTACTGAAATCATGTTTAGAATTACTTTTTCTAGCTCTTTCTCTTCATACATTCAGCAAAATGACGCGCTGCACATGAACTTTGATAGCTTGAGAATTTTTGGGAGAAAAGTTTCTATGTTAGTATGTTATGTTGATCCTATCGACGTCTATCTATAGAAATACATAAACGCGGATTTGTGTGCTATTTATGTACATCTTAGAAATAGAAAGAGTTTATAGGCGATATTAGTGCTGTCACTTGATGGATACCATAAGCTCAATTCTGCTTACATTTGATAACAATTTTCTTCATTTCAAAAAACCTACCAAAATCATTAGGTTGGCAAGTATCGCGCGTTGAAAACATTCAAAAGGAGCAACCGCGCGCACTATAGCGCACATTCGTTTATACTCCTATCAATAATGAACACAGAAAATTGGATAAAAACACAAAAACAGTTTTTTAAGTTCGTTTTCAACAAATTATGACTTTCCTCAAATTTTCTATAACACTGATGACTAGTTTATCTTGTCGGTGCAAGCCAGTAGTACAAAAGAACATGGAAAGAGCTAGGATAAACGATCTGAAAAAAATCTGAATTTAGAATCGTCGGCTTTTTTCGGCATATTCCAATAGGCTTCAAAGTCCCAAATTATAATATTTTCAGTTTTCCTGTACTGAGCAATTTTGGACATCTTTTCGAAAAAATTTATGAGCCTATATTGACCGCAACGACTACCCATGTCGAAGCGCCGATATCCGTCTAAATAAATTTAGAAAATAGTCAAGTGTGATGTAGAATTCCTATTACAGACAGTGACTAATGTTTTAGAAGAATCCCATCATTTGCTCTTGAATTCTGTCCAGAAAAATGAGTGCAATGAATTTTCGGGTTTGGATGTGTCATTATGAAGCTGTGTAGATTCCAGATGAAAGTAAAAGCCCTTTCTAAAAGATATTAAATAGTGCATTAAAAGACCTTCTTGATAGTATGCTAGATTTGTTTTGGGGCAGAAAGTGTGATGGAAAAAAGTTGTCCTAAAAGACCTGGGAAACGCTTCAAGATTGAATCAGCCTATCATTCTAATCACTTTCCGGATAAGGCTTAATGTAAAAAGATCCAACACCGTTAGTCCGCTATAACTGACAAATAACCAGAGTTTTCTAAATATTTTTGCTTAGTTATCCGGAAAGAAAGTGAAAAAATGGCAAAAGTAGCTTTTATACAAAGGAGATTCACAGAATGTATGTTTTGTTTCCTGTTTATTTGAGAAATCCTTTTTAAGCCGACTGATCCGCGCCAAAGTTTGCGTATTGATGCTAGGACAGCATCGATCATATAGGTTTCCCCGCTGGAAGAGTATCCATAATCTATGATCGCTTTTTTTTGAATTTTGATGGAAGGTGCATAAATTTGCTAATGCTTTTCCGAGAAAAGTTTTTTTTGCAGGAAGCGCCCTAGAACTCCCACCTGTTCACTACAGCTTTTGTAGCTTTCTAGATATTTGCCGGATGTGACCTTTCCATATTTCATTACTTGATTAATCGTGCACGAATAATTCAGTTTCGAAAAGTCATTTTTGTTCCTACGCATGCTAGCGGTTTGAAATAGAGTGCTAAGAGCGGCGATAAAGCACTCTTGCAGGCAAATTTTTCGCAACATAATTTAACTCTTAAGTTGAGTCAGTTCAGTCAAAGTGCAACTTTCAGAGAGGGTCAGTTCGGTAAACTGCAGCAATTTCAAACTTTGTTGCAAGTCTCACGTATCCTTACTACCTGACTTAAGAATAACCCTTTTGAAGAAACCCTTTTTCCATCCTCAATTTTATAAAATGCTGGGAAGTCAGAATTTGACAGCAAGGCAGCAATTGTAGAAGCTGCTCAAAAGTTCCATATCTACGAATTACAAGCGCTTGCTAATCTAACGCATTGTTTGTTCGAAATAAAGACCACATATGTCCAAGGTGCCCTTGCACAAATGGCGTAGGTATAGTGAGAAACGTTTGCCAAATATTTTTGTAATTTAATAATGGAGCAGGCTTACAAATCCAAATTCAAACTGCAACCTATAGGTTTAAAAATTGAAAGGATAAAGGATTTGGCGTCTTTAATACCCTCTGCGCTGAACGCACTAGTCGGAGAGGCTTTTGAATGCAAGCCTGTTACATGACTTGCGGGGCCAGCCAACCAACCAAGTTAGTGATTTTATCCTCCCAAATTACTCTGGTACCAGTTTATTGGCCCCGGCGGGTAGAGCGCTTGGATGGCCCAGGGGCGGGGTCGAACCTGGACCCGATCTGGCCATAGTGGCGCCTCATGACATTACGCCGCTCGTCCCCATTATAGGTTTATGTACATGCTATGTACGTAGATACCATGTAACCTTACACCATCACTATCGTCATCCCTCTGCCTCACAAACACAGCAAAGTTTTACGGTAACATCCGCACTTACCGCAAGGCTGTTAAAAAGAACTAACCATGTCGAGAGGCGTCCGACGCGTACACGCGGTAACAAAAAACTTTTCTACTATCGTTTTTATATGCCGCCAGCTGAACCTAAACTTACCTAAAGTTCGGATTTCTCATTGTTGAAGTTCACTCCAAAAACGTTAATTATGTTAGTGACGATGCGGTGTTGTACAGCTGCAACCGCTTACAATATTTGACCTCTTGCCCTTAACATCACATGTACACAGTATATTCTACAGCTATAGGTTCAATCGTGCACACGAGTTTATCTCGAAATACTTACTGTACATACATGCTTACCTTATAGCCACTAATGTTCCAGAGCTCCTTCGCTCTGCAGCTGTGTGCAGCCCGGAAAAAGCAGTAGCTAAAATGTTACACAATACTTTCCTTCCTCGCCTATTCAAATTCTCGCACGCTTTGTCAGAATTTTGAACTATAGAAGCTATAGAGCACAGTTCTGACTTGTGCAAAAATGATCCAAGTGTGTACAAGTGTGCCAAGTCTAATCGCGAAAACGATTAGACTTTGACATTCTTATAGAGAAGTTGTATATCACAACCGACCTGAACGCTTGTTCTAAATTCACCCTTTCCCCTCCCTAATCCCCTTAATTCTGCAGAAAGGACCTCATCGACTGTAAAGGTAAGATCACGCGTTTGTCACTGTGAGTCTTTCTATCACCAATGTAAATTCTATCCAGATTTGTCCACTCACGTTAGAGATAAAATCCAATAAATGTAAATCGACGATAAGAGTCAGCAGTTTCTTTGCTGTTGAAAAGTTGTTCAAAAAATTATGTCGCAACACTATACCGCGGCAGAGAAGAAAAATCAAAAAGATATTATTTTATAAAGGTAGGCAAGCTCTAACATAGGCTAGAAACATTTGCGAAAACTTTGCCCTACCTGATGAAGCCAAAAAAACCAAAGTTTCAGATACGTGAAAGATTGTAATTCCGTCCATAATCTTGAAAAGCTCCAATTCGCACAGGCATGTATGGAACATTCAAACGTCCAGTTTGCGGAATTTTTTCATAGCCAGAATACGAGAAAATGTATGCCAAAAGTGCGATTATGTTGTGTTTGGGTTTTACGATAAATTTGGTATTTCTTGAAAATCGGTGTTACACTCTTGAAGGCTCATACTATAGTATCAGAAATCTAGGAGAAGCTCACCATTGCTTTGACAAACCATGCTGAATTTCATTTTTTAATTTTAACCTTAGAAAAACTATGAAACTGTGCACAAGATTAACTGATCTAGAGAGTGTGTCCGTGAACAAGTTGGGGATTTTTAGTATTTTCCGTAAGGAGATAAAATTTTTCAAGCACAAAGGCTTTCAAAATTTGACTTCAAACTTCGCGTAAATCAAACTTATTGCGAATATCAGAGCTTCATCATGCAAAGTGTACTGCTCTATCAAAGAGGACCCTTTCACTTTTATTCGTGTTGATCATGCCGCAATAGGATAGCTAATAATGCGACATTGTTTTCGGAGCACCCTGATATTTTGTCTGTTCATTACTACATAATCTCATGCAGATCAGCATTTTAGTTTTTAATTATATACCCTCGGAAAAAGTCCTACGAATTACTCTTTGACTTAATCATAAGGGCAAAGACTGACAACTTATCTGACGTTGAAATTCAATCCAAATACTGAGGTTGTCCAAGGTTATTTATGGACACAATTTCTGTTTTGTATTTAAGACTTTAACATCTTGAAACTTTTGGCAGCCACGGGGAGATACTACTGGTCGCAGCCCTTATATTTTTCCTTCATAGATAAAATTCGCCTGAGTATAGCCACTATATGTACAAGCATCTCAATGAGTTCACAAACTTCTGTTAATTAAGTGTAGACGCCTCTGCTTGCTCTAGAACTTGCCAGTAGACTGAGCCGAGTCGCTCTCATTCTTGAAAAGAAATCCTTCCATTATCATGTGGTCGTGCTCCGTGATGGAGCGTTTATTCCTTTGGTGGTTACCTTCAAAGAAATAGAGGACATTAAGTTGTTGATAGACTCCGCCCTCGCGTACAGCTAGCATGAGGGCATCAATAAAGGCGCTGTATGTTAAATGTCCTCCCCTTTCGGCGACCTAATGTCCTCTACCCACTTCGGAGGAAATGAAATACATAGGTAGTTAGGCTGCAATCCTCGTATGATAGCGCAGTTGTTCAAACTCTTGAACTTGCTTTTGAGTGGGTAGCCATGATTCTCTTTATAGTTGCTTCGTTCAACCGTTTTTCTACATCAAGATGAAATCTTTGCTTTGCTCTGAGTGTAAACTTTTTTGGTTATTATCAAATTGAGCTTACGATTAGCAGTGATGTACGATGACAGCCATAAGTAACAACCTGAATACAGGATTAATGGTGACATATGGCCGTCTTGAAGATCCGCCTTTCTCGCTGTAAATTTTGCTGCAAAAGTTCTCTTAAGAACTGTGACTATTTTTGGCGAGCCGATCTGATGATGCTATCCAGGCTGGCCACTTTTTTGCATATAATGTAAATTCATGATATTGCGCAAATAATGATATATTTGTTCAGAAGCGATCCCGGAATTTTTTTTTTGCTTTTTGAGCCACAACAGTGAAAGTGTGCTCCAGCGTCTTCTGCATCTTTCCTTCCTGAAGTCTCTTCCCAGTCTTGTGCTCTTTTCTTTTGTTTCAATTCTCTTTTACCGAAACATTTGTTGATCGCAAGGTCAAAGGGATTACTATGGAAAAACATATATGCTATTCCTAGGAGTCAAGGTTTTCCACATGCACATATGCCTTTTCAAAGTAAAAGAAAGAAAGAGTGATAATTTTCTATACAGTTGTAGCGGTAGAATTTGTCCAAAATTGAGGGATTTGCGGGATTCGCGGGATTTGCGGGACATGCGGGATTTAGTTATAACTTCTTTTGAAACAACTTTATTTAAGATCTGCGAAAAGATTCGGCTGCTTGATGAGACGAATCTTTTGATATACAGTATGTCCGTAAATCGTGGTGACGTGGTAGACATATGATACTACTTTGTTATTTTCCATGATAACGCCTTTTTAAAGATGTGTCCGGGTGTAAACTGCAGGTAATAGGTTTTGGTGTTAAGTTTTGAGTATCGAGAACTGTCGGAAAGAATTGACAGTTTTTATCTACCTTTACCATAGATATAGTTGTTTTATTAGTTATCACTGCTAATACCATGATTTTGGGTCATTTTTGGTATGCCATGAGAAAAGTAAGTAGAAAACGCTCGGGATGTGGGAGTTTTTGTCTTTCTATCGCTCATAGTAAGTCATCTACAGGCTTCCGGTTACATCGCTCGGTGCAATGATTGGAGCGCTCGGTGCAGCAACCGATTGGTTGCACATCGTGCATCATTGCAACCCTCGCTAAAATCGCACTCTCGCTTGTGGCTGGCTCCTGGCCCAAGCCTCGAAGCTGGAGCTCTGTGCCTGTGTTGAAGATGTATGTTGGGATTGTTCCCAACGAACTGGGGCGTTTTTATATTCTTATCACTGATATCACCGGGCAAAACAAAATATGCAATCTGTTTCACTGAAAAATTTATCCCTCTTGCTGATCTTGTACGATACTACTCATAGTGCGAAATTTCCGCGTGAATGTCGCGAAATTCCGGGTATTCCGCGAAATTCCCGGAATATCGCTAATTACGCAGCGCCACAACTCCCTTCGGAAAGAATATATTCTGAATCCGAAAGCAGCATTGTGTTTAGCTCGTCAAGGCGAATCTTCTGATGTACGACATGTCCTCTATATTTCGTTTCCAGTTTTCTCAAATTCTTCTGCGGAGGTCCTTTCGCAAGGATGCAACGCAGGGCCTATTCATCATAAAAGACAACAGTAAGTAATTTTTGACAGTGCTGCTCCTGTAGATTATAGTGCGCTAAAAAGTAGCCGAGACTTCTTTCCAAAAGAGATAGAAGCGTTGGTGAATTCTGGAAAAATCACGATTTTCTAAATTCTACTCGCCGTAACTTCCTTCGGAGTGTATGTTTTCTGAATCCGAAAAAAGCATTGTGCTTTGCTCATCAAGGCGAGTTTTCCTCTGTAAAGCAGTGCTTGATATTTCGGTTTCAGTATTCTTCAAACTTTCTGCGGACGTCTCTTCGTAAAGGTGGCAGCTCGTATTGCCCCTAATAGATTTCAGCAAAAAACCTTCCGGTAGTACTTGATTATGGGGCGCCAGGAACTAGCCGTACACTTCTCTTCAAAGGAAATAGAAAAACTGGTGAATTCTGGATAAATCATGTCGTTGTAAATTTTTCTCACCATAACCCTGAAATATGAAGCCCTTTTGCTAAACAGGGGGTATATGACTTGCAGTAGACAAAGATGCATATCACTCGAGATATCTGTGAGCGCCGATTTCAAAACAAATTTTCTTATCTGCTTATCGGTTTATTGAACAAAGTTACAGGCATTTGTTTGGCTTCAAATGATACTGATTTTGGTTGCTTTTTGCACGACTAAAGCAGCAGAGTAGCTCCAAAACTACCCCCATCAATTTTTTATGTGCAATAAATATATCTCAGACATTTGGGCGTCTAACTTTGGACGAATCGCATTTATTACGAATTTAGATTATTTACACAGTACTTGATCATGCAAACTGGAGGCGGAAAATTGCCTGTAACTTTGTTCAGTAAACGATAAGCAGATAAGGAAGACTGATTTGAAATCAGCAATCAAAGACCTTTCAAATGATATAAATCTCATAGGAAAACTCCACTGCGAGTCGACCTTCCCTTGTAAGCAGATGTGATTTTCGCAACCAGCAGGTCGGATAACCTCTTTGAGCAGTTTCCCGAGATGTTCGGGTTATTTCATTTTTTCTCGTTTTACGCTCTGATGCTGCTCTGATGCCGGATTTTAGTCAAAGTGTTGATGGTCTTGAATCATAACAAAACTTTGCTTATAGAGGTTTTCGGACACGCTTTTCACGAAAATCGTGATTTTTTGAGGAATATAGGGTCTTTTTGCAGAGATGTGGTGAAGTAACTTGAGTCACGAAGTGCGTAAATTTGCCTGCGCTTCTCGCGTTCCTGTCAGGAAACCTGCCCGGCTTTTATAGATTGAATCGAATGGGGACTGTGCCATCGAATGGTGCATGCCTCAAACTCCATTTTACAAAAATCGCCCAGTTACGAGCCTACGAAAAGTCCTCATGAAATTTGCACAAAATGTAAAGATCGCGTACTTCGTCGAAATTCCACCGTAGTGGTTGCATGACATTCTGATTGCAAATATTATGTTCACTTCGCCGAGGATTCCCACTGTATTAAATACGGTGGTGGGTGTGCTTCAGACCCTTGTGGACATCAAAGCAGTTTCTTAGCTAGAGCTCAGATCTGTCTAACTATCAAAGCCAACACAGGAATCATTGAGGGTATTTGAACACATTCAATCAGCGTGTTATACAACCACTACGATGGAATTTCGACGAAATACGCATCTTTACATTTTGTGCAAATTTCATGAGGACTTTTCGTAGGCTCGTAACTGGGCGATTTTTGTGAAATGGAGCCTGAGGCATGCACCATTCGATGGCACAATCCCCATTCAATTCAATCTTTGAAAGCCGGGCAAGTTTCCTGACAGGAACTCGAGAAGCGCAGGCAAATTTACGCACTTCGTGACTCAAGTTACTTCACCACATCTCTGCAAAAAGACCCTATATTCCTCAAAAAATCACGATTTTCGTGAAAAGCGTGTCCGAAAACCTCTATAAGCAAAGTTTTGTTATGATTCAAGACCATCAACACTTTGACTAAAATCCGGCATCAGAGCAGCATCAGAGCGTAAAACGAGAAAAAATGAAATAACCCGAACATCTCGGAAAACTTGCTCATAGAAGTCATCCGACCTGCTGGTTACGAAAATCACATCTGCTTAGCAAGAGAGCTTCATATTTCAGGGTTACGGTGTGAAAAATTTAGAACGACATGAT
This sequence comes from Cylicocyclus nassatus, assembly GCA_958299035.1. Taxonomy (NCBI): domain Eukaryota; kingdom Metazoa; phylum Nematoda; class Chromadorea; order Rhabditida; family Strongylidae; genus Cylicocyclus; species Cylicocyclus nassatus. The sequence goes on from CATQJL010000223.1 coordinate 61,135,140, forward strand.
TTTACTTCCTTTGAAGAAAAGTGTACGGCTAGTTCTTGGCGCCCCATAATCTACAGAAGAAGTACTACCGGAAGGTTTTTGCTGAAATCTCTAGGGGCAATACGCGCTGCTCACCTTTACGAAGAGACGTCCGCAAACGTTTCAAGAATACTGAAATCGATATACCAAGGACTGCTTTACAGAGGAAAACTCGCCTTGATAAGCAAAGCACAATGCTTTTTTCGGATTCAGAAAACATACACTCCGAAGGAAGTTACGGCGAGTAGAATTTAGAAAATCGTGATTTTTCCAGAATTCACCAACGCTTCTATCTCTTTTGGAAAGAAGTCTCGGCTACTTTTTAGCGCACTATAATCTACAGGAGCAGCACTGTCAAAAATTACTTACTGTTGTCTTTTATGATGAATAGGCCCTGCGTTGCATCCTTGCGAAAGGACCTCCGCAGAAGAATTTGAGAAAACTGGAAACGAAATATAGAGGACATGTCGTACATCAGAAGATTCGCCTTGACGAGCTAAACACAATGCTGCTTTCGGATTCAGAATATATTCTTTCCGAAGGGAGTTGTGGCGCTGCGTAATTAGCGATATTCCGGGAATTTCGCGGAATACCCGGAATTTTGCGACATTCACGCGGAAATTTCGCACTATGAGTAGTATCGTACAAGATCAGCAAGAGGGATAAATTTTTCAGTGAAACAGATTGCATATTTTGTTTTGCCCGGTGATATCAGTGATAAGAATATAAAAACGCCCCAGTTCGTTGGGAACAATCCCAACATACATCTTCAACACAGGCACAGAGCTCCAGCTTCGAGGCTTGGGCCAGGAGCCAGCCACAAGCGAGAGTGCGATTTTAGCGAGGGTTGCAATGATGCACGATGTGCAACCAACCGGTTGCTGCACCGAGCGATGTAACCGGAAGCCTGTAGATGATTTAGTATGAGCGATAGAAAGACAAAAACTCCCACATCCCGAGCGTTTTCTACTTACTTTTCTCATGGATACCAAAAATGACCCAAAATCATGGTATTAGCAGTGATAACTAATAAAACAACTATATCTATGGTAAAGGTAGATAAAAACTGTCAACTCTTTTCGACAGTTCTCGATACTCAAAACTTAATACCAAAACCTATTACCTGCAGTTTACACCCGGACACATCTTTAAAAAGGCGTTATCATGGAAAATAACAAAGTAGTATCATATGTCTACCCCGTCACCACGATTTACGGACATACTGTATATCAAAAGATTCGTCTCATCAAGCAGCCGAATCTTTTTGCAGATCTTAAATAAAGTTGTTTTAAAAGAAGTTATAACTAAATCCCGCATGTCCCGCAAATCCCGCGAATCCCGCAAATCCCTCAATTTCGGACAAATTCTACCGCTACAACTGTAGTCAGCCCCAATCGGAACTAGGCCGAACTGCTAGCTAAATTTGCGCGGCACGCAGCGCCACTACTCTGCGCTGCATACACGCACTGTCGGAGAGAGTGAAGAGATCGAAGAGGAAGCACACAATCAGGCCATGAGCGTGCCGCGAAACCCTGGCGACGCGGGCTTCTGTCATGCCAATTTTGGCCTGATTGGGATTGGGGCAGAATCTGCAGGATCTTGACAGTTTGTGTTAAATATTAGGGAGTCCCAAAAGCGTTTTTTTTAACAGCTGCCACAATCCCAGCGTTGACAATTATAGAAGATTTCGGTACCATTTTGATAAAAAATTTTTGGTTTGGAACTTCTAAAAGTGGATTATAGTTGAACACTAATTTTTCAACACAGATGAGCGTTTACGGATTTGGAATATCAAATCTCACATTTTCCAAATACAACCTGGAACGGTTTAGAAACAAACTGTGTTGATTTTTTCGCCAAACACTTTGAAAATCGATAACAAAAAGCTGTTAGAGAGAAGTGGAAAACCTGCATCGAATGACACCCGATTGCTCGCCAGCTCTTGTTCTATTAGGTTGTAACAGAATTAATGCAGGTTTTGAATTTAAACCGCAATAAGTCATACACTTCTCATTTCTGAGTAGGCTGTAAAACACCACTCGATAGAGCAAAGCAAGCTCTACAAGGTTGCAATCTTGCTTTAGCAACAATTCTGATCCACCACGAGTTTCGAGCCAACAACTAAAAAGATTCAACTACCCGAAAAATCAAGAAAAATTGTAACTCTGTTCATATAAAACCTACAAAAATTCTAGCTTGCTCACGTAAACACTATTCACTAAGACATCTATATACGCCTTTGCCGTATTTTTTTCTGTTAGAAATCAAGAAAACCAAAATTTTCGTGCGTTTGTTAAAGTGATGCTGTGGCGTTCCCACATAAGTAGTTGCAAACTACAAACCTGTAGAAGTATGAACGTGGATTTCCAGCTCTCTACAAGCTCTAGTTCTCGAAAAATATCGAACACAGTTTTTGCTAGTCATGTGGTCCAAGCTAAAATTCAAATTTTTCGAGAACTAGAGCTTGTAGAGAGCTGAAAATTTACGTTTGCACTTCTACAGATTTGTAGTATACAACTATTAAGTTGTTGCAAAAATAATGTCCGTTTTTCTAGACCTATATTCCAAACAACTTTTTTCGCATCAGACTTTCTTTTTCGATAAAGCTTCTGCATATCATTGGAAAGTTCTCTTCATGTACTTTCTCATAGCGGTGGAATTAAGCTGCTATCCTCACTTGTGAGAATTTCATTAGCATTTTCTACATTGACCACAATTCAGGAGCAAGTAAACGAATTCTTCTAAAAACATAGCAAGTGTATTGGATGAAGATTGTTTACCCACTGCGGGCTTATGTAGATTTTTGGAGATATGTGGACTGAGAAATTAACGCGTCAAGATAGACACTCGCTGCTGGCATTCTATGGGTCAGAAATTTCTCACAATTAAGGCAATCGCCAAAGCTTCGCCGATTTCTGTAAGCTTGAAATTAGTACACCTTAACTACAATATTTGAAAAGAAACTTAGCTATTTAGTGCGCGAAAAATTCTAAATATTCGTAATTAGGCACTTACAGGCCTACAACAAATAGGCTCAAAAGAGTGAACATTTTTGAACTTTTATTTTTTCTTTTCCAGAACTTCGTTGGAGTTTTTTCTTTGCGCACGTATACTATTGGCCTGCGGCTAGAAAATAAGCTAATTAGCAGACATAGGGACAAAGCTTGAAGAGAGTTGTAAGCTCTTGAAGACAAGGTTTTCAAGAGAAAAACTTTCAGTTTTCTGATGCATGGTTTTCTTCCCCTTTGCGACATCAATATAGGCAGGGGCGCGCTAAATTAAGAAAGGTTTGATGTTTCTGAACTTATGTGGGAACGTCACAGCAACACTTTGGCAGATGCACGAAAATTTCCGTTTATTGATTTCTAACAGAGAAAAAAATACGGCAAAGGCGTATATAGATGCCTTATGTGAATAGTGTTTACATAAGCAAGTTAGAATTCTTGTAGGTTTTTTATGAACTGAGTTACGATTTTTCTAAATTTTTCGGACAGTCGAATCGTTTTAGTTTTTGGCTCGAAACTCGTGGTGGATCAGAATTGTTGCTAAGGCAAGATTGCCAACTCTAGAGCTTGCTCTGCTCTATCGAATGGTGTTTTGCAGCCTACTTAGAAATGAGAAGTGTATGACTTATTGCGGTCGGAATTCAAAATCTGCATTAATTTTGTTACAACCTAATATAAGCTTTGAAATGACCAATTATGTTAATAGCTTCGAAGAAACGACATTGAAGACTTTCAAAAGCAAGCTATGGAAGAGAAAAAATTGCACTGAGTTCTATAGGGTTTGTATATTCTTCCTCTCACTTGGATGTCTTTGGAGGGTTGGTATAAAGACTTTTTACCTTGATAAAAATCATAAGTTTTAAATTTTGATTTTTTCTAGGAATTTTTTCACTCTACTGCGATAAATCCACAAGCATTTGATAAAAAATAAAAAGATGCATCGAATGATGCCAATACCTTCTATGATAGTTTGCTTTGGGATTTGTGGCAGCTGTTCAAAAAAGCGAAAATACTTTCGGGACGACCTAATATTAGGGTGAACGGTAAAAAATGAGGCAACTTGATTTTTATTATATTTTAAGGTTTTTTGTTCTCACCAACAACAAACAGGCTGCAACTCAAACATTGGTTACATAACCGACCTTCGCCTATTATTCTGGCAACGCGTTACCGCTCCTCTCTCATAATCGTACGCGTGGCGCCGTGAAGAACTCAGACAGGGTTTTTGAAACAGTTCTTAATCTTGCGCTACTATATCGTAAAATCGTAAAGCAAATGACATATCGTTCAAAAGAGCCCTTTGTGTTCTTTCAAAAGATATGTTAAGTGCTGAGATTTCTTTTCAATTTCAGAAAAAAAGCGGAAAAACCTGAACAATAGCTGTTTTTGGCGCATTAAAAAAATGAAAAATAATGTTTTGCCCTATATTTTCCGAAAATAGATAAATTCTGAGGTAAGCTGCATATGGATGGACAGAGCGTAAAAAGCTCTATCAGATGGTGTCTAGAAAACATGCGTTCACCTGCAAAGAATTGAATAACACGTATCTTTTTTCTCGAAGCCGCTAACGGCCATATCTCTTGACTTTGAAAGTTGAGGCCACCAAGCCGTCGTGGGTTTGGTGACTGTCCCACCACCTACTCCGGCAGTGGTTTGAGTGGTCTTGTTTCACTGCGCAGATACTGCTCAAAGTTCATAATTTGTCGAAGTGATTAACTTTGCATTTCAGCAAGTATAAAAATTATTAATTATGTAAATGACCTTATATAGGTATTGTCTGAAAGAGAATAACATATTCTAACATCTATCAGGATGTAAATGACCTTATATAGGTATTGTCTGAAAGAGAATAACATATTCTAACATCTATCAGGATTAGAAAGTCTAATCACTTCTTTTCTTGAGAAACCTCCAGTTATTTCGTAAGCTGCCCCATTTTTTACCATTCACCCTCCCTAATACATATGTTTGAAAGTGAGCAGTGGAAAAGGATTATGTTACCTCAACTGATAATCTGTGTTGTGCATGTGATTGGACCAATTGTACAGCAGTGCGAGAGTACTTCCACATGACATTTCTATTCAAACTCACATAAACATTCACTGCAGGCATATTGTGGTAAATTCACGCGTAAATTTGTACCGTCATGTGAGTTGTCATACTGGCCCAGCATTTTATCGCGATCAACCGTTACCAAACTCGCAGACCGCATTGAGCGGCGCGCGCAGCCACTGTGCTATAGACATTATCCTTGTCAGAACTCTGAGCAATAGAAAGGTGCGTGAACTAGAAGGACAGACACTCAAGCTAGTATGTTGAAATCTGTAAGCAACCTCATTTTAAAAACGAGTTTCACCTATGAGTAAACCAGCTATCACGTTGCTATCGTAAACACTAGGTTTGCGTTATCTGGAAAGGGGATATCATTGTAGATAGCGCAGTGTCTGTGTCGCACGTTTCCGAGCTAGACGTCTGTAGCCCAAGTCACAATGATGGCAAATTTTTTGCAAAGTGATATGAAAAAACACATGCATGCTAAGTTTTTTCTAGTAATAATAAGGATTTGAAAGGTTTTTGGACGTCAGCGTGCAAACAAAATATTGATAATATTAGGTCATTCCGAAAGTAATTTCGTTTTTTTTTTTCAAACTGACGCCACATGTGATGAAACAAAGATTTCTAGGAGATCTTGGTAGCATTCGATGCAGAATTTCATCCTCTTCCTAAAAATTATGAAATTATTGCAGCATAGTCAATGAACTTCTGGAAAATTACGAAAGTCTGCGATCTATGCTTTTTGAGATGCTCAAGTTTCCCAACTTTTCAAATTTTTACATCAACCCTCCGATGGAGTCCAAGTAACGATTCGATAAGCAAACCTCATACGATAAGGCTTAACTTTTTCCTCGTTTTTATATCTCGCCATAAATTCTTAGAAGATTTATAATTGAAACCATCGAATTTTGACAGGCCTACGTCAGCCATATTCGCGTCAAACACCAATAAATCTTCGGAATTTAAAACTTCCAAGATGGTATTATGATTTAACACTACTTTTGGAAAGCGAATGAGAGTTTACGAAATTGAAATATCTATTAGTTCCGATTTTTCCGGTTACAGCCCGGAACGCGTTCGAAAATATGAATTGTGACGATTTTGTACGCGAAAACTCTGCGAAGGGGAAATAAAAAGCATTCATTCGAAAGAGGAGAAAGCTGCATCGAATGACACTCAAGCTGCTTACCGTTTGATGTTCTACGATGTTTGAGTTGACCAAGAAAATTCGTAGCATCAATTAAAATTCTGCTAAGAAATTTTGAGGAGTCATGTGAAGGAGAAAAAATGGTTTTGTATCCTGTGGGGTTTGCTCTATCGAATCGTTACTTGGACTACTTTGGAGAATTTTATGTACACATTTGGAAAAATTGTGAAACTTGAGCATCTCAAAAAGCATGGATCGCAGATTTTTGTAATTATTCAAAAGCTCATTGACTGTGCACAGTTTATAATCATTAGAAGGAGGATGAAATTCTGCATCGATGCTACTAAGATCTCTCTTTGTTTCATCACATGTGGTGTCCGTTTGAAAAAAGTGAAATTACTTTTGGAATGACCTAATATATTGAAAAATTTACAAATCCATAATTTTACTAATTTTATCTGCACGAGTTCATGCTATTTCATTTGCCATAGCACCATATCGTTTCCTTATTCAAAAGAAAAGAAAGCTGGTGCACATCTAGAGAAAGGTAAAAAAGACAAAAGTTTTGATGAAAATGCATAAATTGCAAGAAATTATAAAATTAAGGCATGCAGAAAATCATCAAGAGCAAAGTGGTTGCAAAATTAATATCGAAGCTAAAAGCCGCTTAAGAGCAGCAAATTTGGCTGAAAAGGACCCGAAGATGTATGCTTAACAAAATCGACTTAACGTCCCCTTCACAGATCGTGCTACCTTTGTGGCATCGCGGACGTGGCACGTGTGACTAACACATTGGCAACGTTGGCAGCAACACGTTGGCAACATGCAGCAACATGTTGGCGTGGCCCATATTCTGCCAACATGTTGTGGCGTTTGCAAACATGTTGTTGCTACGTTGCCAACATGTTAGCCACACGTGGCAGGTCTGAGACGCAGACCAAGGGTGGCACGATCTGTGGAGGAGACTATACCTTGTCTAGGTTGCGAGGCAAATATCAAAAGTAATAATAGCAGGGAAAAAAATCAGCTGTGCGACTCGCGCCTGTGGGCTACCCGCTGTTCATATTGATTGTATTTGATGTGCATTTTGATCCTTTGCGTGCATCTACGGACAGCGGGCGGCACCACCGCCCGGACGTACTCGACCGCTAGTCGTTTGTCGGCACCACGACCTCTCTGCGTCTCCAATCAAGACCCACTATTTCCCGACTGTCTGCATGACGGTCACGCTGGTGCTGCTTGTCGTGCCGGCGGCATCGCCGCGGCGTTAAGTCGGGCATATATCTCGGTCACGTCGCCTATCCCTTATCATGGGGCGGCAGCAAAAAGGCATTTGCCGGGCATTTGCCGCGCTTCGAGCGAGTTGTCACGATTCGAGGGGGGTTTACTATAGGCCAAGGAGCCTTGTGAGGGTTTCGAAAATGACGGCATCGGCTTGGCAATTGCCTCATGTGTCACGACTCCTATGATCAGGATTGGATATGATATATTTCACAGTAATAGTAATTATCAAGACAATAAAATCATTTTGCGATTCATTGATGTTGCGCTCCTTGTGTATTGGGTGTATTCTTACAGTGACTGGAGTAACCTTTGACGTGATTTTGATTTGGTGATTCAAAAAAGTGCTGAGAGGCATGAAGTCTACTGTCGGACAAAAGTGCAACAACAATCAGTAGAGCGAGAGTGAACGCGGCGCGCGTAACTACTTCGAATTGAACCTTGCACCGCAAGCACCCTGCCTAATAGAACTGCATAAGCGCTCCTGGGATTCGCTTAGTCCTCCAGACTTTATAGTCAGAGGTGTTAGAACAGAGATGTTTGAGTATAATGATGGTTTTGATTCTGACTCCGTCTGTGGCATATTGTGCAGTTGAAAGTACTATTTTTGTTGTAGAACGAATTATTTTACAACAAAAAATTGCTGTAAAAAATACATCTTCATTCCTTTTTGTGGATTAACCCGCATAAGCAAGTGGGTGAGCACGGCAACTTGAGATTACTAACTGCAACCACGTTCTGTTAAAAGGTTGTGATGAACGTGTAAATTTGTAGGGGAAAAGTTTAAGTTACGAGCAGAAAGCTACTAAAATTTTAGATTTGATCTGAGCATAGCAATTTTGAAAAAATCGAAAACTGGGATTTATGGGCTCAAAGCTGCGTACTCACGGCAGATGTAACAGAAAAACCCAAATTCCTTAAATAAAGGGACTGCAGCAAAAGCTAAGCAAAAACGCATGAAAATTTCGAGATACAACATGCCCTTTCTGTCAAAAAAAAAAGCTGCCTTCCAAGTAATTGCGCAAGTCAGTTTTGCTCTTCGACGACGCCTGGACGCTTATACATTTCGATCCCACGTAGATAGAGGACGATATCTCGCAGGAAGAGGCCCCGCAAGAACATCTACACCACGCATCTCTTGCATGTACATACAGTGACCGCCAAAAAGTTGCGGACAAGCCTCCCTCCCTTTTTCATCTCTCTCTTTCAGAGGGAAAACAAGCATGAAAAAATGTAATAATTGCATATTGTTATAGAGCTCTTCAAGATCTACAATCTACACTTTGAGCTTTTTGAGAAACATGTGTTCTAAAAATTTTAAGAATCCTTTTCTTAGAAAAGTCCGAAAATGGCCGCGTCACAATGTCGCGGACAATAATTCTTCGAACGCAAAAATTTTCTTTTCAGTCCTATTTTGAAGCGGAAACACAAGTTATCCGGACGGGTAAGCATACTACTATACAGAGCTCGTCAAGAACTACACACTGGTTATGGTTGCTTCCCCAAAAAACGCAAGCTTGAGTTTTATTTTGCTTTTTTCAAAAAATAACTTCTAATTTCCTCTATCAAGCCAAATTTCTTCACACGGAAACCTGTTCAAGACATCCCAACAAAGCCGTCTGGATAAAATAGATGCTCTCTGCCATCCTCTATGCATCGGACATGTGCTGATGAGTTTCTTTGCTGAAAATGGTCCTTAGCAGTGCTTGCACATGACCCCACCTGCACCTCACCACACACTTGTACCGCTTTGCATTCTTGTAACTCGGCCGCCAGACATTATAAGAGTCTGCAAGTAGACTCATTCGAAAGAACGAGACTTCCTCTATACGATGATATGCAAATGAGTTGAGTTTGAGAAATTTCAGAGATTTGGCGGATGGGGTGGTAGAGGGCAGCTTCAGTTGTAGTCTAAGCACTTTTCAGTTAAAGTTGAAGAGAGCTCCTTTCGCTACCAATTTCATCCCGGAAGTTCAAAACTGTCAATTTTCTTGTAATAGATCCATTTCGAAGCTCTAAGACTGTTCTGGTGTTCATAAGAGCTTTCACTCCAATCACCTCTAAGGCTACACTTTTTCACCCCATCCGCCAAATCTCTGAAATTTCTCAAACTCAACTCATTTGCATATCATCGTATAGAGGAAGTCTCGTTCTTTCGAATGAGTCTACTTGCAGACTCTTATAATGTCTGGCGGCCGAGTTACAAGAATGCAAAGCGGTACAAGTGTGTGGTGAGGTGCAGGTGGGGTCATGTGCAAGCACTGCTAAGGACCATTTTCAGCAAAGAAACTCATCAGCACATGTCCGATGCATAGAGGATGGCAGAGAGCATCTATTTTATCCAGACGGCTTTGTTGGGATGTCTTGAACAGGTTTCCGTGTGAAGAAATTTGGCTTGATAGAGGAAATTAGAAGTTATTTTTTGAAAAAAGCAAAATAAAACTCAAGCTTGCGTTTTTTGGGGACGCAACCATAACCAGTGTGTAGTTCTTGACGAGCTCTGTATAGTAGTATGCTTACCCGTCCGGATAACTTGTGTTTCCGCTTCAAAATAAGACTGAAAAGAAAATTTTTGCGTTCGAAGAATTACTGTCCGCGACATTGTGACGCGGCCATTTTCGGACTTTTCTAAGAAAAGGATTCTTAAAATTTTTAGAACACACGTTTCTCAAAAAACTCAAAGTGTAGATTGTAGATCTTGAAGAGCTCTATCACCTCATGCAATTATTACATTTTTTCATGCTTGTTTTCCCTCTGAAAGAGAGCGATGAAAAAGGGGGGGGGAGGCTTGTCCGCAACTTTTTGGCGGTCACTGTATAAGAAGTGCGTTTCGTCGTCCGTGCTGGACCGCCTTTTTCAGCGGCATATAGGCCCGTATTAAACCCCTCGCCAGCTCAACCAAAACAGATTGAACTTCCAGGAAAGCTTAGTAGTTTGATTTTAAACTGCTCACCCTCCCATGCATTAAGATTCAAATGGAAGATTCAACAGTCAGAAGAATGTTGGTCCGCTCAGTTCACTGCAGTATTTGATTAAAGTGACGAAGATAGTCTGCAAAAGAGGAGAACCAAAGAAAAATTTTGCAAGCTGCTCCGAGTAACTTACACGACATCTAGATAACTCAACGTAATCTTACGGATGACAAGTGCGCAAAACTGCACAGTTTCAGTGAGTGCGGGTAAGTAAGTGTTAAGGATTTGTCGAGCCACTCCCGTTTAACGGTAAAAAAATCTTAACACAGAAATAACTAACTGAATGACTAACCATAATCAGAATTCATTGCGCTATTTTTTGCGCTTGAAATTAGTCTAGGCCAAATAAACGATACAGTTAAGAAGCGGATACTTTTCATGTGAATTCCCCTTTGAAACTGTTTTTTGATGCTGAGTGAAACTTAACAAAACAAGTTCTTTCTCTGTATTCTCCACTTTGATATTCTGCTATACCGCATGAAAGATATGTCAAAGACCTACGTTTTACTGACCTCTTTTTTTGCTAAAGTGCTCAATATGTCTCACATGATTTGTTTTTTTAAGAAAGCTCAGTTGCAGCATTACACACTTCTAATGGGGCTATTGTTTTCTGTGTGAAGTGTTACAATTCAATGATGACCGCTGTATGAATCTGAAACCGAGTACTCTCAAATTCTTGCAAAACGAGAACAAAGTGAAAATCGTCATTAATAGTGAGTGCTGCAAGTTAAAGACATTTACTTTTACTGGTTTCCGTACTTTGAGATTTGATGTTTTGCGGTCAATATAGTCAAATAAAACTTTCACTTACTGAATATTCGGTGAGATATATTCTATAAAGGTGTAACAGAAGTAAGACTTTTGTATACACTGTTTGATTGTTGACATCTCTCTTTCCAAGAAGCTTTTTGTCAATCTTGAAGCACCATTTTGTAGAGCTGGCTTCAACTCAAATTTATGGATGGAATGGAGCGAAGCGAATCGCCGATCGCTCTTTGTTACTATTGGTATCTTTTCGCAAAAACCTGGAAAACTGTATAACAAAATTCTCACGCATTCTGATTTCATTATGCTACAGTTTACGAGTCCTCAGAAACTTGCAAATGATGTAATCAAATTCTTGATGAACATCGAAAAAACAGATGTCACGGTTTATATAGCATGGCTTATGAAAGAGGCTTTTCTCTAAAGTGTAAGTTTCGTTTTTGAGACTGATTATGAGCCGCTCTGATTACTAGTGTAGGAGTTTTCAGTTTTTCTGGTTTTTTGAGGGTAAAATATGACCCTCAATAATTCAAAACCCTATTCAAAATTGCTACCGTCATCCTGTATGTGTGCGATCGATGAATCGCAATCTAAGTTGATTCAGCCTTACAAAATGGTCCTAAAGAAAGGCAAAAGACTTCGCGGAAAGAGAGATATTCAAAACAGTATACACGTACTTTAGGGGCGCTGTACACTCTAAGCTGTCTCTCATGCGAAAAGTTTGTTACGCAATAAACTTCCTAACAATGTGTAACAAGACAGGATCAAAGTGGGCGTGTGCTAGGACCCTTCTAAGGGTTTTCAGATAATTTTTTCAACGTTTTTTGCAACAAGGAACTTAAAAGCTTTGATCTTTTCCAAATTTGGCAGTTCTCAATACCACTTCGAAATGCTTTAAAAGTAGTGAACAAATTTCAGCGAGTTTCACGAAAAATAAGCACATTAGACCGTACCTTTAGCGCGTCTCCTCCTTTTGCCCCTTTCCTCAGCCGTGTGCTTTCTAAGACTGCACATCCGTTTAAGACGACGTGATGCTGCGCTATGCGCTCTTTTGCAGAAATGTGCGTTTCTTTCTGCTTGTTCGTCGATCTGTAGGAGATCAACGTCTGGTGCAAGGTGATTTCTTTCGACGCCAGCCAAGCTGTTCTTCCTTTCTGGGAGCGGGTAACAAAAAAAAACTGCGAAGTTTTTTTTTCTTTTTTGCGCTGCTGTTGTTTGAGAAATGCATAATATGAATATATCGATGTAAGGGCTAACCACAGCAACAACTTTTTCAGTTCGAACGCACCATATCAACACGCTTAAGGATCTGGAGTCGCTGTGGTCCAAATGTGGACTCAATCTTCCTTTGCGGGCTAGTTGATTGGCTCATTGATAAAGTGGGAACAGTTATTTTCATTGGCACAATTTTTGGTTGAGGTTTTCCTGTCGGGTATGTTTGCCTCTCTAAATCTGTACCGCCTTACAAATCAATCCGTCCAAACCCACCATCGACAAGGAAGTGAATTGGATTAAACATAAGTGTCTGCCTTTCTGGTTGGTGGGAAGATAACGTCGTTTTCATCCAAGAATCATAGATATAACATATGGTTTTAAATTTTTCTCAAAATCGAATTTTGATACTAGATAATTGGTAAACTCTAGGATCACCATTACGAGTGGAGAGAGCCAACATCACAAATCATGATGAGCGCAACTGCACACCGCAAACAAAGGTTAGCAGCTCTGGTAGATTTATAGACTACTACGCGAGATCGTGGGTTTTTATACTAATGCCGTCTTTCATGTTTTATGTGTTTGCATGTCTCAAAAATCTCAAAATCAATGTGTTTCCAATATGAACCCTATACTTGCAAGTAATCATATGTCTGTATCTGTAATTTTTTAGCCACCTCTCTTGGTATCTCGCGCTTCAGTGGAGAAAATGCTTCATTACGCAAGTCCAGAGTCCAAGAAGTTTTCAATCGGTATGGAGTGCTTGTGGCTCCGCTTATGATAGCTTTCGTCATTTCCTCCAATACCTCAGGCCGTTTCTATCTCAGTGCCCATATCTAACACGCAAGCAGAAAATAAGATGTTTGTGGGTAGAATAATCTTCAACACTGTACGTTTTTGCAAAGGGCGTGCTCAGTTCTATTTCCGCTTATTTCGTACAGATCCTCGAAATTTTTGGCAGAAGTCTGAGAACTGGAGGAGTCTTTCGCGCCTGCGTGTAACGAAATTGCATCAAAAATGCGGAAACGAACAAGAAAAAGATGAAACTTGTGGCGCAAGTATTCTCGAGTAAAAAAAGATACTGCACCTGCTAAGTTCTCCAATGCCTCATGCAGATGACGAATTGATGTGTCAAGCTGCAACTTTCAGCCGTATTGAACTTTTGGATGAACGATGAGTTTTGACACCTAAAAATTGTTATATATATATTTGAGGCAAGGTACTTACGCTCGTATAATCAACCGAGCTGAACTAGTTGATTCAACCATTTCACGCGTTCGGTTTTTTGTCTCTCATATGGTAACTTCACATGTGGACTTCCGGAGATAGCTCTTTCTCCGTGATAGGCGCAAGAGTCTCGTAAAAGTGATAGGCCATACTTGTTTTGGATCAAGCATTCTTGTCATTACAAATAAAAACATTGTGTTACAAAAAAGACAGAAAGAAAACACTTCTGACATGAACGGAATAGAACGATTTGTAGAACGAGTTCGTAATTGACTCGTTACTACCGTGTTTAGCAAGCCGACGTGGAATATTTGCCAAAACACATAATGAGGAGAAAGAATTGAAACAAAACGAAATCACGTTTGCATTTAGAATGTATGCGAATTCTCATTCACACCAATCACAAAAGAGAGAATAAGGGTGCATGAAGTGTGATAAACAGAGATTTTGTTCCTTCTTATCCGTGTTTGTACCTATCAACAGATGGGTAGAAAATAGCACTTAGAAAAGAAAGGTGAGCGTCTAGTTTTATTTGACTTCTAACGGAGAGATTATAACAGGATCATCTTTCACTCCAACTGCCACAGTCGTAAGAAAAAGCAATGTTTGTAGAGCTTCTTTTATGTCGCGTTCACTCAAGCGTAGAAAATAATTTTATCAAAATGAAGCCATTGTTCTAAAGTAATTCGCACACTTCAGTGTGAAGGAAAAAGTCACAAAACGATAGATAAGCAAAAAAGTTTTGGCTCCACTATCGTTCATTCAGCATAGCAGAACAGCCATGCAAGAAAAATTATATGGCAATCTCGTTATGCAAAGATATCGTTTATTTCAGCATAGTAAAATGAGTTGAATATCATGTCACATAGTTGACCAAAACTTCGTTCTAGGTGGTCCTCAAAACAGTATACAGTGCTGGACAAAATTATAGGTCCACTCAAAAAAATGTCATAACTCACTCTGCTGTCAATAAAATGTTTCAAAACTTGGTACAGCCGTGTGTTTACAAGTCTACTATCAGTCATCAAAATGGGTCTCGTTTGCGTTTGGTTATTCAAGAAAAAATTGAAAATTTTGAAAAAAGTAGGCTCGAAGGCTGGACAAAATTATAGGTCCACCTGGAGTTTTTACTGATCAAAGCACTTCTTGGCTCCCAAATTTTTTAGGTAGGTACACATCCAAAAACGTTAAACAGCTGCTTTAATCAAGCTGTGTTATGCCTCCAAAAAGAACTGATTATCTGCTTTTTTGCCTTGAAAATGCTTTCACATGTATTTCGCTCCACAAACCTACGTTGAGTAAGAAATTCTGCAGTTTTTCAGCTGGATCGTAAGGGACGCGGTTTTATCTACCTTTGGGATGCTTTTTGACGTGAGCATTGAGGGAAAATCCGACTTTTTGCTGCTGAAGCAAATCCGAATTGACAATACTGCAATTTTGAGCTCAAATTTCCGCCTTCAAACTTCTTTTACGATGCTCTTAGAAGCATAAAGTAAAGTAAAGGCATTGTTTCTACGAAGGGAAGTCCGTATTCCATGGTTACAACTCTCTAGAGATCCTAGCATGCGAGAATGATTACTGAAATCACCCTGCAGAAAGTGATTACGACAATCACCAAAGCTATTCATGGCTCCGACCTAAATTTTCAGAAGAATCATGTGCTAACATACATTACAAGCTGTATCCACAATCTAGCAAATGATTACTGTCAAAAATCTAAGTGAGGTAGCACTTGGCAAGTTATTTGGATCTGCGTAACACCATCATTACGTTGCACATACAACTCATGTTTCGAAAAAGAAGCAGCAGCTTTGTGGACACTTGCGAGTGTGGCAAACAGCTTTATTCTTGTGTAAAGAATGCTTCTACAATATCTTGAGGTTATAATGACAATGCATAAAGGGTTTTTTGGCAGAAACTGAGACTTATCCTCCCGATTGAGTCGATGTCGGATTTGCTTCAGCAGGAAAAAGTCGGATTTTTTCCTCAATGCTCACGTCAAAAAGCATCCCGAAGGTAGATGAAACCCCGTCCCTTTCGATCCAGCTGAGAAACTGCAAAATTTCTTACTCAACGCAGGTTTGTGGAGCGAAATACATGTGAAAGCATTTTTATGGCAAAAAAGCAGGTAATCAGTTCTTTTTGGAGGTATGACACAGCTTGACTAAAGCAGCTGTTTAACGTTTTTAGATGTGTACCTACCTAAGGAAATTTGGGAACTAAGAAGTGCTACAATCAGCAAAAACTCCAGGTGGACCTATAATTTTGTCCAGCCTTCAAGCCTGCTTTTTTCAAAATTTTCAATTTTTTCTTGAGTAATCGAAAAAACGAGACCCATTTTGATGATTGATAGTAGGCTGGTAAACACACGGCTGTACCAGATTTTGGAACATTTTATTGACAACAGAGTCAGTTATGGCACTTTTTAGAGTGACCTTATAATTTTGTCCAGCACTGTAGTAGAGTGACCTCAAGGTTAGAAAGAGTACAAAAATCATCGTTTCGCAACATCGCTCACATAGCATAGCATTGATATAGGAGCGGATGCGCCAGCGGGCACCACTACTGGTCCTAACACGGCATGCCTTAGTATACGTGTAGAGGACAGTAGTCCGCAAGCGCCAACAGGCAAATTTCCTTCCTTCACCCGCGTATAAATAGATGAGTCTCAAAAAGGAAAGGGCATCAAAAAGCTCTGCTTCGCACTCATATCGCTCCAGCATAGCAATATTGTCGTTTTCGAAAGCTGAATTAAGCAAACATTGCTTTGCAAAAATGTAGCTTAATCTAGATGGGAACATTGCGTCAATTAATTTCATAAACTTCAATTTCTAGCAGACTGGTCAACTGATGCAAAGGAAGAGCCTGAAAATGGACTAATTAGAGGAAGACTCCGTTCTGATTCCCCACGTAGCAGGAAATAAATTACAAGAATCTTTCTTCGACGATGACGCGATCACTCCAGCGTCTTAGAACAGCGAAAATGGATGCCAGATCAAGTAAACCGTTTTGCGACAGGATTGTTCCATAAAATTTAACAGAGCCTTTAACGCAAAGGAATTGCGAAAAAAATTATTGACCTGCAAGCACCCCATTAGTCCGAATAAGCTCCCCTCCGCACGCCACAAACAAAATCTGACCCGCTGCACTTCGGCTGCGATAGCGGCAACGGGGGCATAAGAGCGGGTGCTGACAGCAAGAGTGGTAGAGAGCGATCTAAAAGCTTCCTAATTTGCTTCGTGCATAGGGGGCGTGAGCACGCTTTGATCGGATTACGACCTAAACAAGAACTTATTATCGGCTCTTAAAGGGTGGTTGTAATGGTTAACCGATAATCAGTTTACCAGTCATGGTTTAACATTGAACAACTGCACTGATGCCCTCGCCCAACTCCTCCGCCCTCGCGAATCTGGGAGCCATGGTACCCGAACAAGAGACAACCAGGCCATAAGGTTCCCATCACACATCCTTAAGGGCAACAGTCACAGTTTGGCGGTCACGGTTGTCGAGGTTGCCGAGGTTGCCGGTTTTTTAAGTGCCGCTCGCTTGGAACACGTTTGCTGAGACTCCCAGATTTCGTAAGATTGCAATTCGTTTGACTTCGTCGTATGCATGCCATCATTCTCACGTTCTTTGCTATTCCTCTTACCTCATCAGCGTTGCTCTTCTCTTCTCGTGTTAATTCATTGAACTAAACCTCTCCCACGTGTAGAATAGTCTTCTTTTACTTCTGCCACAAATGAGCGTAACAGACTAATGCACTTTCGTATGGGCTGCCAGATAGGCTGCCCCCTTCTGTGCTATCTACATTTTATCAAGTTGAATTGGAAGCTAGACTGTTTCCGCATGTAATCCGTTTAACCAAGTTTTTTCCAATCAAAATCCTCATTGTCAGAGATCTAAATGCATATTTCATGTCGAACTTCATTGTATCAATTAGATCCCAGAAATGGGTATCAGTCAAGGACTTTTTGGCATACACTCAGTCTGTGTTTGCTTCAGGTTGTCTGTTAGTTTTGTATCATGGAGTGAGAAAGTTAGCACTATATATGCTCACATTTAGTTGTCTTTGCGAATTATCCTACTTCATCGTCAGTAGCTTTGTGATGTTGCAATCTCTTTTCGTAATTTCACTTGTCGCTCTTAATCGCGCTCCCGTTAGTAATTATCAAGTTTTCTAAATACATTGTACTTACAGGCGATGAGTTACCAGTTTCGAGAAGCAATCATCCTTTGAATAGGAAAATCTCCTTGTATTTGGGGCTGCGATGATAAAGATTTTCACGACCTCGTCAAGAAAAACGAAGCGTGGTTGGACACGTTGCCGAAAAACTTTTGGAGGAAGGACACGCCTGATATTATAATGAATCTAGCAAAAAGAAATAGCAAGAATTTTGAAGTTCAATTTTAGTTGACGGTATAAAATCGAAAAAGAAATCGATGAGGAGCTCTTACAGGAGGTACCAAAAAGGAAGTACGGGTTCATAGGCAGCAGCAGCACGTTCGCAATGCATTTTTTACTGAAATTCTTGGACAGCGCGAATGTGGAGGGTTATGGCCGGAATTTGAACTTTTGAGAGAACATAACAAGTGTTGTGTTTCAGTGTTTCTTTTCAGGGTGCAAATGTCCAATCTAGAATAACTTTGGAGTTGAACCTGGAGAACAATAAAAATGGTATGGTAATGACTGATTAGTTTGCACTTATTCCGTCATTTGTAGATCCATGTACAAATCGCGAAACACAGGAAATTTCTCGTCTTAGGAGAAAAGAAGTTCTCAGGAAACACAGCCATCGAGCAAAGCTTCGACAAGAACTCTCGGAAGCTGACATCCTCGTCTCTCAGTTCCAAAAAAGGAGTCTTGAGAATCCTCTGTCTTCGCGCAGCAGTCTTAAGAACGCAGCGACGCCACTTCGCACTCACAACTAGAATGATCCCGTCCCGCTTTTGGATAAAAGAAATCTCAGCGAAAGGAAAACATCTTCAAAGAAGTTTCGTTTTGTTACAGAAGAAAGTAAAGATTATATGTCATAAAAATTATTTTATCATTTGGACCGCACTGCCGTACGCGAAGCAGCCGAAGCCATGCAAATCGCTTCGGAGCATTTCCGCATTTTTTTAGATAGACGCAAAAGCTTTTTTTCAGGAGAGTTCAATGCCGAAAGTTTGCGCGCAGTGGGTGGAAGTGCAAATGAAGTAATCTGCGTGAACACGCAACCAACGAAAGCGGAAAACATCTCGCATATTGAAATGGAGGCGACCCGGAACCCTTTGATGAGGATCAGTTTGAGAAGGCACGCGTCTTTTTAGTCCTTCCAACCTATATCAGCTTTCGTTTTTCGGTCACTTTCTGCTGATTTTCTTTGCAACGTTACTCTAAAGACAATTTAGACGTTCGTGTTTTCCATGCCTTGGGTTATTCCTTACTTTTCACTCTCTCTTCTCACTCATTTCCACATTCATTGCTTATATCTCACATGTCCTACGATTCTGAAGGTTATTTGTTACTGTCAAGTGTTATGTCACTTGTCTTCTTACTGTTACTCAACAGTAGGATCAATGAAGTGGTTGGCGAAGTATTTATAAGGGAGTATTTATAAGGGATTTTTTCATTTAATATATAGATACACATAGGTAGACTCATCAAATGCAAGAACGTAGTGAAAAGTAAGAAAAAGCGCAGTATTGTTTGAGGTAGTTGCTGTTGATTGCAAGAGTTTGATTACAAAATATTATTGAGTGCAAAAAAGTTTTGACATTATCTTGCTGCCCGTGTCCACGTAATATCGTGTGATGCGATCTCTTGCAACATTGGCTGAGTATGCACCAAAGCCTTCTTCGTCCTTTAATAGTGGCTGGTAGGTAACACCGGGGTAGATGCATCTCCGGACTCCTTCCGAGCTGTCTTGCTTGCGCGAAAGGTTGTTGTGGAGTGCTACAGTTTTCTTTATTGTTCTTCAATCTGCAGCAAATTAGAAAAGACTAACCATCATTGAAACCTCAAGTCGCATTACTCTTTCGGGTGGTAAGTTCATGCGAGTCTGTAAAACTAAAAAACGTTGTACTAGTAACTCGAAAGTGGATCCAATCATACGCCGGACTCTGGAGTGATCAAAAAACTTTTTGTCTCGTGTGTGTAAAACAAGAAAACGAGACAAATTCTTGTCGAACCTTCGCTAGTCGGTAATTTGTTAACCTTTGTCTTAGGGTCTTATCTATGGCCCTGTGCGAATCTGCCACATCATTATATTAGGTCATTTCAAGAGTTCGTTCGCATTATTTTTTTATAAAGTCGTATCTCTGCTATCTGCCTGGATTTGCCTGGGATAAGTTTTTATAGAATGAAGAAATCATGTAATTTCTAACTTTGGCTTAAATTCGCTCTGCTCGGCACAAGTTGCAGAGTTTAAAATGCAAACAGAAGACCACTCAATTTTTGGTAATTTCAAAAAAAAACCCCCAAAAATCTTAAGACGTTAAAAAAGTATCGAAACGAACACAAACATGTATTCTATGACTTCGTCTTTCTAGCTAGGCAAACTCCTTGCTGAAAGGATGTTCCTAAGAAAAGTAATGATTTTTTAGGGATTTGCTATCCGTTTTCACGAAAATCAAAATTGCTCTCGATTAGCACGAAGCTTCCTTAGCTAGAAAGATGAGGTCATAGTTGTTTATAACTGTTTCGATCTCCGCTATGACGTTTTCGGTTTTGCGTGCGCAAAAATTGCAAAATTGAAGCTATACTCTTTGTTTGTTTCTAACCCTCGATCTACTCCGTTTTAATTCATGTACCGCTGTAATGTGCAAAATTTTCTCTATCAAACAAAAGAACTCCTAAAATTTTTCGTGATCCAGCTTGAAAAATGTCGATCTTGACTAATTTCGTTAAATTGCTTTCGACTCTCGAACCTAGCAACGCTAATTCATGGCAAAGGCATTGCTATAAAGTAAAGGGTTTCCTCTTTCATACAAAAATAATTTTGAGAAAAATCGTTGAGAAGAAAGGAAGTTATGATTTTTTGAAAATTTGGCGAAAGAACTTTTGAAATGACCTAATAAGTTGTTGGTCCCGTCCAATATCAAAAGAATGTGATATTCGACGGGACCGGCATCCCCGAGTTTTTCTTTAAGGGGAAAATGTCGTCATAGCGTTCAAAGAATCTCTGAATAATTTTTTGATGTTTGTTATGGTTTGCCATGAAACTAGACCTTGATGGATGAACGTCGAAAAACTCCAAAATCAACAGCACGGAGCTCCTACGTCATAGGCCATAAATCTGTAGTCCGCATCATAATAGGTTGTCCCAGAAGTTTTGGCCGTTTTTTTTTCATTGCCCCCTAATACTCACAAAACACCAATCCATGAACGACTTAGAAAATATTTAATTCAGATTTTTATCCTCTTTCCTACAGCTATATTTGCTCTCTGATCTACTCTATCTTTGCAATGTTATCGCCATGGCCTTTTAAGCAGCTCAGTAGTAACGCTAAATATTTCTTGAATTTTAAAAATTTTCATCCCAACGTTTTCAAGGGACACTGGTAACAGATCTCAGACATTCGCGGTTAAGTCCCGCCGGTGAAAACGTTGTGTCCCGACTGAATGACTGCGGGACACAAGTAAAATGATTCGCGAAAAAACCGGGACTCCTGCATTTCGTTCGGAATAATGCTGCGCGACACGCGCTTTTGTCCCGAAATGTTTTCTACTGAGAAAACCGGGAGCTCCTGCGGTTCCCGATAATGTCGCGATCCAATCACCGGCGGGATCCCACTCTAGGCTGCAGTCTCCTGCGGGCTAATAGCAGCTATTCGATCAGCCGCTGGATGGGCTTTCTCTCGAAATGGTTCTCCTTCAAAAGTACTCAAATACATACTACACACATCTTACAAAGGTGCTGTGCTCGATACAGAGTTCAGAACCGCTATTTATTGGCTTCCGCGATCGAAAAACATTGAAAACATTATAAGAAAGTTAACCGAAACAATGTAAAATGTCGAGATCAATATTTGAGATCAAATCCTTAATTCAAACTAAGTTCACATTTTCGATGTCTTTGTCTTGCTCATGTTCCCCTTCATTCGCCTGCTAGTGCGCCAAAGAAGCATGCGTCGTAGTAGGGCAGGAACTTTTTTCTGGAAAAAAGTAACAATCTAACATTGATTTGAGAAATAATATACGAATATTACCGAGGGTGGAGGCAGTATCTCCTTATCAGCATCAAAATGATATGCTCGCACATCTGTCTTAAAATTTAAAGTCGAGAGAATCATGAAAACAAACTTTAAAAAAACTTACAAAGCTCTTCCTATAGCCACTTGTGCTATTCCATTCCGCTTCAGCTTCGCCTCGGGCAACTTGTCAAACATCTTTGTCCTAGTCTCGTCGTCGTTCCCTAGGCCCAGCCAAAATCTAAATTAATGAGACATCAAGGGGTAGAAACACTTTTATCTATACGTATTTCTTTTCCGCGCGCATTCAGTAGCGCTCAGTTGAAATTCTTCTGCGTAGAGGCCAACACCATCGAGAACGAAATCTGGAAGATCTATTTTAGGATTTTTAGAAAGACCATCAATCACTCACTTATCAAAAATGTAACCAGACCTTCGGGCAGGTCGTGCAAATGAGGAAATCTTCCCCTTTTACCGGATTTGCATGCAAACTTTTGAATTTCTTGTTTTGGCTTACAGGCCTAAGTGCGCACCTCTTGATCAGGATAGACTCAAAATTTTAGCCTCACATTCAAAAAATAGAACCTGCAGAAATCCACCACTAACAAAAATTGATCATTGTGTGCCCTAGACGGCCGCGTCCAGTTCTCGAAAAACTCGATCATTTGGCATTTTGGAACAGAATTACAAGATTCAAAGTCGCGCTGACCATCCAAGAGAAAATGAAGGAAACTCAAAAAGAAAAATACGCACAATCATTTCTACAGAAGATTGTTTAAGTATTTCACGATGAACCATAGAGTTCGAAATAAAAAATATGTCACTGGCTGAAAATTGAAATCGGAAATTATTACTGTGTAGTGTACAGTCGGATCATCTCATATGATCATGTGTGCATTGCACACACCGTCCATCTTTGGCGTCCCCATCCTGGGTTTGCAAAGGCAAAAACGCAAGAGACTAGCCGGTTGCTATAGCTTACATTCTTTGAGGTTCATTAGTACCCAAAAAGGAAAGAAAACACTAAGTACACATCGAAAATACTTATTTGGGGCGCCTGCCAAGATCCAGGCTTTGGGCGCCAAAGATATACAGTGTGTGCAAGGGCACAGGTTCATATGAAATGATTCGACTGTACATGACAATTAACTATCATCGGCTTCCAGATTCGTGTGGAGGTGGAGTCTTGCCAACTCACAGCGTGTTATTGCTAGCGAGAGAGCATAAAAAACAATGCTACGTGGAATTTTAACAAGTTTATCCGTGTTATCAGGGTCTGCAATGCACCATCAACGAATCTGGGAGATGATCATACACTGGCCTTTCGCGAGAAGAGAAGCAATTTACAAAAAGAAGCCATGAGAGCAGGCTGAGTGAAATCACTCAGATAATCGCTGGGGGCAGGAGGACATGCGATTTATGGGCACCGAAAAAATAGTTCGTTGATTTCTTGCAGTCCGCTTGCAGATATTTGGAAGAATTTTGGCGGAATTTTGGACGAATGCTTGGAGAACAATCACGGTTTCCTTATAGATTAGCTGCGGCGCAAAGGCCACATTCTCGGGTACTTTCCGCGAGAATAGGCAAAATTTTCGAGGGCCGCACCGTTCTTTGTGGAGGACCGCGCAGCCCCTAGGTAGGTACTCTCCGCTGGGAGGAAGTACTTCAAGCTTGAGTAATTAAACCAACGGTGACACATCT
The DNA here is from genome assembly GCA_958299035.1 of Cylicocyclus nassatus. NCBI lineage: Eukaryota > Metazoa > Nematoda > Chromadorea > Rhabditida > Strongylidae > Cylicocyclus > Cylicocyclus nassatus. The sequence goes on from CATQJL010000223.1 coordinate 61,158,698, forward strand.
ACCACACAGAGTCTTACCTGTGCTCAGCGTAGCCCGAAACTGCTTGAAAAGAGTCCGAGCGCTTGCTGAAGGTTTGGCCAGCGCTCACTGAAAGAGATTATTTGACGAGCGCCCGCAGGAAACTCTGTATTCTGCCCCGCTAGCAGGACATCCGACAGTATAGGAGGTACCGCTCGCTGAAGGTTTGGCCACGCCCCAAAATTCTGCTGACCGCTTGCAGAAAAGCCCGAGTTTGCGGACCGCTTGCCTCCGGCAATTATTTAAGCCGATGACACGTCTGCCACACCGAGTCTCATCTTTGCTCGGCGTTTGCCCGAAACCGCGTAAAAAGAGGCTGAGCGTTTGCTGAAAGTTTGGCCAGCGCTCGCTGAAAGAGATTATTTGACGAGCGCTCGCAGAAAATCTTGTATTGCCGCCCGCTGGCAGAACGCGAAAGTACCGCTCCCTGAAGGTTTGGCCTTGCCCCAAAATTCTGCTGACAAAAAAGTGCGAGTTTGCAAACCTGCCCCCGGCAATTATCTGAGCAGTTGCTGCTTCGATACATCCAAGATGACAAGATGTCCACGACTTGCATGAAAGCAGTCCTAATTAGAATCCGGTCAGTGAAACTGCCGGCGCCAGCAGAGTCCATCCATAAAGTGCAATGCGAAGCCGATACGACACGATTTTAACCCAACCCACATTGCTGTTCAGATATGTGAGATCAGTGTCAGGAACGCAAAAGAGGAAATTTCGAAGGAAATTTCTAGCGAGATGAAAAATCTCTAAAACTTATTTGTACCAGCTGGTCAACGTCATCGTCACATAAGGGATGCAAGTCCAAACATGAAGTGGAAGAACGAATAAGAATAGCAACCCGTTTCGATTCACTGTCCCAAACCCGTTTCGAACTTCCATAGGATGCTTCTTCGCCATCTGGAATTGAACGTCATATCAATCTGTCCCAAATCAAAACCAAAACATGCAGATGCAGCGTTAAACAACAAAGGAGTTAGCAGAAAGACCTCGCAGTAAGAGACGGCTAACCAACTACAGTATGAGCGAACAGAAAAAAGAAACTCTATTCAGTAATTTTGTTTGACAATCCAGAAAGGATTCATATTACGCCCTTTAGGAAACACTATATAAACAGAAATTTCATCACATCATACAATCAAAACGACTCTCGTACCCCGAAATCGCGTCGCGCGATAATCTCCCGCTCCTTTTTAACTGTCGGGATAATCCCGAAAGCCGGGACAAATCCGGGTGTCGTGCAAGACTCCCGATTTTCTCGCGAATTCTCATTTTGTGGGCGGTTCTCCTGCGGGACTTAATTGCGAATGTCTGAGTTATGTAGAACAAACCTTTGGTTACATTGTGACCATTTTAGGTTATATGTGCACCGTTTACCAAGTCCGTCATAAGCAGTATGATGGAGCTGTAATGCCGGTAGTTTCAAAAAGCGCTTTCGGAGTGTGCAGGTTTCTTAATTGATTGCGATGCTCAAGGATGTGGTAATGGGTGACAACAGCTTTACTGTGGATGTGTTAAATATATGAAGAATAAGGTTGTAGGATAATTGAACCTTTTTGCCTTTTTGTGGCCACTCCTCCAGTCTCTGTCGAGTCAACAGAGGAAAGGGGCAACCGTGCAAATCTGAAGTAGAATGTCTTTGAATGTTTCTTTTAGGTTCACGACTGTCTACCACTTATAATGGCTTCCGTCACCCCTGCCACCACCTGTGAAACAGTGCTTTTACCCATTCCTATATCCAGTGCGTAGGCGGCAAAAGACATGCCCTGGGTCACAAATCTGAATTTAGATTCACACACACATAGCCCACAAATCTTATGAATTTTCGACGCATCACCTCAAGTATATCATCAATCTGTGACGGCCACTTATGGGGCCAGCGTGCGCCACAACATGCTCCAAACGGCGTCCAATTCTTTGATAAAGGTCTTCAAACTCATTAGGCAGAAGCCTGATGAAGTCGCGAAATGCTTCAGGTCTCCGAGTTATCAAATACTCATCAAAGATTCTGAAGCGATTCTCAAAGAATGGTGCATCTTCTCGTCGCACATAAGCAGGCGAACGAGAAGTGGTCGGCTTATCTAGAATGGCTTTCAAGGCTTCCAATGTCCCGAAAAGATTTGAAAGTCGTTGGTAGTTCATTCTGCAAAAAGCAAGTGATTCTTTGTTAAAAGCTCAGACGACGAAAGAGCGAGTATGGGGAGATAGCAGGGGTAGCAGGGAGATGAATAGCAGAAGAAAAAGAAAGATGAAAAGCGAAAGAAGAATTATTTCCTCACAAGATCACACAAGAAGAGTAGAAAAATCTTTATTCAGATTTGCGACATCGCATCCTTTGTCCATTCTAAACAAAAGCGAATAATACCGCTGTGGTGTCTATATCATCACACAACATTGTTACCTTTATTCAATCAATCCAAAAATCACTGTTGAGAAACTGGGGTTTCATTATCAAGCAAAAAGTCTACTGTGGCAAAGAATCACCAAGAATTACGGCGATGCCATCGTATGCCGCTTGGACTTTGGCAGAGATGATGAGACATTCAGAAGCGATTTCTGAATTGCCGTGCTCATCAGGGGTCATACATAATGATAAGTAAGATAAACACGTGAAATAACAGGAACAAAACAACAGAAAAGAAAACGTTCATATCTGTTTCGTTCCTGCCCTTGGACGGAAACAAAAAAGAAAATGAAAGAAGCCTTTCCCGGAACTCATCAGCAAGGAAGAAAGGCCTTTTTGAAATTGAAATGAAAGGAGAAAGAAAAAGTCATATTAGAGACGAAAATAAAAGAAAAGAGAACTTTCAAATCCGTTTCGTTCCTGTCCTTGGACGGAAAACAGAAAAGAAATTGAAAGAACCTTTCCCGAAACTCATCAGCAAGGAAGAAAAGCTTTTTAGGAAGAACAGGTAGACTAAGAAAAAAGAAAGAAAAGAACAAAACAACTACAAATTCAATCAATCAGAAAAACTCAGTTATAAAAGGTGTAAATGACTCACCTTCACTTTCAATGATGGAAGTTGCAATTTGAAAATCCTCGTTGTGGGGGATACTTGTAGGAGATTGCCGCAGTGACGCAGCAAATCTGTAAATACAAACTGTATGGAGGTTAGTTATTGATTAGTAATGATAGGAACATATGTACGTGTGTACAGGGCAACAAAGAGTGAAAGAAGATATAAGAGAGATAATCTCTTATAAAGAGATTACCTGGATATGCGGGAAAAAGGGAGGGCTCCAAAAGAAAGCGTCCCTCCAATACTGAGACATGGAGTGTCAGAGAATACAGAACAAATGATCTTGTGAGGGAGATTGCTGGAAGTGAGAGAAAATGGCGATTCCTTGAGAGTGTGAGGAAAAAAGAAACGAAAGTGCGCGAAACAAAGCGTCCACTTACTAACTGTGAGTTTCAACCGACAAATAATACCTCTGAAACATACTCATATTGGTAACAAGATGTACATGTATCTACAATTGAAAAAAAAATGACGTTCACTGCAAATTACTGACTCATTCGATTTTGTCCTACGCGGCACCAAATGACAAACACGACATGCGCTCATTTAAGCGACGCATAGACTGTGCGAGAATCACAGGAATCACGGAATCGCAGGAATACAGGAATCATCTGGAAAGGCCGATCCCGACAACCGACAACACCGACAACACCGACAACACCGACAACACCGACAACACCGACAACACCGACAACACCGACAACACCGACAACACCGACAACACCGACAACACCGACAACCTATGGCCCTTCCCTTAGTCCAGACTCTACTTACGACCACTTGCCCTGGCCCAAGTTTCGCCGCCTCTGATTTGCTACGGCCTTAGAAAGTATACCGTAGTCGCTTTTTTTGATCTCTGATCCATGTCTTTTTCACGTCTGTTCACCCATCGCTCACTGCAGATTATTAGCGGTACTTGCACAAACACACAACAGCTTTTATCTTTACAAAGGAAAATTTGTTTTTGTAATTCCTAAATGCCATCTCATGCCGAGCCATGGGGAAGAACGCAAAAAAGAATTGAATCACAATAAAGGAAAGAATGGTGTTTGTACTCTCTGCACCGGCTGCATGCTTTGTCCGGCAAGCACTACCGCGCTTGGAGTGGGTGTGTCCTTTCAGAATTTCTTCAGAGTTCACGGGGCTCGAAAGCTGCTTTACAGGATTTAGGATGTAAGTAGAAGTACGTAAGTCAGGAAATCATGCGAGAAGGGAATGTTGACCTTGTCTTTGAACAACTCAGCTGGTTCGCAAGATGGCTCGAGGTGTCGGGACGCAGCTAGCCAACAGCTGCTCGAGAAGGAGGTTGGCCGAAGATAGCCAACCAGCTGGCAGTAACCTCCCTCCGCCGGCACTAGCCGGCTACCTTCCCCTTTACCCTTTTCCCCTCTTGTATATACCTTGTATAATAAATATTATAGTAAGACTAATGTAAACCCGCTATACATCAGGTAAAAACTCGCGAACCTTTGTCCTGACATGGAATTCCCGGTAAGATTTTTTAAAGCACTAATCAACAATTTCCTTGAAAATTCCCCCCCCCCTCCCTTTCCCCCACCGTATTCGACAACAACGCCACCCAAAGTTACAACGAACAAATGAGTAAGTTATTTTTGATTTTTTGATTATAATCAACTAATAGTATGCAGTGATTGTTAAACAAAACAACTTTTTATGGAAGAGAATCTGAAATTGCAGAAAAGGAAAAGTTACCGAAAAATATATCGCGCAAATTACAAAATATCTTCAATTGGATTATTCAAGGATGAACTCTAATAGTCTGCGCGAGCAGTCCCAGGTCCCTTTCATGATCCCCTAGTCGTTAGCTAGGGTTCTCAACACACATTCTAGCAGCATTTTCTACAGAAAAAGTTATCACTACAAGTGTGCAACGGTGTGCAGAACGTAGGTAATGCCTCGCAAGTGAGAATTACTTATTACGCCTTACAAATTTCACCAATCACGGATTTATACAAATTTTCTTCTCCAGAGAAATTTCTTACTAAAAATTGGACTTGAATTTTTTTCTTAAGTGGGAGACACACCCTTACATAAGTGAACAAGAGATTTTTCTACTCTAGTTATTATCTAGTCACGCCCAGTGTTAGTATCTTTTGAGGGGGATACTTACACAGAAGTTATTATTGTTGAGCATTAATGAGGTTGTCTCGTTTTTTGTGTTTTCTTGTAATTGAACCGCTTATCTAATAATTGTTTGGACTGGACTGCTCGCATTGTAGCTACTTTACATATATTGCTGTACAGCATCGAAAGGACAAAATCCGCCAGAAACGTCAAATTAATCACCCTTTGTGAATACAGCTAGCTCTGCCGTAATCCTTTACACTGATCCCAGCAACTGCCTGTACGTACTCAAAATAGCAATAAATCTTGAACGCTGTAAGAGCAAAGCAGCTGAAGACCCTGTGGCCTTTGAAACGTAGCTCTTGCCTGTTTAAAGCTGTCCGCTTCGATTTATGGCATATCTCGCTGATTTGCGATGCACAACGTAATAAGAGCAGTCGACTTGAATCTTCAAGTAGCACCTGTTTGCAAGCTGACCTCCTACAGTAGATCCTGCTCTACAGTAGATTTACAGGTTTTCTGCAACAAATAAATCTAGCATTTGGCTGGAATTCAAATCCAACATTCGGATGGCAGAGTTCCTCATTGCGAGTTTTTTTCCAGCGCAACAAATTTTCAAGGTAAACTTAGACGAAACTGTCTAAAGCAGGCCTACCAACATCTGCTTCAAAATTATTCTTTCCATCAAGATTTTCAGATGGAAATTAGGTGTGCCTACTGATGTGAGCAAGCAAACTGTGCAATGATAAAAGCGAAGAAATACTAATTTTTTTGAGTTGACGCTTGCACTTTTGACCCTGTTTTATCACAGAAACCCAGCTTTGGTCAAATGATTTGGCGCATTTGTAGCGAAAGTGCTAGCTGCTTGAATAAATCGTGACCGAGCTATGAGATTTATAGAAGTCCAATTCCACACTCTTAGTACTGAGCTTTGAGAAAATTACCTACTCTAACTAGATAAAAGAAGAATAGGGCTGAATTAGTTTGACCCAAGCATCCACAGCTATTATGCTGAAGACGTTGACTATGACTGGAAACCGGTTGCAAGCAAGGTGTACAATTATGGACAGGAGATGAATTATGCTGAAATTTATTCAACATGCCTTGTCACAGCTGTGTAGCGCGTACACGCAGATCTGATCAATCCGACAAAGTAAAACACCATTACAAAATGCGCAATTAAATGAATTATGAGAATAATGGTATTAGAGCCTGGAAGATTAGCGCGCGAATCGCAACTATATCGCTTAGTTAAGGAATATTTTTAGCAGCTTTCGGGTATCGATGTATGAAACAAGAAACGCTATGTTGACTTGCGCCTTTCTTCTGAATGCATGTCCGGGACTACAAAAACTGAAAGTCGCCAAAAGGAAATCATGCCTGCATGATCTTAACCGTTACTAGCCTCTGCACTAGATAAAAAAGCTTCTCCCGGATTTTTCATATTGCAAAATCATTGTCGAAGATGGATGAAAGATTAACTGCTCAGGTTCAGCCGATCTGTCTTGAAATACTAATTATATATGCGCAAGATTGCTTATCCAAAACTAAGATTTTATTCTTACACCCAGATTTCCACCCGTGAAGAAAAATTTCTCGTTAAGAATCCACCAAAAGACGGATGTGCTGCTGCTAGGTGCATCCTACTCATCTTTTCATTATATCTGCACTACACTCTGTGCGAAAGTGAGAAAAGTAGTACGATGGTTTAGCTGGATGGAAAATATTTTATCACCTTTCGCTTGATGAGCATGGTAATGCATAATTCGTTTTATCTATGCTTATTTTTTTCTTTCATCATATCTGACAAAATTTGCCTTCAGAATAAGTTCAGCTAAATACTCCGTCAGTCACCTTCATACAAAAATCTTGAGCAATTTGCAGTATATCTGGAATCCTTGACGCAACTATTAAAGCTTTTTGTCAGCTAAAATCAACAACTCAAATTAAGGAAAAGCGACTATTAAGTCTACGCAAGAAAAATACGCTGAGGATCCACGAGGATGCTGTCGAAAAATGTTGTTCACATATGTATGTCCAGAAGTATGTTCATAAACAAAAAAATCGGTCAATGTATCTTTAGAAATACTAGACTTCATCTATTTTTTTCAATAAAAGCTTGAAATAAATCAACAAACTGATGCTCAATTTCTTATACCCTTTTCGAAACGTTTTCATTGTGGAAGAGCCACGATCAAAATTCTTTTAATTACTCAAGTTTGAGATATTTTCTTCCAGCGGAAGGTACCTACGGGCTGTGCGGTCCTTCACGAAGGACCGTGCGGCCCGCAATATTTTTGCACATTCTCGCGGAAAGTCCGCGAGAATGCGGCCACTGCGCCACAACTAATCTATAGAGAAACCACGATAACCTTCGAGCATTCCTCTAAAAATTGGCCAACATTCTTTCAAATTTATGCAAGCGGACCGCATGAAATCAGCGAATTATTTTTCCGGTGCTCGCTTGCTCAAAATTCGCATGGATGCCTGGCCCGGCGATTATCTGAGTACATTGATCAGATCCAAAAATCATTGCTTAATAATAAGGCTGTTTTTTTTTGTTTGTGTTCACATATTTATCTGCCGCGAAAACCTCCACATATAGAAGTAAAGCCAAGGTTTTGAATCACACTGCATAGCACACATATTAACATGTAGACCCACTAAGCACAAGGACTCAGATGAGGCCGGGGGCAGGCGGCCATGCCATTGGGTAGGCGGGCACCGGAAAAATAGTTCGCTTATTTCTTGCGATCCGCGCGCAGATATTTGGAAGAATTTTGGCGAAGCTTTAGACAATGCTAGGAGAACAATCACGGTTTCCTTATAGATTAGCTGCGGCGCACGCATTTTCGCGGATTTTCCGCAAGAGTATGCAAAATTATTGGGGGCCGCACGGTCCTTTGCGAGAGACCGCACAGCCCGTAGGTACCTTCCGCCGAGAGAAAAAACCCCAAACTCGGGTAATTGAACCATCGATGACACCTCTGTTATGTAGAGTGTTATCTTTGCTCGGCGTAAGCCCGAAACTGTGTTAAAAGTCCGAGCGCCTGCTGGGAGTTCAGCCCGCCCTCGCTGAAAGAGATTATTAAGCTTGCAGAAAATTTTGTATTGCTGCCCACTGGCAGAACACGGAAGTACCGCTCGCTGGGGGAGGGGGGCATTACCTGTGGGTGTCATTTGAAAATCGCCGCACGAGACGTTACAGTAAACCGCGTCCACATCCCCAAAATGATGACTTTTCTAGCATAAAAAATTGCGCAATCCCTGATAAAATGCTATGAGCCACATTATAATAAACAAATCTTTCAAACAAAAAACAGAAATATTTGAGACCATTTTCACTATCTTTTGTTGGTCTTTTGTCCACTGTAAATTCTCCGTGTAGCACAGTTTTATTTAGTCTGAAAATGTTTACAGAGACTCTTACGAAAACTTGGTAGTCTGCGTCGTTCTTGTCTAGGTACTTAGACAATCGCTGGGGGCAGGCGGGCACCGGAAAAATAGATTGCTGATTTCTCGTACCCCGCTCGCGGATTTTTTGCAAAGCAATCAGGACTTTTCGGAGGACTGCTTGCTGAGTCAGCGGATTTTTGAGAAACCGCCTGTTGAATTTTTTTCGCTCTTATCTTTTGCAGATATATTGCTGAATCTCTGAGGAATCGAGAACTCAGCAAGCGGTCTTCCGAAAAGTCCTGATTGCTTTCCAAAAAATCCGCGAGCGGGGTGCGAGAGATCAGCAATCTATTTTTCCGGTGCCCGTCTGCCACCGGAGATTGTCTGAGTGTTTGAAAGTTTACTCTTACATCTTCGTGACCTAAACTTCATGAAAGCAATAAAAACAAAACTAACGTGAGTGAAATACAGAAACGATGTAAAACTATGTGTTGCGAGTCCTGCTAGCCGATCTCTCTGCGCAGATGTGCACCTTTACTGCCAATCTGTCGCGCGCGGCGTCTGGTAATTAATTCACAAGTAATGGGATACACCCCCGCTCGCTGAAGGCTTGGCCACGCTCCAAAATTTTGCTCACCGCTTGCAGAAAACCGCGAGTTTGCGGACCACCTATCCGGGCGATTATCTGAGGAAGAATTTAACTGATACGCGGACCCTTTAGTTGTGCATTTTGAATTATTACCTATAATTGAATACAAGTTGCAAAATTGTTTGTGAGTTCAAATATTCTGTTAATTGCGGTTGGGTTGCGAACATCGCCTGTGCTGTGATCTAGTTCTGGCTTTTGTTAGTATTCATGATCCTTGCTAGATTACTGTCAATACTCTAATCGGCTTAGGGTTCAATGAGCGTCAAGTGTACGGCGGGCGAGGGTCCGCAGCGTGGCTGAACAAATTTCAAATTTCAGTTTTCTTCTATTATCCTTGTTTATTTAAAGACACTAAGTTAAAAAAACAGAAACTATTCTTTGAACATGGATGATGTTAGATGAACATTTTTTTACTGCGAGCATTCTGCCCATCTGTTGAAATTGTTAAAAAGGGACGGCTCATTCATTACCAAACGACAGTCTAGAGACACTTTTTTGAGAAATATGGTATTTAGCGACCACTCTCTCATACCATTTAGAATAGCGTACTATCTCAAAAATATTTCATACTACATAGTTGAACGAACAAGTTTCTTGACCAAAGGAGAAATGCGCGAGCTAAACAATCAGAGCTTGCGTCTTTTTCTTCCCCTCCTGTGAGTTGCTTAGGCGATGTTAGTAGTATCGCCACTATCAATTTCTAGATAATCCGATGATCAGTCTGAAATGGTAGCGGCTCAGATCGGCGTCAAAAGCATGAAGCTTTTCTTTGACAGGGCGAATACCATTTTGTTCGATACGTAACAAGCACCACACAAAAATATACCCATTGTGTTGCATGAGATGGTGTAGAAACTACTCACCGATTTCGGCTTTACAACACCGTAGACCGTGTAAAGTTACCAAATTTTTCGTAGTTCGCCGAGAGGAACTTTACGTATGCCATCCCAATAGAAATTAGTTCGTTATTCACTGCCTTCTGTAAAAAACATAAACTCAAGTACTTTAAAAACAACTGCAGTTAACCCTATAATTTTCTTAAGTACAACATGTACAATTTTGGTTAGCTCAGGTTTGAGAAAAGGAACCCAACAAGTCTTTCAGATCCTTCAATGTTGAGTCGACCCCACAATGTGGCCCTGCGCATGTCATGTCATTGCACTGCTCCAAAAGCACAGACGAAACAAGTTGAAGAGTGGCAGCATAAGGCAATTTAGCAATACTTCGCCTCCGTGTTGCGTAATCTCCTTAATAGAGTTCACTCATAAAATCTTTCACTTTTTTCTCTTGTAAACCCAATTGTCGCTCAATCAATCTAGGTGTGCGTGAAGTTTCCGTCCCTGTAGCACTAAATCTTGCAAGTTCTGCATTTTTTTCTTGTTTTTATAAAAGGCGAACAATTCCGATCTTCCTGGATTTTGGTAACAAGACACAATTTATCAAACTAACTCACCATTCTGTCACCTACGTTTCTTGGAGGAATAATTTCATAATCTGGCAGGCAATTGCGCAGTTTCATGTGATGCCTCTGCAGCAATAGAATTGGTTTCTTGCATTTGTAACAGCTAATGCAGATTGGTTGCTACGAATTAGCACAACTTCAAAGTACGATTTCGCAATCATGAGAAGATGTTAATTAGACGTTGAAGAGGAAAACGCACTGTTGTTACAGCGGATGTCATTTGTGACATTAAGTACATGCATATGTGAAGTATCAACAGAACTTGCGGTGACGTCAAACTGGGCAGTCACTGTGCAGGCAAAAATGAATGATGCAAGCGAGACAGAAAGTTTGCCCATGTTTGAGCAAGAACAAAACAACATCACAATGTTTGCTCTAGTATAACACAAGTCAAGTCAGTACAAGTTCACTTTCATATAGAACACTCGAGTACAAGTTTGCAAACTGTAGAGAACGCCAAATGACCGGTTCCGTATCAGGACCCATGTACATCAGTGACATTTTGGCAAATCTCATCATAGTCAATCAGTCTGATGGTAAGATGAAACTTACTTTTCTAGAAGAAACAAAAACTGGTTATGTGAGACTCCCGATACAACAGTCATGCAACACCTACAAGCAGCAACAATACACGAAATGCGTGAGAAAGTTAAAGGCTACTTCAAAAAGAAGGCGCAGAAGCGGTATCAGTTGAGAGGGCGCGAACGCGCACGTGTCTCCAGTGTTGTAAGTCCTACGTTTCATGTTCTGGGGCTAATAAAGCCGCTTCTGCGACTAAGCATATTGCGCCGTGCTTTCGCGAATGTGAATTAAAAACGAATGTAATTCTTAAAAGTAAAATTATTGCCAAAATAGACGACATGGCCTTTATTTTTTCAAATGCAAGTTTTTACTACGACTTCGTGAATACTTACTCATAATGTTGACTAGTTGTGTCGTAATGCTGAACTAGTCAAGAAAGCCTACACCCCTTTACTTATGATTGCAGAGTCCGATCTGCGACCTATCTTCCATCATTCTTTGTTAATGATTCAATACCTATTTCGAGTGCAAAGAAGAAAAAAGCAGCAGTTTGTTTTTGGGAAACGTAAAGAGTGTTTAACCATCGTCAAGTCAATAGTAACTTAACATGCGTAGTACACCACGTGCCTTTCACAAATTGTGACATATGATTTGAAAATTCCGTTTCTTTTGATTGGATATCTATATATCATTTTCCTTGATAGGGTTTCACTGATAACTAGCAAGGTGTCTGTTGCCGCGCACAATGTGCAGATCCACATAATGTCACAAATGTCGAGCATACATAGGACATGAACTTAAAGGCAGCATCCGAGCATCTCACTTTCAACAGATAGGTAAAGCGTGCTCCCCATGAAAACCACAGCCAGCTCGCGACTGTAGGATATTTGAGGAGAGAAAACAGATTTGAAATTCTAAATGAAAATGCCTCGCAAATCAGTCTGTGCTCACCGACGCAGGAAATCCTGCTAGGACATGGCAGTTACGAGTATGTCATTGGCTGCAGAGAGGTGCCAAGCCAGGATTTCCTGCTTCCGTGAGGCCGAAAACATACCTCACGCGATATCAATTGCGATGGAATTTGGCAATACCCCAATTGGTCATAACTCTTCGTAAAGGGTTTCTCAATGCACGGAAGATAGGACATTTTATCAACCTACGAGTTGTACGTGTTGTGCCTTGGAGTCTACCAGTATTAAATTGAAGACATTTGACAAATAGCCAGATCGCGTGGCGACTGAAATCGCGTGAGGTATGTTTTGGGCCTAAGGACGAGGCTGAATCGAGGAGCGTTTTTGTTTAGATTTCTAAAGGGCTTGATACTTTGCTGCCGCAAACGGATCATGGTCTCCATGGGGAGCCCCCTTAAGTAATCTGCTGAGAGTGATGCGCCCACAACTCTGCCCGGACACTGTCTTTAAGCATGCAATTATCTGCAAGTTTAGAGTGTGGATAAGAGAATCGCTTAGCAGACTTGACTAAGGGGGACTTTATGTGCGTTTCACAATGCTTCAAAAATGTGGATGTTTCTTGTTTCTAGGTTTGTCAAGCTCGATCTTCTACATTCAAATATCCCATTCTTGCATAGTTAGCATAACATTGTTGGAAAGTTGGTACAAACAATATCGCTCAACAAAAGCTCTTGTCACCGATTTTTCTTGGCCTTCCTGTACCTCTTAAAAGGGAGTGGCAAGTCGAAATGGCCAGTTTAAGCACTGCCTACCACTCGACGTTGCATTCACCGCTGATCTCGAATCGGTACCGAATCCGCTTAGTGCTTTTGTGAGGAAGTTATGAGCAGATTTGTCGCAAAAAATTCTATGTAATAATTGCAAAATTGAAAACACTGTTCACTTTCAACTCACCTGGCTTCAATAACATAAAGTAACCTAGCTGCATGATTTGGCCCAGCATGAAGCCGAACATAGCACTGCACTGCCAAAGTTGTTTTGCATGCACGATATCTCAGCAAAATAACGGCCTTTAACGGCTTATAACTTCGCCCACATAGGCTCAGAACAGATGTGGAGTATGAAGTCAGCGCTTTATGCTGCATCTAAGAGTTTGCAACTTGTCTGGATGGCCAATTAGATTTCTGACGGAGCCATGCTGATTCCTACCCTTGGCCTCGCTTTCTTTATCACAATTAAAAACCGGCTTGGATCAATGTGTCCGCCTCGCTAGACGCTGGCGCAACATTTGCGTCCTTTGCCAGAAAACAAAAGTCAGATATAGACTCTTGCAGACGTTGCGCCAGCGTAGCGAGGACTCCGCATGAATCCACGCCGGCTTGCACATTGACAAGAGATTGAGATGAAAGGTACTTGTCCGGTGTAGGGCGCAGAGCAGTTGATTTGAAAAAGCACTGTGCTAAGCAAGCAGAAATCAGCTATGTGGAAGCGAAAGAAAGAAGGGCACAATTTCTGACTACCGCTGCACAAAGAGTTACGAAGAAGGCTATCTCTATAAGGACTGGATAGTGTGTACCACGGCTAGCTTCCCATAGGTCTTCCAAATGTCCGTGGAGCATTCGACCATGCGCCCCTTGTTCAGAGCTTATTTCTTGCTTCTCTCTATCTCTCTTTTGATCATGCCGATTTGTCAATGTCAGGTGTCAACTATCGACGAAAATAGCCGGTCATAATTTTCACGTGCCAATAATCATGTGAGCTTCCTTTCTGAATAATTTTCATTTTTTCTTTGATGACTGAGATCTCAGTTTTTGAGAAGATAGTTTTCCAAAAGCTTTTTGCGCAGAAAAAGGGTAAGGCATACTTTTTTAAGTAAGGCAGTAAAGTTTTACGGAAGGGGAGCCAAGAACAAAAACTTCACTCGAAGAGAACATAGAGATTTTCACATCCCATTTCACTCCCATGTGAGCGTAATGTTTCAGTGCTCATAAGCAAATAAGTAAGATGAAAAACATTGGGCCATATTGCCGCGCTCATAATCTACATGCAGTATGTATAAAACATGGATCTTTTGTGCATGAATCATCCAACTACCCGAAAAGTTGATAAAAAAATGAAACACCTCCACAAAAATTCTATCAAATTCCTAGCTTTTACGCCTTACATCTCAAAAAACGAAGTCTCAGAGGAAAGTTTTTTTTGGGTTTCCAATCCAAATTTTACTTTAATATCAAATTTTACTAATTTTATGTTATGAGTACAGTTCAATGCGTGCTGCATTACGGAAGGCTTGTTGCTTCTGATGATCTTCTCACAAGGAAAGGGTACTTAGTCGAAAGCACCAATCCAGATGAGACATACATCATCTTAAAGCGCTTGAAACGCTGATTCCAAATCTGTAGTTTTTAGCAGCGAAGCTGTTTTGTAGAAGGAGTTATGAGGGTGTTTCCCTCTGGGGTTGATGCGCCCTCCAGCAGGTCTCCCCTCAACTATGAGCACTGTAGAGTACCAGCTGGTGGCAATTGGCCTAGCAGTAAGTAACTTGAATGAAGATTACAACGAAAATCGCTATGAGATCCAAGAAGCTTTACAACATTCTATTGATCTCATGATTGCCTGGTGTACAAAGTGGGATATTTCTGTTAACATTGCTAAAAATTCCGTTTTTCACATCGGTGGCGAAGAACAAGTGCATTATCAGCACAATGGAATAGCACTGATTAACAAAACATTCGTCAAAGATCTGGGAGTTCTGATAGATTCGAGATTGAAACCGGATCTACAGATCGCCTCCGTCACCTCCCGTGCTTTTTCCATCTTATACACAATCTTTAGAAACATCAAATCAACTGATCAAAAAAATTTTTTGAAACTTTATAAAGCCCTTGTTATTCCTGTTCTCGAATATGCGACTCAAGTTTGGAGCCCCTCCCTGAGGAAGCACAAGCAGGCATTGGAGAAGGTTCAAAAAGTGTTCACAAAACTGCTTTTCTACCGCTGTTTTCCTAATCCAGCGTACCCCCGATTACTTCCTAGTTATGAAGAGAGGTTGAAAATTCTTGATCTTGAAAGCATTACATATCGGAGAGTTGTTCATCATATCATATTAGCTTTCAGGATCTTTAGGGGTGAAACCAGGTTGAGGCCTTCAAGTACTGGGTTTTCAGACCTAGCCTTGGAAGGACTAGTGCATTCTCTATTTATTTCCGTCACTTTCATGGGCGACAACGATTTCGTTCCTTATTTTAGCAGGAGTTTTTTGTTCGCACATCAAAAATGTTACAAGATTTACCACACGAACTTTTGGCATGTAGTGATAGTTCCTCTTTCAGAAGAGAGCTTAAAAAAAGAAGATTGAATGACTTTTTTGCAGGTTCAACGTACCTTACTTCCCTTCTTTTATGACTGCGCGGTTACAACCAGACATGTGCAATGAGCATGATTGAGTTACGAATATGCACTGACTAGCAGCCAATTTATAACTTTGCATATGTTGAACTCAACTGCTTTTGAGCCTTTTACTAACACTGTTCTCTTCATCATGTGGTTCAAGCCTGGTCACATCTATATTTTAGCCTGTTTCGCACAGCTTGCTTGCTTTGATTGCTTGAAGATCATATTATGCTTATTCTTGCTTTGGAGTTGGGCTCTCCTCGGCAAACTGGTTGCACTATAAATTCCGGTTTGTTTCTTGGAAATCTTTTGAGATCGTGGCTAGCAAACGAAGGGGTATGGGTACCATCTCCTTAGATAATAATTTGTTTAGATTCATTCGTTGTGCAGTACTTGACGATATTCTGTTTTGCACATATGGCAATGCTCATGGAGTTTTGGGCTCTCCCCGGCAGGCCGGTGGGTATGTACCCGCCGTCGTTTGCTTGTTTGAATACTTTAAGATCGTTTGCTGGCTAACGCGGGGGCATGGGTTCCATCTCTGTGGATATAACTCATCATTGACATTCGTAATATCCAGCAGTCTTCTTGCAAGCTAAGTCGTTATTCTTTAGTTTTACGAAGTCTGGGCCTGAAGCATATGATGTTCTGTTGTTATTCGTGCTTTGTGTAATACTAACAATTACACTGTTTGTTTCTGTTTTTTTATGGTACGCCTTGAGCGTATTCAATGAAAATGAAAATGAAAATTGCAATAAGGATTACACTACTCGTACTATTTTGGTTTTTTTAGCATCTCTAACTTTGATTACATCAATATCATCAGATCAATTTGAGGTTTTTACATGGTTTTAAACTCTAAAGCCATCAAAAGCTCATGCAAAAAATGCGACAAAGTTGTTGCATGCGAAGGGGATCAAAACCTTCACATTCTCCTTATCAAGCAAGAGCACTCCTCTACAGTGCTCATAGTTGAGGGGAGATCTGCTGGAGGACGCATCAACCCCCTTTTACAAAACCGCTTCGCTGCTAGAAACTACAGTTTTGGAATCAGCGTTTCAAGCTCTTTATGATGATATATGTATCATCTGGATTGGTGTTTTCGACTATGTGTCCTCTCCTTGTCAGTATTTGAAAATATAGATTTTCAAGAAAGTCATAATAAGTCAAAGTCGGATTTCGCAAAAGTTCATTATTTTTGCACCGACCTCATTACAAGCTTGACACGGTGGTTTGTAGGTCATTGAGTTCGTTTGTTTTAACAGAACTGATTCACTGTGTTACGAATGTAGCAGCATATTTACAAGATTCTTGATCAAATGTACAAATGTTTCTCCAAAAAAATTTATTCCAAACCAACAGAGCACATTACAGCTGACAATGCTGAGACAGAGGTAGACAAGGCAATGATCACCGAAATAGGAGATACATTTTTAACAACTTGTTTTTTCTCAGAAAAATTGAACTGCAGCGAGAGGTAGATGGAAGCTCTCCGGCATCACCAACAATACAATGACAAACAACAGATATCTGGTAGCCCTGAGAAGGCTACAAGCTTTTGTCGTTCCTGAGTTTTCTCAATTTTGTTCGTGCCTTCTACGAAAGATTTGAGCACACTAGGAATATTTTAGCAACGACGTACTCTATCTTAACCAAATTTTCTGCAACTGAATTTGACAGGAGGAGAGGAGGAGTTACGAACTTCTAGATGCAAAAAACAGAATTTTTGGCTCTAAAGATACGAGAAGCTAGAACAGATTCTCCGCAACTACATTTGACAGGAGCAAAAGGAGGAGGAGTCACGAACCTCCAGGTGCAAGATACGAGAAGCTGAAACGCTACTGGATTTTGTTGAGCGTTCTCTTAGTAAAATGATGTGTAGCAGCGATCTGCAAAAGCTTCAAAATGGCAATTGTCTCTTCTCTGCGTCCAATCTGAGACATACCCTACCCGTTTACCACAAATTCTCATTTTTGCTCTTTTGAGAAAAGTCGACTTTTTGGCAATTATGAACTCATTCAAAAGTAGCCTCGTGCTGCCCTTGTCTCGCATTGCTGATGTTGCCGATTTCATTTGCAGTTAGCAATACAATTTTAAGAAAATTTGGAAGTTTTTTTTGCGTGCAAAGAAAGTAAAAAAACGTGTCTTGCATTTTTAGATTACCCTACGAAATGAAGAAAATTGAAAATTGAAGAAACGCGAAACGAGTGTTGTGTTATTTAGTAGCTGTATCTCACATTCAGTTTGAACCAGGAAACCCTCTGGAAGTTGTTGTTTCTGTCCTGAAAAGGAGATATTGAGTTGTACGCGTTTTGCCAACTTCAAAAGTGGCAGTTGAGCGCAATTAATTTGATTTGCGCAAGGAAAATTTTCGCTTCGTTTTTTTTCAGTACATGTCAACAGATTATTTAGCTTTACTGAAAGTATCCTACATCAAAAATGTACAAGTGACTTCTTCAAGAAATTCAAGAACTACTGTGAAATAATCTCAGGAAAAAAAGAAGCCTCTGTTTGCATAATATTTTTGGCTATTCAATAGGTCTCTGGCTGTTGATCCTATTGTAGAACAACAGATAAGGACTAATTGCTCTTGTACGAGGTCAAAAATGTGTTTGACTATCTTCAAAAACGTAAGGAAAAAGAACTTTCAAATTTTCTCGAAGCTTTCTCCTGCAGTTAGCAACGATCATAACCCGGATTAAAATAATGTTCGAAATAAAATATCTAAATCCATTTTTTGCGTTAGACTAGCACAACTCCCACACAATTCTGTAAGATTAAGAACTATGATGTAAGACATGCAGCCATGAAAACAAGTTTCAAATGCGATCCTGAAATTTTTTTCGTTATAATGCACAAATTTTGAACTTACGTATACTCCTCCGATGTAGATACCGTTGTCGTTCGGACTCACGTTTCGCAATGCGAGTCCCAGTCTGTAGAATGAGGCTTGCCTCGGCGCTCTCACCTATAACAAATTAATGCATCAGATTCGGTCAGATTGAAGGGGTCATCATTATGCGAGCATAAGCCATTTCTTTGTACTTGGTTTTGGTGGAGAAGTGGCACATAAGCTTACAAAACTATTCTCAAGCAAAAAAGGGAAAAAAGCAACTAAGCCTACAAATTGTTTATTTTGCTTGGCCAGAATGCCTCTGTGAGGCCACAAAAAGGATTTAAAAAAGTCATATTTTGCTGCAGAAAAGAAGCCTCTAAGTGCATTTCTAGCTTTTGTCACTTCGTGGTTCTTATTTTTGAAGCTACTCAATGCTTCATTTGATTTAGCTCTGCATGTGTTGCACGCTATTAAAGCTAGAGGGCGAGCTTTTGGAGGAAAGCTTCAAGGGCTGACTGCAATCCGATTACTCAAAGATTGTAAGGTAAGCATTTCTCCGAACAATCGTCTCGTAACTCCGCTATCTCTTTACGCGCATCAGATTAAGGTCTCCTCCCCCCCCCTGCGTATTCGTCTCGTACATCTCAAAAATTTGAATATTGTTCATTTCATCTGATTACCCTAGTATATCTTGATGAGACGTATCAATCTTCTCATGAATTTTGTTGAAAAGGATTACAAACCATAGCTGTGTGGACGTACCTTAGCTACCATTAACTACTGCTGCTAAAAACTCAGCTAGCAATTTCGAAAAAATTCGCACCTGATTGGAAACCACTGGTACGAAACCATCGCATTTTGAGTTGGGACCGTCAAGAGCTACTGCCAGACAATCGACAAAAGTTTCGTTGCCGTTGAAGAATTCGCCATCGTTTTGGAGCACTTTTGTATGTCGCATCCACACCGTGGCTTTAGAATCCATGAAAACGACATCCGACTTGCTCAGCACCGTGAACTTCTCGTTGGGTAGCATGAAGACTTTACCAGCCTGAATAATATGGAGAATAAATTAATCACTTAATGTAAAGTGCTTATGTAACCGAAGGAAATGACCGCTTACATAGATTGTCTGCGCCACAGGTCTCACAGGGCTCACAGGTCTCGCAGGCTTCGGTTTGAATGGAGCAAGTATGGAGCTCCTGTCGAATATGCTTGCTTTGGGTATGGAGCTAATGCCTGACGCGGCTTCACAGAGACAGGAGAACAAACAAAGCGCAGCAACGGCTTTCAACAGCTGAAATCTTGAAAATAGAAATGGAAAGACAAGTTTGAACATAAAGATTGTGTGAGGTCCTCAATCTTGATTTCACATTTTATTAGATTGAAAATTTCTACCGTTCTTTAATCAAACATTGCATGTCACGATGCTGCGATTTAGAAATAGAGAGGTCGCATCAAAACCGTTTCTTTTTTATTTCTTCACTTTTGCAAGTGTTATATTTGATATGCGGGAACCGTCAGGCTTTAGTATATAGTGGATTATCTTTGTTCAGAATTCTTATCAATCACCTCAGTAGGTTAGATAAATTTGACCCAAAGCTTTCGATGAAACTTGCACTACCTAGTCATTGTTTGATTGTGAGGATTTTTGCGCTTTCATAAATTATTGTGCCAAGGGGTTCAAATTTGCTTGCAATTCCATACTAAATATCAAACAAGTATCAAGAGCTCGCGTATTTGTTTGCATTAGAATGTCGCTTTTTGGATGTTCGAGGCCAAAATTTTATGGCTAAAGTTACGAGGCTTTGTACTACATTGCATACATGGAGCGAAGGCTGCTGATAGGAGGAGGGAGTTTGCTATTTTCCTAAGTAAAATACAGCAAGTATACCTATGAATAAATGTATATGTCCGTTACATGCAGGAGCAGGTAGTAGGCTCGTAATTATTTGGTATGAAACCTGATTTTTGGCATCATGAATTGCTTTTGCGTTTTGGCTTTAAATGTTCAGCTGTCATCTAGTAGGGATTCCTTTGCCTCTATCGAGTGGTAGCCCACACTTAATTTTTTGCATTCGTCTTGCTTTGCTACGAAAAACGACATTCTTTTGTTTCCAACCTAATAGCTGCTGCTTTTTGAATGACAACTCCTTTGGCTTATGGGTCTGCAGAGGCTAGATGTAAACATTTTGAGCAGTCGGAAAGCTAGACGACGATAAGTCGTCATAGACTCTACTCTTCGAAGACAGCTGCCACGTCGTGCAGCTATCTTTTTGTGCGGAGGTATCCTGTGCGCCCAGAAACTTCCCATGTGAACCTCGTGCGTATGTGGTGCGACGTTGCCTTTCGCTCTTTTCGACACGTTTCTCCTGAAATTTCAACGGAGCTGCCCGAAGTCAAAGGCAGTGGCTCGGCAAATCTCAACCTAGTCAAATTTGCGCTCACCTAAGGTTCTTTAATACGCTGGTCCCGAAAATCCACTTTTTGAAGGCTTGAAAACGGCAAAGATGAGCGTACTTCAACACCCTTACTTTTGGAATTGGACGAGTGGAGCAAGGCCGATGACGCTAAATCGTGGCAGGACCCAATGGTTATAGCGTTGCGGCGGGCAGCCTCCAATGGTGAGAAAAAAAATTGCAAACTTGTGCAGATGCGTGTAATATTGGCCTGCGCGTGTAAGTTCGAGAGCGATTTTCTCGGCAGGGAAAGCATGCTGTGCAACTGGGATTGCACTGTTTTCATAGTTGGGCGATAAGGAACCTACCGCGTTAGAATCCCGAGTTGTTGGATTTTGCCGATCCACTGCCTTTAGCGCGTAAGAGCGAAAGGCAGCGAGATGACGTGGTACATATGGGAATCTTGCCGGGGAACAAACGTTACGTGCTTGCTGTAGATGTCCGCGCGGGACCTCTTCTTACGATGTAATGTCCTCCATCCCTTGGAGGGTACTTGAAGTGGGTAGTTGCTAAAGTTGCTCCTTACCGTTATGGCGTTTCCTTCTCATGCCTCAAATACTCATTTTACTCATTTTCTGTGGGAACTTTGCAACTTTATTGAGGTAAGCACTCCCGCCTTGGGAGACTCGAAACAAAGAGAAAATAAGCAGCAACTTGCGCAGATGTCATTCAGTTATTTGTGTGGGAATTACTGGTTGGTACATTGCACTGGGCACTGGATGTAGGCATATGACGAAATTTCAGAGTGCAACAACTAGGATTGGCGATATACATTGTGGCGCAAACCAACGATTATCATCATCATGTGCTTTACAAACATAATGAACCATTACAGTAACCTCCGTCAGTACACGCTCACTTAACCAGCCTTGGCATTTAAAAAACGTACCATGTCGCGGGGAGAATCGGGTGCGTATGAACACAACGATAAAAAATTTCGCACTGTACCGCATATATATACGACCAGTTCAGTATGAACTAACAACTGAAGTTTTGATCTATCATTGATATAGTTCATGTTGCGCATGCAATTTTCTGGGATGATGACGCTGTGATTTTGTACGTGTACAGATGATATTGCTTCACAATTTTTGACCTGAGGAACGAAATTGCTTCAGCAACAATTTGCACTCGCTGACTCTCAGTGTATTAGCGAGTGTAGATTTTCGAGAGTGTTTGCCTCGGTATACAGTCTGATAGTGTGAAAGCAACAAGAATGGTGATTCAGTGGTTTATCGGATTACTGTAACCGAAAGTGAGAGATTGTGACCTTAGGTGGTCAAGGTGTGATCAAGAGTGAGGTGAGACCTTCCAGACAGACATGGCCCGCCCTTTGAAATGACGTCATATGGCACGGGAATCTTCGATCGCTTGATACTCCGGACAGACAAGGGGATACATACATGTAGAGAATGATAATAATTATATGCATGATTAGCACAACTGCGTATACATAGAGGTGAGAATCGATTATGTTGTAGTTTCGACTTCGCCTGAGTTGGGCTAGTCGTTGAGAGTAAACCATTGGAGTGATGACGAGAAGAGGCTAGTAGTAGCAGTAGTGGACGGTGGCGGTTGTAGGATTAAAGGATTGTTGAGGTGACAACTCGTTAAAGACGCCGAGGTGGCAGCTTGTAGAGTTGTTAAGGTGCAGCTTATTGAAAACGACGGCATTATCGAGAAGATCCGGGCAAAAAGGAGTGCTACAAAAACCTCTCAGCTGATTATGACCGAAATCATAAGACTGACAGGCAAAGTAGCGCTCCCGGAGGGGAGTTTTTGAAAAAAACAACAGCACATTATCAAAACATTGTGCGAAACCTTTCTTTATCTAATAATTGCTTACAACAGCTGAAACTGTTGCAATCCCCTCATGTTTATTGGATTTTGCTAGTTTTAACAAGTAATGCGCGATTGGACCTGATACTAAGCCTAGCATCCATATGATTGCGCGGATCACGACTTTGATGAAGTATATCTTATATATTAGGTTGAACCGAAAGTTCTGTCGCACAATATTCAAAAAATCATAACTTCTTTCCCTCACAATGATTTTACACAGTTCAAATTTTGTCTGAAAGCGTAAAGCATGTAGTTTCCAAAAGCTCCCTGGGAAGTTTCCGATATGCTCAGGTGGCAGAGATAAAAGTGAAAGGACGAGATCATCCAAAATTCGGAATTTTTAAGCAAGAATTCTAGAAATTCAGAAACAGTGCGATGAAATCCAGAAAAGCCATCATCCTGATTTTTCTTACATTTGATTACTATCTGAGTCAAGTTTGTTCTGATCGAGCCCTTCTTTCAAATATTACGATTTTTTGAAAAATAATGCCGAAAAACCAATTTCCTAAGAATTCTCAAGAGATGGATTTTTTGGCATTTTTCAAAAATTCATAACTTCTGAAAGAAGACCTCGATCAGCACAAACTTGTCTCAGTTAGTAATCAAATGTAAGAGAAATGAGGATAATGGCTTTTCTGGATTTTATCGCACTGTTTCTGAATTTCTAGAATTCTTGCTTAAAAATTCCGAATTTCGGATGATCTCGTTCTTTCATTTTTATCTCTGCAACCTGAGCATGCTGAAAAGTGCCCAGGGGACCTTTGGAAACTACATGCTTTACTCTTTCCGGCAAAATTGAATTGCGCAAAACCACCGTGAGGGAAAGAAGTTATGATTTTTTGAAAATGGTGCGACAGAACTTTCGGTTCAACCTAATATAAAGCTGAATGTCTGTTTGCCTGTATGTTTGTGTGTCTGTCTGTCTGTCTGTACGTATGTTCCAAATAGAAAATTCCATTTCTGAACCGATCCGGACCAAACTTTGCACACATACACTTTGGGTGGGGCGGGTGTCATAGGCCACTTTTCATCATTGATCGATATCGATTTATCGATTTTTATTATTTTTTGCAGAGTTTAACTACTGGGTTGGAATACAAGGGGGTAATCGAACATGATGATTACGAATACAATATTAGTTTTTTTCGTTCATTACTTTTATCGATTTTATCGATTTTTTGCAAAGTTTGAGCTACGGGGTTGGGAGTTGGCAGAAGAGGGTAATCGAGCATGCTTATTACAATATTAGTTTTTGAAGTTATTCATTAGTTTTATCGATTTTATCGATTTTTTGTAAATTTCGAGCTACAGGGCTGGGGATTCGCACAGGGATAAGTCAGCATGTGATAATTGACAAAGCGGGAATAGGAAGTTGGAGTTGGTATGTAAAATTGGGCACAGGGAAAGTTGTACAAGGATAGGGATTGAAGCTTTATCAGAGTGTTCGAAAGCCGGGCGGAGCTGAGTAAACCAGCTAGTTATCCATATGATCACGCGGATCAGTGCTTTGACAACGCATACTAGAACAATGGGACCTCCTAGGTAGGTCGCGATGGTGAGAATTGCTGCAGACGTGAGTGCTGCTAAGGCGAAATGCCAATGGTATCTCAAGATCTCCACTACCGGTATGATCTGGCACGTGATGTCACTAATCACATGGTGATGCAAAGGCATTGCATGGGCATTTTTTCCAGTGGCAATGGATCAGCTGATATGTGGTAATGAAGAGTACTTTGAAGAGCAATAGATACAGGTCGTGGTGACACTGCGCAGCACTCTCATTGATTTCTGCTTGTTCAAGTGCAAAATTAACAGAATTGTACTCACTCATTACTTGACGAACATTGTATATTAAAATTTTGGGTCTCACACGAAACCGTCACTGTTCTCTCGAACGAAGAATGGCGATGTAGCGCCATGCAAGCAGATATAACATCCAGTCAGCTTGCTAATACGAACTTCACACTCCGCTAAGAATATGTCTCCAGTGATTCAGCTAAGATTGAAGATGCGATAGACAGTGTGAATTTGCTTTCATCTGAAAGTGCTACTACGTCGTCACGATTGTGTAATAACGGATTTAGTTTTTAGTGGTAACTTCGTTAAGCGATTTCCAAGGGCATTGATTGAATCATCCGGACATAAACATCGATGAACAGAGTTACCACAAGGTCATTGCATACTTATAATGCATAATGAGAAGTTACGTTTAGCTTGCAATTCACTGCTACATACCACTGGAATTTGAAATTTCTCCGGTAAATGGATAGAGCGTAAAAAGCTCTTTCAGATGGTACCAGTGGCGTACCCAGGATTTCGGCTCGGGGGGGGGGGGCGGCAAAAAATTTTTTCAAACGAAGGTGCGTGGCGTTAGCCACGCACTCCGAAAAAATTTTAGGGGGGCTTCTCAGAATTTTTGCGGGTCCTCAACCCCTAAAATGGAAAAAGGGGGCGTGGCATTAGCCACGCCCCCGAAAAAAATTTTTATAAGGTTAATTTGATTTTTAAAAAAAAATTAAAAAATTATTTTAATTGTTTACAAAAATAAACAAGTCACTTGCACATTTTTATAATTCATGTAAGTAACTTCCAAAAATCTCGCGACCCGTTCTCGGAAGGGGGGGGGGACGCCCCCCCCCCCTTCGCCCCCCCCCCCCCTCGGTACGCCACTGGATGGTACCTATAATACATGCGTTCACCTGCAAAGCATTAAATAACACGTATCTTTGTTCTCAAAGCTGCTAATGGCCATATGTCCTGAATTTGAAAGTTTAGGCCAGCAACCCATCGTGGGTCTGGTGACTGTGCCTTCACTCATTGCAGTAGTAGTACTTTGGATGGTTTCGCATGTTTCACTGCGCAGATACTGCCCGAAGCTTATATTTTGTCAGAGTAACTAACTTTACATTACAGACGCTATAAAAATTATTAGATACGTAAATGACCTTGTATAGGTATTTTCTGGAAGAGAATAATTTATTCTAACATCTGTCAAAATTGGGAAGTTTTGCCATTTTTTAAATTTCTAGGTGCCCCATTTTTTACCGATCACCCTAATAGGTAGAAACGCGTTACACAAAAATTATTGATTTTTCGTAACATATGCATAGTATGACACTTGTCTTGATTGCATGATCCTGCTTGCTCATACCTTTCGACGTGGAAGATGCGAATTTTCGTAATTTTGGTGAAAGTGCGGAGGACTATGAAACAAGTGAATTGTGTGGGTCTCTTAATGAGCTGCATTTTCACGCATTATTTCGATGCATATCTCTGTAATCTTATCGCAGCAACTCATTACTGTGCTCGTAATGGCAGCTGTCTGTGTCAGTACAGGCAAGGTTTGCAGCATGCCTTGAGTAGCCTTTTTGACAAGCATGCGCGCTGAGTACCAACGAATTTGCCAGAATGCATATGGTGACTACATTTAATTCATGAAGAGGAGCTGGTGTAGAAGTAGGCAGGTGTATTTTAGGCATGGGATTCTCCGCTAAAATTCTGACCCTGATTCTATTTCGCGTTTTTTTTCAACTTCCATATCGAGATAAGTACTATGGCTAGCATGATAATGATGTATAAAATAATGGCTGCAGCAACAATAGCACCCAATGGCCAACAATGGGGATTTTCCAAGTTTTCGATAGAGTTTTTGATGAGTACAGAATTGTAACCTCTCACAGGTCATTATTGATTCCTATGCAATCAATAATGACCTGTGATGCCGCTTTATTGATTGGTGATATGGGAATCGCATACACTACGCGCAAGTGAAATTATCGATTTTTTTGTAATCGTTAGCGATACATAGCGTGAGAGGCGCGCCTCGCGCGAGATGTAAACCTTGCTAGCGTAACAGCTGAATGGGATCTTGGGAATATGCATAGATTGATTAGTACTCGATTGGTACTGCATAGATTGATTGAAACTAGGCAATGTCGAGGTCCACGATCAGATGATAAGAACCTCGATTCTAATGAACAATACCATGCTGAGGAGAACTCTTTCGATGAGCCTAGTGCTCCACGTGTGTCTTTGATTGATCAGTGTACTCATATCCGACAACGCACTGTCGGTGCTGGACCTCGATTGTTCTCACCAATTCAACGCGTAGGAGCTCAGGTCGCAATCAAAATCATAGGAAGCCTCCAATTTGAATTACGCCGCAAAGCAAAAGAAAGAGGGGGCGACGTGTAGAAACCACCACCCAAGCAAGACTGCCTCCTATGCCTTTCCCAAAGCTATACTACAAAAACCCCAGGAGCCGGATAACACAGTAGACACCAAGTTTCGCGTTTTTGCAACATCACTATATTCGCTTTTTTGCGAGTTTTCCAAAAGACGCCTATGTAGCAATCTGACTCCTGCGCAGCACAATGGCCTACGCGAACTACACGATCTACGCGATGTTGAGGAAATCAAGATCTTCGTAAGTGACAAGAGTAGAGACTTTGTCATCATCTCGCGCGAAATGGATAGAGCGATAACAAAATGTCATCTGGAAGAGAACGATGTTTATGTATCTTCTTCTGTTGATGAGTTCTAAATAATATCGCCACTCAAGGGCAGTGGCTCGGCAAATCTTAACCTAGTCAAATTCTCGCTTACCTTGGGTTATCCAATGCGCTCATCCCGAAAATCCACTTAAGAAAAGCTTGAAAATGGCGAAAACGAGCGTTTTCCGATGCCCTTCGCTTTAAACTTGGACGAATGCGAAGGGCTGAAAACGCTGAGTCGTTGCAGGACCCAATGGTTACAACAATGCAGCGGGCAGCCTTTAATGGTAAGAGTGGGACTGCTATCTCGTCCGAGCGCGTGTAAGTTTGAGAGCAATTTTCTCAGCAGGGAAGGCATGCTGTGCCACCGGGATTGCACTGTTTTCATACTTGGGTGATAAGCAACCAATCGCTTCAAAATCCTGTGTTTAAGCCTTGTCGATCCGCAGCCTTTGAACAGGATATGGCTGGAGACTGCTGGACTAGCTAAAAGTATCACTTAGCGTCTCAAAACTGATCTGCCTACCTGTCCAGTGCTCTACACCTTACAAGGAGAGGATACTTAGTCGAAAGCACCAATTCAGATGAGACATATATCGCCTTGAAGCGCTTGAAACGCTAATCCCAAATCTGTAGTTTCTAGTTGCGGAGTTTTGTAGAAGGAGTTTTAAGAGGTGTTTTCCTCTGGGTTGAGGCGCCCTCCAGCAGGTCTCCCCTTATCTATCAGCACTGTAGAGAAGTACCAACTGGTGGGAACTGCCTGCTGGTAAGTGACTTGGTTGGTAAGGAGAGTGTCAAGGTTTTAATCCCCTTCGCATGCAATTTTATCGCGATTTTTGCAGAAATGAGCTTATAAGTGGCTTCTAAGAGCCTTAAAGAATGGAATTTCTGATGATATTGATGCTAATCGAAGCTAGAAGTGCGAAAAAACCAAAGTAATATGAGAATTATAATCCTTATTATAATCTTCATCCAAATTACTTACATTCAAATTACTTACCACTAGGCCAATTGCCAGAGCTGACTCCTCTACAGTGCTCATAGATAAGGGGAGACCTGCTGGAGGGGCTTTCAACAGAGGGAAACACCCCTCACAACTCCTTATACAAAACCGTTTCGCAGCTAGATACTACAGATTTGGAATCAGCGTTTCAAGTGCTTTAAGGCGATATATGTCTCATCTGGATTGGTGCTTTCGACTAAGTATACTCTCCTTGTTAGTCAAAATACACAAACGTTCTCAGCAGGACTAACGCCAATTGATCCATGCAATTGAAGGTACGGCCAATCATCACAGGGGTAGGGGTTCGATCGATAGAATCGCGTGGCTTCCCAACGTGATCTTGGTGCAATTACTGAAACACGTCCCTGCTCATCTTGTCAACACCAACATGCTCCTTGAATGTCTTCGCAAATCAAGTTCAGCACTATTGCGTTATGGAATCACTGATGTCACATCATTCTACATAAACGTATCAAACGATGTTGCCATACAAGCTGTCTGTGAATCATTGACTAAGCATGAACCCTCACTCAACTTGTACGGACTAAGTATTTCCGCTTTAACGACTCTTCTGAATGCTGCCTTCAACGCAGCGTGTTTACATGGCCCGGGCAATGCTCCAAATAAACTAGTGGCTTAGCAATGGGGCACGTTTGGCGCCAACTCTTGCGATTGTATTTATGTGCAAAATTGAGGCACCAGTATTGAGACGGAATCTACTGCTATATTGTAGATACATAGATGACTGCTGCGTAGTATGTTCAAAGCAAGCAGACTAGATATTTGTTTCGACTTGATCAGCAGTGTTTTAGCATCAAATTCACGCGAGAAAAGCCGAAGAAAGACTGGTTGCCGTACTTTAATGTAAAAATTTACCTGACAAACGGAGAATACAAAATTAGATGGTATTGTAAACCCAGTAGCAAGAACATACTGATACATAACTTATCCGCTCATCCAAAGAGAATGGAAAAAGCCGTGATAAGTGAAATGTACAAAACAGCTGCTCGAGTATCATCTAATTGTGAGAAACGCTCCTATCCTATCGCTATCGCAGACACAATCGGGAAATTGAATGGCTATCCAAGCGAAAATCAAAAAAGCGCGCGGATTTGACCATTTCTAACCCAACCAGAAAAACGTTGACAAAGTAGAGTTCTGCCTCCATACATTTTTGATGAATTCAGTAGCGCAGTCCGTCGCCTCTTGAAAAGAGCTGATCTAGCAAGTACTGCCAGGGTCATCGACATATCGTCCACCAATCTCAAAAGACGCTTGACACGAAATTGCATATACGATCGAACGTGCTTGACCCCAGAATTGCGCAGCTTGACCTTTCAGCAAAGAGCGTGATTGCATGATTTCAGGTGTGGTTTATGGCTGCGTTCATACTGATCCGGAAGTTCGAGAATAGTTCCAGCATAGCGCTCGAACTGAGTGCTGTGCTGGAACTGTTCCCGGACTTCTGGATCAGTATGAACGCAGCCTAAATGATCACATGATCATGTGGTGATAAATCATTGGTGAAACAGGGCGCCCTATTTGCTGCCGGATAAAAGAACATCTAGATGGGCTGCGAAAATCCGAGTCGAACATGCCCTTGGGCTCGCACCGCATGACACGGCACGATAATGTAGTGTTTCAAATTGGAGTCAAGATCTTATCGTTTGAGCCTAATACTCCACGCAAAACTTTAGTGGCGTTCTGGATATCAGCAAAAAACCCAAAAATGAACGCTAAAGAAGAACCCTATCAAGCAAGAGCTATCGTGCTATCATTCCCTATGCGGTTTTGATACAGAATCAGCACCTATAAAAAGAGCGAAGGAATGATCTTGTTAAAACGTGTTCATTGCGGCTATCGAGCTGTCATTCGAGGTTGGTGTTAGCTAACGTGATCTTCGATGTTACCGTATCTCAAACGAATATCAACCTGGCTTTTTATTGACAAGTGAGAGTAGAGATTACGTAAATCTTGACTTTACAGGCTCTGGCGAAGGCGAAATCGCCGAAACGTTAGCTAATAAAGGATTAATAAAACCTTGGTTGTCGCTGAAACATAGCATACACATACAACATAGCATATTCACCATGCCAAGATTCAGAAGCTGCCGAACTTGGAATATTTTACATGGTTAGTACTCCTTTCAAGCTCTTTAACACATTGACGACAGAAGCCTTTCTCGGACCAGCCAACATTTTTCAAATAAGATCGCGCACATTTCCATCTACAGTACACCTACAGTAGCGCCGGAATGCTGGCAAAAACAGTAGAGGTTCTATCTAAATCCGGCATGAAAGAAAACTCCCGGAGTTGGTTGGACACATTTTAGTAGCCATTTCAATGAAAATCATCGTGTGTCAAGCCTTGACACACCATGTATGTCAAGCGGTCGTCAATGTGTTAATTCATGAGTTCTAGCATAAGTGCATATGATTCTACTTCCGCCTGGTGAAGACGGTGCATTCTCTGCCTCCAGCTGATATTCTATGAACCCTCATACTACAACTTTGAACTAATCTGCAAAAAACGGTGCAGCTCATTCACTCACAGGTTACTTTAATAACAACCCGCAAGCAATTTTTTTAGTAGCTTAGCTTTTTAGTACACCAAAAAAAACACAAAAAATAGACGTATCAAAGATGTTTTTTATCCTTCTTTTTCATTCTTGGGCTGACCTAAGTTACAGTATCACTTATTAAAACTTGGGTCAATCCAAGAAGTGGGACTCAAAGTGCTTCACAAAACGCTCACTATTTTTGCATCAACCTAATATTACATGATTGACAGCGGTGGCTCGTAATGCACTTGATCGTTTTTTTCAACAGAAGTGATTTATATGTGTGTTACAAATGTAGCATATTTACGTTCTTGTTCTTTGATTCTTGTTCATGTGTCCAGACGTTTCTCCCGGAAACATTTATTTCAGATCGAAAGAGCAGATTACAACTGACAGTGCTGACACAGAAATAGACAAGGCAATGCTTACCAAAATAGGAAATACATCTTTAGCACTTGTTTTTTCTCAAAAAATTGAATTGTAGCGAGAGGTAGATGGAAGCTCTCATCGGCGTCACCAACAATGCAATGACAAACAGCAAATATATGGTAGCCCTAAGAGGGCTACAAGTTTTTGTCGTTCCTGAGTTTTCTCGATTTTGATTTGATGCCTTTAACGAAAAATTTAAGCACACTAGCTTTATTTCAGCATCGACGTGCTCTATCCTGTACAAATTCTTTACAACTGAATCTGATAGGACGAGAGGAGGAGTTACGAAGCACACTAACTATATTTTAGCAACGACATGCTCTATCTCAACCAAATTGTCTGCAGTTGAATATGATAGGAGGAGAGGAGGAGTTACGAACTTCTAGATGCAAGGAAACAGAATTTTTGTGGCTCTAGAAGATAAGAGAAGGTGAAACGCTATCGGATTGTATTGAGCGTCCTGTTAGTGAATTGTATAGCAGCAGTTCGCGAAAGCTTCGAAATGGCAATTATTTCTTCTCTTCAACGTACAATCTGAGACATATCCTACCCGTTTACCACAAATTCTCATTTTCTTTTCGAGAAAAGTCGACTTTTTGGTAAATATGATTTCATTCAGAACTATCCTCAAGCTGCCGCTTGTCTCGCATTGATGATGTGCCGGTATCATTTACAGCTAGTAATGCAAAAACAAAAGTTTGGAAGCTTTTTGCGCGCAAGGAAAGTAAAGAGAAAAAGTATTGTGCAAATTTTTAGATTGTCCCTACAACAAGAAGAAGATTGAAGATTGAAGAAGCGTGAAACAAGTGCAATGTCATTCAGTTGAATCTCACATTCAGTTTGAAAATGCAGCCAGGAATCCGCTGGAAGCTGTTGTTTCTGTTCTGAAAAGGAGATGTTGAGCTGTATGCGTTTAAGCCTGCCAACTTCAAAAGTGGCAGGTAAGCAGACCGAGAAATTTTCAAATGATTTGCTTTCACAAGAAAATACTTGCTTGTTTGCCTTAAGAAAATGTCGGGAATTTAGCTACCTAATGCCGATAGAATTTTCGTTTCCTTTCCGTTTTTTTCTCAATTCCGTTTTGGCCGCTTAGAATCACAGGGAGGGAGGGGATATGTAAGTAGGGAGATGAATTGTAAAGTTGTACTAGTGAGTCCTTTACTGGTGGACAATGGCTGGAATAATTTGAATTTTCAGAAATTTAAAAAAACTGGCTTGCGCCACTCCCTTTCATTCACACATCGACTGTTTTTAATCAAAGGAGAGAAGAAGTGAGTTTTTGCTTGCATTAGATTTTTTGCCGCCCATTAGGTTCTGGCTTTTCGGTTAATCTAACTGCAAAGTAAGAAGAAATAAACTACTTTCGTGCGGATTGCGTCAAAATGTGAGTCCGGCTATATTCGAAAATGCAGAGAAACAAAAGCTTTTCAAGTTTTTACGCGGCTCCTGCAGTTAGCAACGGTAATTTCCCGGACAAAATTATGTGCTTCAAAATAAACCATCTAAATCCCTTTTTGGCGTTAGATTAGCACAACTCTCATTGCACACTTCTGTAAGATTAGGAACCATTATGTAAGACTCACAGTCATAAAAAACAAGCCTCAAATGCAATTTTGAAATTTTTTTTGCGATAATGCGCAAAATTTGCGAACTTACGATAACTCCTCCGATGTAGACACCGTTGTCGTTCGGACTCACGTTTCGCAATGCAAGTCCCAATCTGTAGAACGATGCTTGCCTTGGCGCTCTCACCTGTAATAGTAGAGCATGAATTTCAATTGAAATTATGCATGCATACGTCATTTATGTTGTTCTTGGTGTTGGTTTGGAAGTGGCACATACGCTTACAAACTTGTTTAACAAAAAGGAAAAGACAGCTGACTTTGCTTAGCACTGTATGACAAAACTGATCAGTTAAGATGTCACTTAGTAACCACGAAAAGCTTGAATAAGTCAGTTATCATTGCAATGGAGAAACTTTGAAGCGTGCTTTAGCAAATTTGTGACTTCAAGGTTTTTATTCTTAGACCTTTCCAATGCATTCCTTGATTGAGCTAGCTCCCGTATGTGCTGCCTTCGCTAATTACATGCTGCAGGTGAAAAGCGGCAAGAGTTTAGAGGAAAGCCTCCGTGGAGGAGAGAGAAGTGGGAAGGGGGGGGGGGGGAGATCGGTGGAATTAGATTACCTAACATATGATAGGTCAGCATACTCTCCTGGCAACCCTTGAAAATTTGTCTTACCTGATTAGAAGCCAGTGGCACGAAACCATCGCATTTTGAGTTAGAACCGTCGACAACTACTGCCAGACAGTCAACAAAAGTCTCGTTGCCGTAGAAGTAGTCGCCATCTCTTTGTAGCACTTTTGTTTCGCGTCTCCACACTGTGGCTTTAGAACTCATGAAAACGACATCGGATTTGCTCAGCACTGTGAACTTCTCGCCAGGTAGCATGAAGACTTTACCAGCCTGAATATTATGGAGAATAAATTAATCACATAATGTAAAGTGCCTATGTAACCGAAGGAATGATTGCTTACATAGATTGTTTGCGCCACAGGTCTCACAGGTCTCAAAGGCTTCGGCTTAGGCTTGTATTTATGTGCGTTGTATCTGTTTGAGTGATTCCCTTTGTGTGTGATAAAGGTGTTTTTGTTGATACTGCTCGATTTTTTGCCCGATCCATTCGCTTCACAGAGGCAGGAGAGCACACAAAGTGCAACAACGGATTTCAACAGCTGAAATCTTGAGGAATAGAAATGCAAAGACAAATTTGAACATAAGCATTGCATGAGCTCCTCAGTTTGGATTTTAAATTTTATTCGATATACCTTCTCCTGTTCTTCAATCAAGCATCGCTGCCATGATGCAGTGTTTTAGGAATGAATAGGTCGCATCAAACCGCTTCTCCTTTATTTCTTCAATTTTGCAAATAATATCTTTGACATGGGAAAACCGTCAAACCCTAGCTTGAGACGCGTTCGCGAACGCGTTGAGTGGCTCAAGCGAGGCGGCTAGCGAGGACCCAGTCGTGGTGACTGTGACATTCAAATTGAAAGTGTACTTTTTTGCATCGGGCACTGGGTGTGAGCAGTAACGAGCCTTTAGAGTGCAACAAAAAAGATTGACAATATACATATTAGCGCAGACCATAGATCATCATCTGAATCTTGTGCTTCACGAGCACAATGAACTATTACAGCCTTTGTAGTAAAAGAACGTACCATGTCGCGGGAAGTGGAGTGCGTATGAGCACAATAATAAAAAATTCGCGCAATATCGCATATATATACAACCAACTCAGTCTGAACTAACAACTGAATTTTTGATCTATCATTGAAATAGTTCATGTTGAGCATGCAATTTTCTGGGATGATGACGGTGTGATTTTATACAGATGTACAGATATTGCTTCACAGTTTTTGACTTAAAAACCGAAATTGCTTCAGCAACAATTTGCACTTGCTGGTTTTTTTCCCGAAAATTTTGACACAGATTTCAGATTTTTTTCATAACGGTGTGTATGCTGAAAGGCCCTACCTTTATCCTATAGTAACAAAGAGAGATTGGTAATTCGCTCATACCGTAACCTTAAGTTTGCCAGTTCTACAAAACGGTGCCTGAAGTTAGGGAAAGCTCTCCCTGGAAAGAGAGATATAACAATTTAACAGTGTATACTTAGTTTTGGGACACCCTTTATGTGCGTGAGAAAGTGGAAAAATGGCAATTTTTGGCCGAGGTACTTGTTCCCGGAAGAATGTAATTGAACGTGCTTATGGAATAATTGCTGATATCTGATAATTGTCTGAAGTAATATGATAACTATGAATCGATTATAAAAGTTGTCACATGTGTATAATCTGATATGAGATTTGACTAAACGAGAAAAATATAGGTACTTCTCTCTTATCCGAACCCATTTTTTGAATGATTTCATAAAATAGATGCTGTAACCCAGAAATTTTTCATAACGTTCATTAAACAAAAGATGTTATTCTTGGGACGTTTAAGCTTATCTTTTGAACTCTCAAATAAAAAATAAGATTGCCAAAATATGCTCTAAATTTACTAGAAGTGTAACGACTAAGCAGTTCTATTAAAGCTCACTATACATCACATTTTCTCAGAGTTTAATCTCTACAAATGAGAGCCAATGCAGTAACACCTTGAACATTTTCTTAACTCATGAATAAAAGTGTGTAGCTTTTGAGATTACTAAAGATTAAGTGCTTTATTTGAAATAATCTTTTGAGATCTATCCATGATAAATTTCATTTCCCCTAAAATCACTCCAATCACTCCGAAAAAGTGACCTTCTCTGTTAGTGATATGATAAACATTTCCCAAGACTTATTGTCAGTTAAACTATTACTTGATTGGGATGCTTTTGAACAATGAAATTCGTGCAGCGGCGAGATTAGACTTGCAACTTTCTTGAAGAAAAGGTCCTTAACAGTTCAAGGCTATTTTAAAGCGTTTAGGGCACTACCTGCTTCTGCGAATTTCCAAGGAAATTCAGACCTTTAAGACTCCTTCAAAATATGGCATTATTTCTTTACTACCTTTTATTTAAGCTTTGAATTTGAGGTTATTTTTTGTCGCGATTCGGAACTAGAGTTCAATGCTCTTCAAAAAATGTGTGTTTTATCTGGAAAGGCTACTTTGCCAATAAAAAACCATTCTTGTAAATTTTTGGATGAGGTAGCTACGAGAGCTCTACTCTAATGTGAAAAGATGAAGAGATTAAGTAACAAAGTACAAATACAGCAAACTGTGTCTAAAATTACGAAGAAAAAGCAATCAACAAATATAGAAGTTATCAGGACACAAAAGTCTTACCATAAAAAAACATAGCACAACAGCAGATCCATTGAAAACGCGAAACTCAACATGGGATGGTATTTATTTATCAATCTCTCGCTCGTTGCTCGGGCGGGTTTCATCGTTGTTCATGGCTCGGACAGGCGAGAGCGTCCAAATCATAATTTTTGTGAGGTTGGTTAGCAGAGCGTGAACGAGAGCCTCTGTCGAGATCTGAACTTCCGTGCCCGATATGGCCAAACTTGCCAGGTCGGACCCTTGAATCTACGCTGCGTCCCGTGTGAGGTCCAGACATGACTGTGACGTGAATTTCTGATAACTAGCGTAGTTCAATACAGCCCTCCATTTTACACCATTTGATGTGTACTATTCTCATTAAGCCAGAGATACGAACTTTTAATAAATTTTTGCCTTTCTAACTTATCCCAGTGCTATGAATTGTCCTGCATACAAAAACATTTGAAGAAAATTACTGGTATTCAAAACGTGGCCGTTCCAACACTTGCTAAAAAAAATGACCCTAACCCTTCTATCTGACTTCACAATTGTTGACGTGATCACTAAAGCATGCAATTACAAAAACTTTGCTCGAGAACTGAAAGGAAAAAAATAATGGGTATTTATGTGTTCGATTTACGCAAAGTTTATGCCAGCAGGCATTTTCGACATGCGCTCTTCGCGCTACTGGCGCGAGAGAGCGCATATCGAAAATGCTCTATATTGAAAATACTCTTCTCCTCAACAGCTTCCCGCCGACATAGCATGAGCCCGATGTACAGGAGATTGATGAATACCGATAAATAAATCGAAAATAAATGATAAATTTTCAGTACCATGATATTTCTATGTGCTTGTATATTTCACTCAACAAGAAACTAAATGTGTAGATAACTAATCTTGGATGAGAAAATATGAAGTGAAAAATCTACCAGAAAGCACATATATTATTCAACAAAAATGGACGCGGAATCCACGCGAATCACGCAATCTAAGCAGGGCCATAACTTCGGGATGATTATATTCTGAATCCGAAAGTAGCGTTGTGCTCAGCTCTTCAAGGCGAACCTTTTGATATACGGCATCTGAGCAGACTTGCTCGTATAATTTATGAAAGGTGCCATCCTCGCTCATGACGTCGTCAAACTACATGTAAGAAAAGTGGCCCTCACAAAAGAGGTTGACTGTGCACCGAGGTTCCTGTTCATTTTTCGAACTCTATGGACATTTTCCTTCACCAGCCACCAAATTCTCCAATTCCTCGGTGCTTATTGAAAAATAATAGGACCCAATAAAAATTAGCTTGTCAAAAATGCCCTTCTAGGTTTTATTGATTCCCCAAAAATGATTTCGCAAGAAACAAGCACAAGAACACTACAATAATGTTAACAGAATTCTGCTGAACACAATGAAATTTATTTGGAAGAAAAAGGTTGGATCTGGAAAAAGTTATGCTCGTTTGCATTTAAAAGTGCGAAAACGAAAAAACTTTCCGAATGACCTAATAAACCAGTGGTTCTCTCGCCATCATCAGGTGATCGGTTCAGCCATCTTTCGTAGGGAGTGAGGGGAGCGGGAAGAGGAGAGTGAGAAGGGGAAGGTAGGCGGGTAGGGGACGGGGGAGTGAGGGGGAGGGGATGAGCGGCAAGTTCATGGCTAAGAGTTCGACCGCAAAGTAAATCGCGTTCGGCGCGTGCCCGCAAAGAGGGGACAAAAAAATTCGAAAATCTCTGTGGACCAGATACTAGCAAAACAAGTAGGTAGTGAGGTTGCTCTGAAAAGATCAAATGAGAATTTGTAATTTTGCAAGATTGAAGAGGACTTCTTTTAGCTTGCGCGGACTTCCATTACTAACCTTATTGTTAGTAACGCAAAGCAAAAAAAACATTTTATTGTACTGCAAAATTGATACATCGCAAGCGCTGGCTGATGTTCACTGAAGGATGGGTGTACGATTGTTGCTCTATAATTAGCTACAGACCTGCAAAATGGCTTGAAGTTTGGGGAGGTCACGACTTGCTTGATTACAATGTATCACTCAGCTTTTTCCATTTTTAGAAGTAATTCCAATGTAACTACATCTTTATAGTACCATCTCGTTTGCTACATAAAAACTATAGAGTTTGTAACAATGGAGCGTGCTGCTGTTACATATTGTGCATTTTCTTTCCAATATCAACGAATGTTTATTCGGTTTATTTGGTGGCTCATGAAGACAATCAGGAATAAAGCATTATTTTAAGCTACTGCCTGAATATTCTTTGAGAAGAAGGCAGATGGATGCATTGTCGGCTGACAAAAAATGTAAGGTTTCCGTGCTCAGTGCGAACAGAAGCAAATACTGGCGTCGCCGCCTTGCTGTCCAATGTCTTAGATCCCTCCGTCGACGTTTGACGCATCCTAGCAGCAACTGTCGGCTTGGAATTAAGGCCTCATGTTTTCCTCAAAATCATCTTAATTATCGTACATGCTGCCTGAACATTTTGCTTTCCAAGTCTTTACTTTCAGAAAATATGTAGTATAATGAAGTGCTGTAATCAAGTTAGTTGGTGCTTTCGAGAGAACCGTAAGCGATTTACTGGTGGTCAAAGAGGGACATCGTATTATACAGGAGAAGGGAAGTCTCTTTGATAGCGATGATTGTGCGGTTATACAGTTCAGAGGCTGGATTTTGACGCTCAAGTTATTTCTTTCAAAAAATTTCTTTGAATCTCGTGGAAAACTGCCGTCTTCGCGACTACATTAACATCGTACCGACAAACAGCAGACACATGTTAGTTGCGCAAGAGCTACAGGTCCAGTTCGTGTTTCTTTCTATCAAAATAGTTGGGCGTGAAGTATGTTTTGTCTATGGTGTGTTTGATGCGAGAAATTCGAACTATCATATTGTTGTTCCATAACCTGCTGTTGCGGCTGAAAAATTTTGAGCTCATTGAATGCCAGAAAGATGGTAGTTTCAGAAATTATAAAAGAAAGAATCGAATTTCTGTCCTATTCTGAAAACGTAAACAGTCTAAAAATAAAGCGAAAAAGCCTTTTAGCAGATAGAGTGCTGACCCATGTAAGGCCAATTCCATTGCACTTTCAAATCAGGTAAAGTTGCAAACGTTGAGCTCCGATTAGGCTGAGCCTACACAAATCATCACAACCCTTCGATTAGTTTTAAAGATGAAAATGCGATTTTCTAGAGAGGCATGACTTTACAGCTTACGAGGGATGCCCTCAAATTCATTGTGGCTATTCGAGAGATATTGCTGTTGGTAATAAATGCTGATCTCAAACTGCAATTTTTGACTGCAGAACGCTTTTTTTCTTTTGAAGAAAGCTGTGGCGTCAGAAACAAGAAACATGCAGAAAAGTACCTGTGGAAGGACTCTAACATGCAAATTTAGTGCAAAATGAACAACCGTACTTACACTGCACCATCTCATTACGATAGCACGTACTGTACTGCTTTAAACCGGGTACGGGCCAGGAGTCACGATTTTTCGCGAAGCGACGCCGCAACGCGAAGTCAAGCAGTGTAGTCCTCGGCTCCGGTCAGTACTCCTGCCGCCATGTTACTTATGGCTTCAAATCATGTATCTGCCGCCACCCTCCCCCTACTGTGGCGCCTGCCACTTTAGCACCGGGGAGCTTTTATGAGGAACAAAATCTGGGCGCCGCAAGCGACAGCCGCGCGCGGTGTGACTCCTGACCCGGAGCCCTTTATACCAAAAAAAAACATTTGCATGGTTAGACTTGTAAATGTTGCAAAAAAGCGTTTCGTAAATAAAAACTGCGCTTTTGAGATTAGCATTCATTTTGGACTAACAAATACCTTATCTCAAATGGCCACACTAACTCAATGCATTCCTTACTGGTTTGACTTACCAGAAAAGTACGGACTGTCAGATATGGCAATACATGCAATGATCTAATAGATATGAGAAGCAAAGCACTAAATAACTGAACACTGCATACCTCTGATAGAAAGAGACTCAATTTGTGACCACGCACATTTATATGCAGCATCAGCTCACGATCCTTAGAATTTGTTGACTGCATTTACGTGTTTAATAAATCGCCTAATCGATTACAACTAACTAGATCCTTGCTCATTTCCTAGAGGAACACAATTTTTGGTCATTACGAGCTCAAGCCAAGAACTCAGTCTTCGGAAAACTGTTTGTGAGCACTATCGCGATGATAATGTTGTCACTAGTGTTCTTTTTGCAGCAACTTGATACAATAAGTGAAATACTCTTGTAGCTCTCTAAATTTTCTGGGTGCAGGAAGTTTCTCACCCGAGCTATATTTTCGCACCTAAGTGATGTGCAGGGTAAAGCGGGGGGTGCGGCACGCCACACCAGGGGGTCGTAAGGGTGGGGGGTAGGTAAGGGGGAGGGGTCGTATTGACCTAAGGTCAAACGCGGAAAGCTGACTGACTAGGTGATTTGAAGGAGGCACACCTCAAAAGGTGTTAGTTAACCAACTCCAATAGCTGTTAGATAGTTCGTAGATAGTCTCTAGACTAATTCTAATAACTGATTCTTTATGATGCAATGCATTCTGCAAAATCCAAACACAATCAATGACACCGACTTTTCAATACCGTGCACCTACGGTATACCTGAAAATAGGCCCTATCACGCTAAACAAGTATCATTATTGTAATTAGCATGTCGGATAACCCCTATGCGCCAAGTTTCAGCGAACTCTGAGGTGTCCGAGTAGTAAACGAGCTTGTATGAAGCAGTAATTTCAAACATGATTAACTCCATTTTACAGGTGAGTAAGATACCTCTTCTTGCACTCAATACAAAGCACTACCCCTCCCTTCCTCGCTTGAGAAATTCCACACTAAGAAACCTTCAAGCTGTGGAATCAGAAGCTGCGAAGTCCCACCTACAAATTTCAAAGGCTGTGCTTTCCCTAACTATTACTCAGAGCTAAGAAGACGAATCAGGCTCAAATCACTCCGAAATCTACGAGGTTTAGGCTATCGATTCATATAAATAATGTTTACTAAAAATGTCATTTTGATACAGTTAATGGGGTGCGGCACCCCCCCCCCCCCTCAAAAGCTGCGGCTGCGGAAGCAGCTTTTAAGAGGGGGGGGGTGCCGCACCCCATTAACTTACCTTCAAAAGGCTCAAATGAAAGCCTTTTTTGTACTATTCTACTGAGCCATCAATCCCCTCTTCACACTAGCATTTGCCCCCCCCCCAAGCGCGTCCTCTAAGAAAAGATACAGCGGATTTTCTGAACCCTATCCGCTGAAGGCACGGCTTTGAAAAGCGTCAAAAATATTGGGGTACGGTAGGGTTCGAAAAGTGCGGACACACCAAGGGCGCGAGCCACGAGGTTTTGAAATCCGCTTGCTAAAATCTCATTTTCGGTTGAATGTTCTCGCTTTTTTCTCTATTTTTCTCCCTCTCTTTCATCTCATATTCTCTCTTTTTTTTTCTCTCGAATTCGCTCTTCGCTATTTCGCTTTCGTACTCTTTTCTCGATATCTCATTCCCGTTGTTTTTCGTGTTCGTTTTTTTCATTTTCGTTTCTGTTGCATCCTTTGCATTTTTGTCTCTTGAACCGGCTTATAACTTTTTCAATATAGAAAGCGAAGCGAATAATGTTAGATTCACGCGTTTGATATGTAGACGTCTGAATCCTTCGGCCATGGCCAGACTTCGCTCAAAAGCGCCCAGAAGCGCTCAAAAGCGCCCAAAAGCGCTTAAAAGCGCGCAAAAGCGCCCAAACTTCTCTAACCTCTCCTCACTCTCTTTCATCTCTCCTCACACGAGAAAGTGAAGAGACACCAAAGAAATTTGGGCGCTTTTGCGCGCTTTTGAGCGCTTTTGGGCGCTTTTGGGCGCTTTTGAGCGCTTTTGGGCGCTTTTGAGCGAAGTCTGGCCAGGGCCTTCTTGTTGTGTGAGAGACACAGAGTTGAATGTCTAGCAAAACTTAGGGTTTTCTAACTGATTTCACCGGACACTTTTCTTGTATTTGTTGTTGAAATTAAAGTGATACAAATAGCTGTTTGTGATCTTTATCGACTGATCTCATACTGTACTTGAATTGCTGGAGCAGAAAGTCTCATGTTTCGCATGTTTCCCCTGTAATAAGATTTAATGGATTTTGCGTAAATCATTCTGTTAGAATTATGATCAGTAGATTATGCCGTTATTGATGCCATAAGTGTTTGCCCAGTCTGCGCAGCCCTTTGTCATCATTGGTAGACGGATGAAGCTCGCTGAGTTCTTTTCAGACGTCTGCGCTCTCAGCACTTGTGTAGATATTAGTTGGTTTTTCATAATTTAGGCTATTTTAGATGATCGTAACCGTGTCGTTCTTTCCAAGACCGACGATAGCCCAAATGGTTATATAAATGCGTCTTTCATCCAACTTCCAAAAGGTCGCATGCACTTCAATGCTGCTCAGGCACCACTCGCTTCTACGCTCGAAGAATGGTCTGCGCAATTTTCTTTCTGTCTGCTACGACGGTTTTACACATTGCTTAATTTGACGGAGAAACACTCAGCTTTTTTCAGGTGGAAGATGACTGATGAACAGAAAGTTGTACTAATTGTGTTATGTAAATTGGTGGAAATGAGCAAGGTATGTCTACTTAACCGTGTCTCTGCTTGCATAAACAATCTGCTTAAGGTGAAGTGTAAACGTTACTGGCCATCCGAAGTTGAACAAAGTCTTCTTTTCGGTGCTTACGAGATCACGCTGGAATCGGAGGAAAGGTATGAATGAGTATTTTTTATAGGTGGTATATTGTTGTTGTTGTTTTTGTTTTTGAACGAACGTGCTAGCATATTCATTGGAGACTTGTTTCTTTGGATCTTGATCTTTTTCAACTCTATTTCCTCTGATTTTCTGAGATCAAATGTTTTCCAAAAATGATTCTGCTGCCATGCGCCTGCGGTTCTATCTGAAGGATGGCAAGCCAAACTTTGCGCAAGTGCACTTGGGGTTTTGTCATAAGTTATGAATCAGTTGATCAGTTTTTTTTTTGAGATTGCAGTCTTCCCGGGCAGAC
The DNA here is from genome assembly GCA_958299035.1 of Cylicocyclus nassatus. Classification (NCBI taxonomy): domain Eukaryota; kingdom Metazoa; phylum Nematoda; class Chromadorea; order Rhabditida; family Strongylidae; genus Cylicocyclus; species Cylicocyclus nassatus. Next base: position 61,201,615 of record CATQJL010000223.1, read on the forward strand.
TTCACGCGATTTGATCGTCGCGACTGAATCGCGATAAGACAACTGTCACAACATCATTCCATGCCGATCAACTTGCATTCGGTTGTGATCTTTTCCAGCTTTTCTTGAATGTAAAATGAAAATGAATGGAAATCACGGCGACTAAAGCGCGACGATCAAATCGCGTGAAGTCTGTCCGAAGCTGCCATTCGGGTCTCTTATTGTTTAGAAGTGGGTTTGAGCAAATTCATTTTAAAACATCAATGAACATGCACCGTGCTACTATCATCGATTTACTTCACTTTCTTGTTGAACATCTATTTTGACCAAAGGATAGTCTGATGACCACTGAATAACAATGAACATTACCCGTGTCCACACAGTGGCAGCACAGCTACTAAAAACGACTTATTCAGTTTCACTGACGATGAATACCTTATGAGACGGCTGAAAATGACCCATTCGAAAACAGGCGAATCAAGGTCGATCACGCAACTGCACTACAGGTGATTCTGCTTCATCATTGTTTCATTTTTTCGTAATGTGCCCACTACGTTTCGAGAGAATGGCCTGATCACGGTTGTCCATCCGGCGAAAATCAGCTAATCAACATAATCGAGAAAATGGCTGAATACAATAAGAACTCAACAGCCCCTGTTCTTGTTCACTGCAGGTGAGGTTTCCTTACTTATCTTTCCTTGCCATTTTGACTTTCTAGCGCTGGCGTGGGACGTACTGGAACAATCATATCAGTCAATTATATAAGGGAACTAATTGAGTCTGAGGAATTGGATTCCTTGGACATATTCGAGCTCGTCATGAGTTTGAGGAAACAGAGAGCAAGCATGGTGCAAACACAGGTTTGTTGCGTCTAAACTGTAGCGCTTAACCTAAGGTTTTTCACTTTTTTCCAGGATCAGTTCCATTTCGTTCACAAATGTGTTGCTCATAACTGCAGAGAAAGATTGGGACTTCCTCCCCCCCCCCCCCTCGCCTGAAGAGGAAGCCCCTGTGAGTTGCAGGACCAGGTTTCACTTCTACATTGAACATTCTGGGGGTGGGGGGAGGAGAATGGATGGGGGGGGGGGGGTCGTGCCGAGGTCCGGCCCAAGGGGGGGGGTCGTGGGGGGGGGTCGTATCCGACGGTTATGTGCCGCACCCCCCGCTTTACCCTGGTGATGTGCCTGCCAGGCACATACGAGCTCGCTACAATTACGAGCTCCTCAGAAGACCAAGACTTCGCAAGCCCCACCCCTCGCCAGTGCCGCTCCAGATGCTGAAACCGGAATTTCAACGAAACTTCCAAAATCGAAGTTCAGGAGTGAATTTGTTCCAATTAAGACCAAATTTCGGATTTAGGGGTTTTCGAAGTTGCTCTTTTCAGTATTGGTACTTGTTTGTTGAAAAGCCAACGTTCAGTACCGCTAATGCTTGAACAAGATCAAAATTCGGATTTAAAGGTTTTCAAAGTTCCCTTCACCAAATCAGGACCAAAGTTTAGATTTACGGGTTTTCGAAAATTTATGAATGGACTATTTAAAAAACTTCTGTAGCAATTTGTGTGAAATTTGGTCCTGAATACCAGAATATAATTGAATCAAATTAGATTGAAGCAATTTTCAAATTGGCACGGGTGTGAAAATTATATGTATCTGGAGTAAGTTAAATTTAACTATAACCAAAGTTTCTGAAATTTCAAAGTAACCCGAGTTACCTGTACCTTGACATGTTCTTGAAACTGAAATCAGGGAGAGAAAACACTACGGAATCACATACGTATTCCTGCATCTGGCGTTTCGATTCTATGGAACTAATTCGGTTCCTGTGAGAGAAACATTTTTGTCTCCAAAATTGTTCAAAGAATCAAATAGCTCTTGATACTGCACAGAACATATTCGTTATGGAAGAAGCAATTTCGAGAACCCTTAAATCTGAATTCTGGTCTTGATTTGAAAAGGAAATATAAAACTTTTAAATCCAAATTTTGATCTTTTTCAAGCGTTAGCGGTACTGACCGTTGACTTTGCAACAAACAAATTTCACTACTGTAAAGAAAGAGCAACTTCGAAAACCCCAATCCGAAATTTGGTCTTGATTGGAACAAATTTACCATTGAACTCTATTTTTGAAATTCTCTCTGAGCTTCCGGTCTCAGCACCTGAAGCGGCACTGGAAAAGGGGGCGGGGCTTGCGATGTCTTGGTCTCCTGAGGAGCTCGTAATTGTAGCGAGCCCGGATGTGCCTGGCAGGCACATCACTTAGGTGCGAGACAGTGGCGTACCCAGGATTTCGGCTCGGGGGGGGGGGGGGGGCGGCAAAAAATTTTTTCAAATGAAGGTGCGTGGCGTCAGCCACGCACTCCGAAAAAATTTTAGGGGGGCTTCTCGAAATTTTTGCGGCCCCGAAAAAAATTTTTTTATAGGGCTAATTCAAATTTTTAAAAAATTTTAAAAATTATTTTAATTGTTTACAAAAATAAACAAGTCACTTGCACATTTTTATAACTCATGTAAGTAACTTTCAAGAATTTCGCGACCCGTTCTCGGGGGGGGGGGGCGCCCCCCCCCCCCGCCCGCCCCCCCCCCTCGGTACGCCACTGGTGCGAGAATATGGCTCGGGTGAGAAACTTCGCCCCCCCCCCCCCAAATTCTCTTTGCAATTGAAAGGAGCACTTTGTAATATATTAGGTCGTTCCGAAAGTAATGTCGCTTTTTTCGAATGAACTCCACTATTCGTGGAATCAACATTTTTAAAACATTTTAGGAGCATTCGATGCAGCATTTCATCCTCTTTCTAATGGTTTTAATTGCATTGCATAATGTTTAATGAGCTCTCGAAAAATCACCAAAATCTGCGACTCATGCTTTTTGCCATGGTCAAGTTCGGCTATTTTTCTCAAATTTTGTACCTAATCTCCGAAAAAGTACAAGTGGCAGGTAGATAGAGCAAACACTATAGAACACAGAGCAATTTTTTCTTTTCCTTAGCTTGCTTCTCAGAGTTTCTACAATCAATTTCTCAATGCCATCAAGTTTCATATTTAGTCAAGTCAAACCTCACAGAACAACAACCGGGCAAGCGACTCGGGTGTCATTCGATGCAGCTTTTTCTCCTCTTTTTAGCGGTTGTTTTTTTTTGTTTCGATTCATCAAGTTTTCCTGGATAAAATCATCATGATTCAACTTTTCCAAGGCACCCCCAAGGTGTACCCGAAATTTTCGAAAGTTGCTAAACCGAAGCGGTGAATGCTCGTTTGGTTTGTAAAATTGTTGCCAAACCATAATCCATCTTTGTAAGTTTCAAAATCCGAAGACTTGTTGGCCTTTGATGCACTTGTGCCTGAGACGAGCCTGCTAAAATTCGGTGGTTCCACCAAAAAATCCGTACAACAATTATGACGAGCTCTGAAAAGTAGAAAAAAGTTATGCTGTTTCCCGTAGGGTTTGCTCTATCCATCCATTACTTGGACACCTTCTGAGGTTTGTTCTAAAATTTTAGAAAAATTGTGAAACTTGGACATCTCAAAAAGCATAGGTCGCAGATTTTGACTCTTTTCTGGAAGCTCATTGAATGTATTGCAACAACTTCATAACCATCAGAAAGAGAATAAAATGCTGCATCAAATGCTATTAGAATCTCTTACACATCATTCCACGAGATGTGGCATACGTTTGAAAAAAGCGACATTACTTTCGGAACGACCTAATACTACGAAATGAGAGAGACGTAAGAAAAAATTCATAGTACAAAACACTGTAAGTCACGCATGGAATTTGAAAATGGCCCATGGCAGCTGTTATTCTGAAAAAAATTTAAACCGTATCCAGGGAAACCCACATAAAGATTTATGCGCTTAGCGCAATCACAGCGCTAAGCGACTGATTTTCTTAATGATAACACTATAAATAAATTTGATATTTCAGACGACACTTTTTGGGACGGCGTTTACAATTTGCTATGAAAGACAATATTAGGTCTACGTCATCTACGTCGTAGTACATCATCATCGGACCGCCGAAACGCTGGCTTATCCTTCAATAAAATCTTGCTACCAACCTTGAGTGCGTAGCAAGTGGTACTCGGGCAGCCGACTGCTGCCGCAGCCAGCCGCTGGAGCTGCCTGCAAAGATGCTGCAAATGGTATAGTAACTACGCTCGTCATCTGAAACTCTTGCGGAGAGGTTTCCTCGCAAGCATGATATGCTCGATATCTAGATTATTTTAAAACGGCAAAAAATTTAGACTTGAAAACCATGCAGATTATTAAGCTATACAGAGAAGAGTTTTTCCAAAGGAATTGGTCGTAAAATCAAATCGCTTTGACTACTCAAAATTACTAGAAACTGAAAAATTCAGGAAATCTTTACTTTCTGAAAATTTTTTGGTTTTGAGCGTCGAATAACGGACAAAGACATTTATAATACAGCAAAATACTGCGGATATAACAGTAAGATTAGTCTATTATAACTTGATTTCATTATCTAGCGATGTTAAGCGAGCTAAAAAAGCTAGTGGTTGGTCAATGATAAAAGATGAAAGCCACATATCTTATATATAAACCTGAATGTCTGTTTGTATGTCTGTATATCTGTTTGTATGTATGTATGTCTGTACGTATGTTCCGAATAGAAAATTCCATTTCTAAACCGATCTGGACCAAACTTGGCACACATACACTTCGGGCCCCGCCGGGTGTCATAGGCTACTTTTCGTATCGATCGATATCGATTTTATCGATTTTTTGCAAAATTTGAGCTACGGGGCTTGGAGTTGGCACGGGGGTAATCGAGCATGCTGATTACGAATATAGTAATGACAGGGCCGAGCGGAGCCGGGTAAGTCAACTAGTGGGATATAAAAAAACACCATACATCACCAAGAAATCAAAGTCTTTTACTATTCTATACAGTTGTTCAAGAGCCTCAGGTTCACTTACGTGGAAAATTCATTCTCCAGATGTTTTAAGAATATGAAAAAATAATAAGAGAAAAATTCCAAACTCAGAACTCGTTGCAAAAAATGGTCCAAAACTGAAAAGAACCCAATAATCGCCCTCAATAATCGCTTCAGCGAAACCATTTCGGTCAAACTCACTCTTCCATAAACATTTCAGAATCGGAAGCTTTTCAAATTCTGAACCATAGAAAAGTGTACAGGCTTTTACAATCTTTTGGAAACTTTCATGTATACTTTTGTATTCGATTGCATGGTTCAAAAAATCAAAAAAAATTTCTGGTCAAAATGATAAAGATATCGAGGATATCATACTATCCCTGAAGCTGATATCGCAACTCAGTTCGACGAGGTGCAAGGAAACCTCTCGGCAAGAGTTTAGATGATGAGCGTAGTTACTGCATTATCAGCAGTGACAATGTCGACAGCTCCGGCGGCTGGCTGCGGCAGCAATCGACTTCTGGATATCACTTGCACGCCTCTCACCAACCTCGGTCGACAGTTTTTCAAAAAGCTGTGTTACATCATTAGGTTGTTCTACCTTTGAACAGTCGCAAGTGGTATGTTCAAAAATTGTTTGCGGGCATATGAAAAATGTTTGGATTGAGATACAGTAAAGTGAGAAGCATAGGGATAATCAACCAATAGTCTGATATATTATGCTTTACTCAATAAACTGATGCGCCGAGACATTTTGTTGTAAAGTGTTGTAAAGTTGAAATATTGTAAAGTTGAAATGTTACTTATTACCATGTCACCTCTTCACCAACTTCGGCTGGCAATTTCTTTCTCCTTGGATTGCGATGGAGCTCGATGCTCTGATCTAAATTTGCTTCACAACAGCGAGCCATCAAACAAAATATGACCACAACTTTTAAGACCTGTTAAATTGAGTTACAAACATCAACGAAAATGTGAAAGTGTACTTTCGTATAATTCCCAAATTATGTAAAAGTTCTAGTTTGTAATCACGTAAGGTTAAAGTTTTTTGTGCTTATTCTTTGACCACCAGTACCAACAATTTTATAGGAGAAATTTTATCGCACTTGAAGTATCTTTCTCTTTTTTCTCTCTTTGTGCATTGAGAGTGAATCTCATGAAGCAAATCAAGCCCTACATTCCATGTTAGCTCTCAAATTGATTTTGAGGGGAGCACCACGGACGCTATGTCAATATAGTTGTTGAACGCATATGGTTTGCTTTGCTGCCCTAGCTTAACATAAGAATTCAATATATATTCTACAAAATGAACCTCATTATTAAGTCCTTTTGACTGCAGTGAGGTAAAATTTATTACCGAGATGTTATGTGCTCTTGCAATAGTCAAGTATTTGCGTGTGTAAGATTATAAATATTTCTAACTCTTATTTTGCAGCAGATCTTGGGCGCTATGTATCAATCCCACGATCGTGAGATTGCGTTCCGCTCACTTCAAAGCATGCCCACGATCTGGCGTTTACGTTGTAAGCATGCACACGACCCCGCGATAGATTAAGAGCACGATTTTGACACAAGATTGTGTAGCAGCACACAATCTGTCGAGATCGTGTGCACTTGAAAGGTGTGAAAATGCACTGTGTTGTCATGTCCAATGTATTCCGCACGCCCAATTAGGGTGCACAGGTCTAGGCAAGTTCGTTTCGTGCTTGGCGTTCCTATTTCATTTGCAGCGAGGGTACATTTTGTGATTATTCTCACCTCACTCGTTTTTTTAATCAACCGAATAAGACACCCTAGATTTTATCTAGTTGCCGTACTTCATGATTTCTCGTGCTTTCACCCCCGCAACACAATGCCCTTCGCCCAGATTTCAAAAGAATCCATCCAAGCACACAGTAGAGGATTGACGCTTTAGATTTCTAGAGATCGAGCCGCTTTACCAACTGTAAAACTAGCAGTTTATAAAGATGGTTGTAACATGTACTTAGCCTTATATGGTTTAAGCCTTTGATTCATTGTGTCATGTGCTGCTTTTTCTTTCCTTCTACCTCAATATTACAATAATAATCATGATCAAACTTCGTTTCTCTGATAGCTTTTAAAAACTCCTAGACTTCAAGCATCCAAAGTTCTCAAAAACCTTGCTTAGCCTTGCGCCTCACTAGTACTAGCCATTTTACAGTCTTTCGCACGTAGTGATAGCTAGCCACTATCGTGAGTGTGTTTCCGTGAATACTTGAAAAATGCGGCACAAATCTGCTGGAGAAATGGCAATTTCCTTTCTTTATGTACGCTTGAAAACTGCCATAGTGGAACAGTTACCCAGTTCAGCAAGATATAGCGCTCTGCGTGATTGCGAAAGCAATTGAGCTTGCAGTCATTGCACACACAGGATGCCACATCCTTTCGTAGCAATCAATACACTTCAAAATTGCTTAAGGTAATTAGAAGGTAATTACAAGTAAACATCTGAAAGCAGAGGAAAGCTAAATGCGTCTCGAAGATCACGCAGAGCCCCATAATTGTGAATAGACTACCGCATAGAATAAGGTCACTGCACGTAGCTCAATAAAATTCCGTTAAGTTGGATTTGTGCCTTTTCAATGTCTTCTAGTCTCTGTTAAACCTCATCCATGTTTGCATATCTCGCTTGATGTCTCACTCCGGTATGGCTATTTTTTTGTCGGAGATGCTTGTTGTAATCAGTGCCCTCCTTTATATAAGCATTCATTGCTCGCAAAGACAAAGCACGTTCGGTGTCGGCGTCTCGATGGTCGAACGCTGTTTCATTATTTTGCTGTTTTTTGTCTCCTCCATGCACGAACTATAGCAAACGGGGCGCAGTGCGTCATTACTTTACGTGCGATGAATCGTCATAGTTTTGAAATTAGTGTCGAACAACGAAGGCAAGAAGATTTGGCAAAATACTTGCTACCTTACCTATGCTAACAAGAAAGAGGATGATTATCCAAATTTTAAAATTCGAAGAACAATGTCTATAAAACAATACTTGCAGGTAAGAATCAAGAATGAACGGGCATTCGAGAAACTTCTGGAAGCTCAGAAGCCAACAGCACATCCAATCATGAGGAGCGCTTGCCTAAAGAAGCAGAGAATCCAGTTGGAGAATGGATTTCGAAATGTGAAGATCGCTGTTTTACTACCTTTTGGACCCTACGAACGACATAAGGGGACATCACCGTTGTGGTCATTCAAAAGATTTTGTTTATGATATATCCTTTCATTATGACCTCAGATTACATTACGTGAAAATGTTATCTATATGTTGTAATGTGCAATATGTGTTATTAGTGTCAAAAGATTGAACAGTACTTGATATAAATTCCTTTATAGAAAACAACAAAGGAGTTATGTAAAACTTTGAAGATGAATGAAATATCCCAAGAAACCTTTGATTTGATAAAGCAAGGGAAGATCAGTATATATTAACGACTGGCAAGAGTGTACAGTTCCGGATTTTTTGGACACTCCTCTTAGACGAGTGAGTAGGATGAGCACGAAGGCAGGCGCACGGCAAGCGTGCGCGAATAGAACGCCGAAAACAACGCACTCATGCATAGAGCTTGTCAGACGATGGCCGGTGCGAATAAGCCGGTGAGCGAGGGGATACGGTGGGTGCCGTTGACTCGCCTCTGTTGCTATTATTCGACGCTGCGGTCGATGCGGTCGATATGCGACACTCGGCACTGTGCCAGGATAGCGATTGCCGTGTCGGGTGCTTGTAATTTGCAATTGAGACTGATTACAAAGTTCCATCATCGATTATTACCTCTTATAGATGCTGTCGTGTAACTATCAACTTTTGCCTTTTCATCACTGTCTTATAAAAATCGATCGTCAATTGTCTAATAAAATCTTGTCTGCAAACACATTACACTTATACATCTACGCCCAGTACCAAACTGCTTACCTTACGGATCCACCTCAAATTTTCATCTTAGCGCTATGAGAGATAAAACGCATACCATATCACGTCTAGTCATAAGATTAGAATTGAAACGCATGTTGTGGGATGTGTCTTTGAAAATCGAAGCTTGTTCCGCCTCGATCTCAGCTAGGATGCAGCTCAGTTTGCAAACTTCAACTCTCTTATGAAACCGTGAGTTCGCTTAGCGATATACTTCCAAACTGCCAAATTGTGAAATCTCATGTAATCGTGTTTATGTCATCACAGGATTATTGATTGGTCGGTAGTTTAAATGGTAAGATTTATGTCCCAAGTTCATTAAGATAAGCAAAGGTTGAAGCTTTCAATTTGTGCATATTCTTTCGAATTCCAAATTTGCACGAAGCCTCTTTTGTAGACGATTTCCTTGGGTTTCTTCATAGTACGCCGCAGGACGAGGCAGCCTGCCGCGTGCGCCGCGTACGCCGCAGCACGCAGGGTAAGCTGCTCGCAGTGAAAGTGCGCCCATGGCGGCACAGTCTCTGTACTCCATCTGTAGTCAGTCTTTGTATGTGCTTCCTCAGCTACAAGGTGCACCCCGCTGTTTCTACTTAAATCAGCTTTTCAATCTCCACATTGCAAGTAGCGTTGGTCAAGATCTTCACGTTCTGTGATTGAAAAGTTGTGCATGCTTATCAGAAACTGAACGATCTTGAAGGCAGTAGATCGGCGAATGGCCTTCAAATTTTGGTAGTCTCAGGTAGTATACCCTCAAAGTACACCGCAACCCCAACCCCGCCCTCCAATTCATGCGCTAAGGGTTTCTATATACTACGCCGCAAGGCGCAGCAGCCTGCTGCAGCACATAGCGTTCTGCGGCGTGCGCCGCTGCAGTTGTAAAAATATACGCTCACGGAAGCACAGCTTCGCTGGTTATGGATTTATCTCTATATTTGCTGCACGTTCGTGTTCTCCGAGGGTCTTTCACAGCGAGCAAGCTTTTGTGGAGTTTTGAAATGCTTTTTTTAGAACTTAGCGCGTGAGTTGGAGAGTAGGAAGTGGGGCTACGATGTACTTAAAGGGTTTACTACCTGAAACTACCAAAATCTGACAGAGGTCCATTCTGCTGATCCATTGCCTTTAAATTTCAGCAATGAGACAACTGCTAAAGGGATCGAAGGAATATACTAACTTAACTTGAAGAAATATTCATAAAACATTGGATGTCGGTAAGTAAGTTGTAGGTAGTGATACAACTGCCAAGAGGGTCGAAAAAATATATCACCTCAACATGAAATAATATTCATGAAGCAATGGATATCATGGGTAGTTGAAATACAGAGCAATTAAGAGCAAGCGTAGCCCGATTTTTCATCCTGCAAATATATGATCATTGATCATATATCATGATCATTGTTTATGGGACACTCCAAATACTACTACTTCATCTTGACGAAAGTCTGAGTCAACCACTACACTCGTGTCCTTGTAATTATTTCCGCATTCTTCGGCTGCTCTTCCTTCGTGTGGTGCCTTTCATGATTGAAAATGTCAGTAGTTCAGCAGACGAATGTAAAAGCAAAGGCATGCTATAATTTTAAATTCATTCAAAGTGGCATGTGTAATTCCGTTCAAAACTAGCGTTTGACGTCTGAATCCCATTCGATGATGGTTTGAATTTATGATTTTGTTTTTAATAAAACTCAGCAACATGAATCCATTTCAAAAAGAATTAACAAGACCAAGTGACCTTAGTAAGAACGATATAGTTGTCCGATGCGCAGCAAAAATGCGGCTGTGAATGACACAGTTTCACGCAAGCATGAATGCATAATGAAATTGAAAATGAATTGTCCCAGCCAGTATCTTCCTTAATATCGTACCAAATTCCTTCTCTCCTGCTGTCACTTTGACAAACTCAGAGGGTAGATTGTTTTGATTGAACGATCAAACGAGCACTTTATCTGCAGCAATGCTACGAGCCGTAAGGTGATGTTGTTAGCTCTCTCACAGCGAAAAGGCGTAAATTTGCGGGGAATCCAGATGGTAACCCAGTCTGATTTTTAGGTGTAGTTACAGTCTGCCCCAATCTCAATCAGGCCAAAATTGGCATGACGGAAATCTGCGCCGCTAAGGTTTTGCGCAAGGCCCACGTTCTGCTTACCTGCTCCCTCTTCGATCTATTCGTTCTCCTTCAGTGCGCATATGCAGCGCACGGTAAAAGGGCTGCGTGCGCGCAGATTTAGCAAACGGTTCGGGATCCTAAATGGGGCAGACTGTATATAAGCGACAAGATTATAAAACTCAAACTGACATCGAAAATTTAGGCGTCAAAAAATAGTTTCCTCTATAATCACATAAATTTCGCATAATTCCGATGGCAACGCTGAGAAACGACGCGATTTTGCACAACCGTGTGGGAAGGTTCTGCGGCTACTCACAATATGCAGGGTTGTTTTGTAAACATTTACAACATTTTCTTGAACGATGGAACACACATGCCCTAAGAGGACAAAAATGGTTAAAATATTAATTTATAGAAAAAATTCTAGACCTGCAAATAATATGACTTTGCAGGAAGTATGGGCCACCGGTGATCCACTTCGTCGTCAATGGGTTAAGAGAGGCGAACACGCTTTGCGTACGTCTAATCAACAATTATGAGCGTGTTTCAACTCGTTTTGGTAAATTACTACTGGGAGTTCGTGGAAGAACTTGTTCGTTGTTCAACAAGTTCGAACATGTGCTTTCAAATACCCAATATAAAATCAAGTAGAACGCGTTAGACTCACATTAGAACTTGTTGATCAAAAGTACGCAAAACGTGCTCGCGTCTCCTAGTCATATGTCTATGAAACTCCGCCTTTCAATAAAATTACTACAACTTTTCTACCAACCTCCTGTTCTTTTTGTGGTTCCCTCTCTTATATGTATGCGATCCTCAGTCTCTCGTTGTCGTGTTTTATATGATGTGTGGTCTGATTGATGCTTGAAGGAAAAGCGCACAGAATCACCTGAAAGGATTCGCGTTTGGTTTTTTGGGGGATTCTCTGCTATCAAGAGAAGTCACAAACGAGTTACAATAGCACAAGAGTGGGTGAGCGGAGGACGTATTCGCAAAGGCCTTGCTGCTCAAGCCACAGTGGTACGGGATTCGAAAAGCGTAAGATATCACAAAAAAAAACCTGAAGGCAAAAAAGCTCAAATAGAAAACTTATTCTTTTTCTAGTGGCGAACGCATCTAGAATCTTCCAATAAGTTTATGATTTACCTCTATTTTAAACCTAACATAAGTGATCATGAGTCTCCGATAGTGCAAAAGCCCTTTGGTATACATTGGTAATTGTATGGTCAACTTTCGAGTGTGATCAAAGATAAAAATAGGTGTCATCCATCTATAGACTATGCTCTAAATTGTTTCATTGATAATATAATATCAAAATTGATTTCCAGGACAATTATAATATCGATTTGTCACTGGGCAGCGAAGTTGATGCTGAACTAACAAAAAGAACCTACGGCTATGTGAATGATCCGACTCTGAGCTGAAGCGAACGGGGTGGGGGAGCGGAAGGAGGGCAATGAAGAAAAGCAAGGGAATGAGAAAAGGTGATGGCGGGTGGGCAAAAGGATCATTTGGCAGGGGGCTGCCCATTCAGTGATGCGGGTCCCATGTCGTTTGAAAAAAAAACAGATTCAGTGTACGAGTATTCTACTCGATTTGCGAATTGGTGAGACAGAAGCTAATGCGGGTCAGTGAGCATTCACAACCACTTACTCTCCCGCAGCAAACGTCCTTTTGCTTGAATCTGTTGGGCCGCAACACCGAGCAGAGGGACACTAATCGAGCTGTGACCAGGTCATGAGCCGTGTGCTTACCACATTAGTAAACGACTTTGCGAACACGCGGGGAAATATCTTTTGTACGAATTCGAGATGTTTGTGAACATACGCGCACCCTATGTAGTTGGGTTTACTGACGGTTCACATATACGAATCTTCATCCCAAATAGAGATGAAGAAAATGGGTTTTGGCGTCGGCTCATCTCATGACAGTCGCTGACTTCAGAGAAATTGTCTTTCAACCAAGACGTGAAAAGGCATCGAATAAGAAGAAAAAAAGGTATTGAATAAGAATGCTCAAAAGGCTATTCAGCTTATAGAGTGGAAAGCTCTTTGATTTGTGTGAAAAATCCCTCCAACCCAGCAGGTAACACTTTTACCTCCATTGTTTAGACATGATAATAATTTTTGTTCGAAAGAATGATATAACCGCGCAAAATGCGCGGCACGATCGCACATCGAGCGAGCTGTCAGTGTGCTGAAAGCACAGTTTAAAGCATTGGGAGAGGAATGCAGGTACAGTTTCCAGTGTACACGCATGGGAATTCCACTCTATAACACCCTCATCTGACTAAGTTATTTTAGGTATAAACCAGAAATTGTGCAAAATCTATTTACGCAACAGTAGTTTCATGCAACACAGCCATTATGAATAATGAGTCAGCCGAAGAATTTGAATCAGAAGAAGAGGATGTAGAAAATACCTCTCAAAAATTCGAAATCCTGGCAGGCGTAGCTGTTATCCAGAGGAGCATCATTGAAACTTCGCATAAAACTACTGTGTCCCAAGAATGATGAAAAAGTGTTTGTCATTGCCTCAGATGCTGGTTTTAGGTACTGGTGTACTTTAACTCTTGGCTCTATTTTCATTACCAACATGTTCACTGCATTTATGAAATAGCTGAGCATTTTTGCTTCGAGTTTGTAACGTGCCTATGCATCCATGTCATAATAGATGCAGATTCTTCAAAGACCTGGTCACTTACATGCATAAGCACAAACTGATTGAGCGCAGTTCAAAACAATTTTCAGGGTTTATTATACCTTTTATAGCAGCTGTTCTTCATCGTAGAGTACTCATATCTTTCTCATCGTTTTTCAAGACATTTGGAACAGCATTTGAAGTGAGTTGTTTGAATGTTAGTGGTTACATGTCCTCGTATCTGAAGCTATCTCATTTACTTGCAACAGAACGCTTCTTGGGTGGCCATGGGTCAAATGCAGGCTTCCTCTAAATTTGAAAAGCAAGTCAAGACGATGAGTGAGTATAGAATTGCTTCTTAGTGCTTTTCATCTATCTACTCAAGGATCAAAAAAATCTCCTCATACGCGTATGTTTCTTATGACTATTCATAAATGTCCTACGCTTAGAGGCCTATAAGAACCAAATCCATCTTTCAAGGAAGAACAAAAGAAATTTCTCGGTCATCACAGACTTTCGTTGAAGGTAAGGAAAATGAAGATACAAACGGTACAGCGTGTGCATGAACGTACCGGAATACTACAGCATGTCTGCGCCGAGAATAAACGTGGTTGTGCCAGGGGGTAGCGAAAACTCAGAACAAAAGCTTCAAAATCACATATTCCACGTGCAAAACTTGTAGAGAAGGGGGGGGGGGAGAGCTGTTAGCAACTAAATGAGAGCGCTGACACTTTCAAAAATATGGCCTTTTTGCACTCAGCGGCCCATCCCTTCCCAACACAATCTTCAAGGAGAAGCGGCGTTTACCTCTTTCAAGCACGCTAGCCTTGTTGACAACCTGTACTATCACCATACAGCAGTTACTCCTGTGTTTGCAATTTGGCAACATAAAAATGCAACTCCATTCCATTCTTCATCATAGAATTTAAATTTAGAATTGGATTTAAAATTGTACTACATCTAATTCGTCTTTCTATTTATGATGAAGAATGGAAGTTGCATTATCTATTTATATTTATTCCACATTCTCATTAACTGTAACACCACTACAAGGTAAGTTTTTCACATTTTCTTCATATGGAGCCAGTCTAACTTTGCATTATTTGGATTTCTGAGCATTGCAACTTCCTGTTGGCAAAATGCATGCATTCAGAAAACCTTTGCGTATGAAAGTGTGAAACAGGTACTCAACTTTGTCAGCAGCCTGAAACGACCCGAAGACAGGCGCGGAGGCAACCCACGAATCGCCGAGAGAACCTACATACTTTGAAGTCTCCAAAAGAACAATCATGAGGATGGAACAGAGCAAGGAGTATGTTAGCCACAAATGAGAGCTCAAAGCAACAAAAGACGATAATGGTCACGGTGGACAGGCACGGTCAGATATGAGGAGAGGTTATCAGAGACGATCCACCGCAGACTGGGACAGGAGCGGGATATGACCATGTCAGATTCACAAGAGAATTTTTTTTTAGCGCACGAGAATTTCAACCTTCGCGCACTATCTCAAATAGGCTGGTCAAAGGTTGGGATAGGAAGATTTATATACAAATTCAGATCTTCGGAACTGATTTGTTCGTTGAAACAGAGCAGGACCTAAGAGCTATTGCTCTACAAATTAAGCGGGAAGAGTATATGGTTATATGGGTGAAATGCGGTGTTCAACACAATGACTAAGAGCAAAAGTTAAAATGACAACACCATCATCATGTTCCAATTCCCCCCTCCCTGGTCTGCCTTCACCACCTACTCCTGCGGATGGACTGCGTGTAAGAATACAGGAAGGAAAGCGATGTAATTGGCGCTGTGAAAAATGTTATAGTGCGTGAATGTACAAGGATGTTTGTAGGTGGGTTGACTGACGACGGCGACTATCACAGAGATATGAATCACGAAGTGTTTAAATCGTGAATACAAGATAGTCTTCCGTTTTAATAAGAGCAGGCAGGGTATGTGTCTTGTTATAGAGAATGCGCCGCATCACACGCGATTGTGGAAGTTTCCCACGTCATCATCCACAACAGAGCAAATGAGAGAGTTCTTCAAGAGGAAAGGTGTGGATGCTGATGTAAGCGCTACGAAAGTAAAGGTGATGGAGAAGGTGATGATAGCTTGAGCTGTGCGGCTAATGGAATCAAGTGAAGGATACTCCGCTTTTCTGTTTCTTCGGACAACAAATAGGAAGACAACCGACAACATAGCCGTACGTAACTGTCCGTAGTCTTTTTTTTTCATCCCAAGCCATTACACAAAATCCTGTTTAGCAATAAATATGCAAGTTAAGATAGAAAAGGAACGCAAGTGGTTAGCGAAGGTGTCAAAAAATTTAGCAAAAGCGTCGTCTTGGGATGCAAGACGAACTGTGGCGCGGAAGAAGCAAATTGTAGGCAAAGATGAAAAAGAAGAGTATTTCTGTTTGAGTCGCTCTCAATATAAAAGTGTTTATGAGTCGAAAGATCTATTCGCCTCTGGAGATTCAGATCACTGATCTTCCGTCATCACTCGTAAAATCATGTGAAGAAACTGAAAAAAAATTCGCTGAATAAATACAAGAAATGAAAGGAAACTTGAAAATAGTCACCTATGCGGTGCATTCAATATTGTCGTGCAATTGCGCGTGATTAGCAACAGTCGTTACGCACCTATGCATTTTTAAAACTCCGTGTTAGCCCATATGTAATCTCCTCACTGAACAAAGAAACAAGAATGAGAAATAGTGATAGAGCATGAAACCGAACGGCTATCAGCTAATAACTTAGCGCGGTCCGCTCCAGACCTAGAAATAATAGCCTGCGTAAAATTTACATAATAATGAAAACTGCACGTCTGAGTTTCTTAACACTGCCAGCTTTTCGACACCGCCATGTAAAGCTAGGGTACTAACGTTACCTTCATTGGCTAGAGGAGGCAGCGGAGGCAGTGAAACTCGAGCATGTGTTCAACTAGTTGGTAGCAAACTACTAATGGTGCATGTAATTGCATTCTGTTCGCGAAAGAAGAGCATAAAGTTTGAATAAGATTGTAGGATTGACGCAGTAGTAAGAACAATGCCAAATTCGCGACCTGTGACGGATAAGGTAGGCCATCACATCACGGTCATCACATACTAACGCAATATGTCCGAATCGCTAACATCTTGGAATTGGAAGCATACAAATTGCATAAAACTTTCTGACTCAGTCATTATCAAAAAATTTCCTATTCTCAAACATTTTGTTCTCATGAGAGTGTAGTAGATCGCCAGTCAAGTTTTTAGAATATGCGTTGCCACTAAGAGCAGTGCCTTAAATGTCTGTGTACAAAAGCAACAAAACAGTTTCAAACAAAAATCTTAGAACCAGCTTTCAGAACCGTGTTGACATCAATGAGGCAACCATAAACCTTTACAAGGTAGATCTTTTACATGCCTAACGTTCCCATCTATTCATTCAGTAAGAGCATGTTTTTTGAGCTACCAATGTTTTTACTACATTAGTTGTCGAGTATGAATACTTTGCATCTTCATGAGGGATGTCAAACAGTAGGGAGAAAACAACATAAAAATCACCGAAAATCTGGGTAAACAACTCGCTGTGATCGTGTGCATTGTGCTTAGCAGAGCACCAAAAATAGCTTTCTCTCCTTTCAAAAATGAGAAAAGTTATTGTGAAACCATTGAAGTATCCACAGATAATTCTTTGAAGAAATGATAGATTTCCTACCTCGCATTCAATCTTAGTCTCAATCTCTGAAACCTTTTTCTTTACGCTAGATTTGAAATCGGAACATTCGTTTTTAATCGGAACCGAAGTGCGGAAGTTGCTTGTGTAGGCTGATTTTCAGAAGACTGCGCTCAAGCACTCTGTGGGTGGTTCAGCTTTCGACATGGTTGTAGTATCTGCCCAGCTCTCAGCTCGTAAAATAACGTCGAAAGTCGGCCCAGGCTGTTCCTCTTCTTTGTTCAGTTCTCCTCTCAAGATGTTCTCCATTTTCCCAAGCGTCTAGATACACCTGGGAAGACGTTTTCATGATCAAAAAAAACCAAAGTTATCCACCATCTCCGCACTTTTACAGGGGATGTTTTCCATAGACTAAGTCTTCTTCCGATTTATACGCAGTTCGAACTTCTTCCCTTTCTCAGAAGTTCCTTCAGCGTCGACCTTCAAGACGTTTCCATGACAAAAAGTAAACTTGTATACTCCTCTATAAGAGAGCGATATCGTTTGCAAAACGAAGACTTAGGAGGAATATCCCCTCGACTTGTATGCCCCCCCCCTTCGAGTTCAGTGATTTCATCGCTCACTGCAAGTCCTCAGTGAGCAGTTTCAGCAGAATTGTCGGACCCCCTTTTCAAATGGGATGGTTAGGAGCGATAGAATTACTGCATCGTCCTTGTACAATCCTTGTAGCAGTCAGTGGATGTCCTCACATAAACCGGGACTACTCCTTGTTCGACTATCGCAGACAGTAAAAGGTTAATATCGACGCTGTAGAAGGGGGTCCAACTTCGGCTGTTCAATAATCTTGGCATTGTAGTAGATATTGCTGTGTCGTCTCTTTGAGCAGCAACCAAGATGTTATAACTTTTATTCAACCGGCCAATGTTTCGGCTTTTTCGCCTTCGTCAGAGCCTGAAAAGTCGAATGTATAAGTGACGCATCTACTCAGACGCCAACATCAAAGCTCAAGATATCATTCAATCCGTAAACAGTACGAAAGCTAACGGACCGCCAGAACTCACCTTAGATGACACAACAGCAGGCGCATTGACCACCGAATGTGGGGAATGTACCTCCACCTCTTTTTATAGCAGCCGTGTGACCTGGCCTTATATCAAAACCTACAGAGGGATTGATATGGCGCGAGTTCATTAGTTACCGCCAGGCACTCTTCCTTCCGGTTCATTTTTGGACACTTGGCGTTTATCCAGAATGCCTCCAAAGTTTTGCGCGCCAGCAGTTCGGGCTCATAGGCCAGTATCTTGACTCCAATTTGTACCTCGGCGCTTTCATGCTGCACGATGATATGACTACCTAAGGGTGTTGATGGTTTTAACTTATGCAACCCGTCCAGGTGTTCCTTAATGCGTGAGCAGAGGGGGCGGCCCGTTTCTCCTATGTATGTCTCATCACACGATAAGCATGTGATGAGATACACCTACTCCCGAAATCATACAGTCGCCCTCCTTACCGTATGAACGAATTACACAGTTTGGCGTCAAGCATGTGCGATCGTATGATCGATTCCGGACCGTCGTCGTTTCGGATTGGGCGGCGGAATATCGACCACCCTAACGCTGTCTTGCAAACCCGCCTGGTATACGCAGCGCCGCACCGCAGTGCTAATTTCGTCCGAGATGAACGGCAAGCAAAACGCGATTTTTGTTAGTGTCGTATCCAGGAAGCTGGTACTGGTTCTACGGCCTGCTAATCCGTGTGGGTTAGAAGTAGGCTCTGCACCAGCATACCCATTAGACTTGGCTACTTGAGAAGCTAAATCCATAGAGTAAATCCGTTCTTGGATACCCGAAGAAACTTTTGCTGCTGTTCGATACATATTACCTATAATTGCCCTTTCAAGCTTTCTGGGGTGCGCGGACAGATAATGTACCAGTATATTTTTACAGCTGGGTTTGCGGTACCATTTTGTCTTATATTCTCCACCCGTCAGGCATACTTGTACGTTCAAGAACGGCAGCTAGTTTTCATGTGGTTTTTCCCGCGTGAACTTGATGTTTGCGAATTGCTGATTGAGGAGATTGAAGCATATATCCATCTCGGTTTGAGTGGGACAGATTATGCAACAATCATCGATGTAGCGACAATACAGCAATGGCTTTCTGGTAAGCACGGGCGCTTCCACTTTGGACATGAAGACGATGGCTAGCGTTGGAGCTAAACGTTGTCCCATAGCCAAACCCCTAATTTGCCTGTAGTAATGACCCGACCAGCAAAATATGGAACAGTTCAAGCAGTCATGACGTCGCCAATGCTAAAGCCGTACAGACTAAGAGAAGCTTGATGCTCCAATTTGTACCTTAGCGCAGCATGAAAGCGTCGAGGTACAAATTGGAGTCAAGATACTAACCTACGAGCCCGAACTGCTGGCGCGCAAAACTTTGGAGGCCTTCTGGATAAACGCCAAGTGTCCAAAAATGAACCGGAAGGAAGAGTGCCTGGTGGTAACTAATGAACTCGCGCCATATCAATCCCTCTGTAGGTTTTGATATGAGGCCAGGTCATACGGCTGCTATAAAAAGAGGTGGAGGTACATTTCCCACATTCGGTGGTCAATGCGCCTCCTGTTGTGTCATCTAAGGTGAGTTCTGGCGGTCCGTTAATCTACCTTGGCTTTCGTACTGTTAACGGATGGAATGATATCTTGAGCTTTCATGTTGGCGTCTGAGTGGATGCGTCACTTATACATTTGACTTTCCAGGCTCTGACGAAGGCGAAAAAGCCGAAACGTTGGCCGGTTGAATAAAAGTTATAACATCTTGGTTGCTGCTCAAAGAGACGACACAGCTGTAGAAGGCTTTCATGTAACGACGAAGTTTAGGACGAAAGGCAGCCGCTGTTCCCGGGAAATTTCTAGGAGCCTTGATCCGTCTAGATGTGGCTCATACAGCTTTTCCTTTGCGAAATCCCTTGTTCTTGGGGTTGGGCCTCACCTGGTGTCCTTGATACGTGAGCAAGGATAATTTTATGGAAAGCGTGTGATTCGCAGGCAAATTCAACGGTGATTCCTAAGATCTTCTTCGATTTTCTTGAAAGAAAGGATACTCTTCGACATTTCCCACTGGTCGGAGTTTATCTCATGTCGGGGTAAGACGTTAGCTGCGATGCGAGAATCTCATGCGGAAAGACGCATGGCTCCTGAGCCATTCGTCGAACTCCTCCGGCGCAGAAGATCGACGGAGAGGTGACTATGGAGCTATAGAACTTTTCGTCGTCTGACTCGCAATGGGCATTTCATCGGGTAGAATTCGTGGTGGTACTTCTACAATGCGAACAACTGACTGATTGTCGGACTTGCAATAGGGATAAAAGAGGAATGCTCCTTCTTGCGATCCAGTGGAAGAGAAACATCTATGGAGAACTCACATTATAGGAAGAACAGTCGGATCATGGAAAGTAAGCATCTGACTGCTAGCATGAAGAGCAAAATGTTTTTGAGGACATCAATGAAATGGGAAGATGCGTATTCAAAACCGGGGGGGGGAGGAGGGTGGAACAGTTGAAAATCACCTGAGCACGATTTTTTCTCCAAGTCGTGCATGTAGCGCCGAATGCCACGAGCACTGTGAATGTCGCAAGTGACTTTTTTTTGCTGGTGCGCAAACAATGTTCCTTCCATTTCCGATTCTCATCTCCAAAGAAAGTAAGAATTTTCATCCGTGCAAACTTATGCACACAAAGCAGAAAGTAAGGGTGCCATGGACCAAGGCTAATTCCACGTAGAAAAGTACATTTGTTTTAGAAGGGTCATGCCAGCAAACGATATTCTAGTGTTTGGCTCTGCATTTGTCATTTCTAACCAACGGTGGTTTACAAAAAGAGGATATAAAGAAAATGATAAGCAGCTTCTATGGGTGTATGAATGAGGAAATTATTCACCTTTACTTGTTAATAACATAAACTTTTGTTTTATTCTCTGACTGTTATTCACAATCTTTTCTGATCTACCTGGCATATACCTGTACATAAAACAGATTCAAAAACAAACACACACACCAAAAATGGCAGTGGAAGGCAAGACATCTCGACCAATGCAAACATAAGTATCTGAGGCAACTGAGGAAAAACTGTACAGTATGAGGTGACTATTATGTTGGATCAGTAGCGATAGCCGTGATTGTCGATTGCCTGCGGATGTTCTCTGTAGTCCCGTGGATCCCTTTGTTCAGGGTAGTAGGGATCGCGACGATTGTCGGGTGAGTACGCATAAGTGGATGAGGATCCGCCAGGGTAGGCTCGATTATCGTACTGAAAAAAGTTGCTATCAAGATCTCCTAACTGAAAAATAAATGCATTTTTTACCATCCTACCGCATTCCGTCATGCTCTCAAAGATCGTTACGGTAAATTGAAGTAGATTAGTCTAAGGTCAAGAAAGTGCAAAAGAAAATGTGATTTCCAAACCCTGTCCTTAATCTACAAATTGGCTGATATTTTTTTGTGATCAAGGTCGTGATGTGTTTTTTCTCAAACAACTTGTTTAGCACATTTATCCAAGATGTAGCCATCATAAAAAAAATGTGACATCTGTAGAGATCTGAGCATCGCTTAGGATTCTCGTTCTGGTTCCGGATTATCTTTACAAAAAAGTACAATTAGTAATTTTTGAAATCTTATATCTAAAGCTAAATATCTGTTTGTATGTCTGTATGTCTGTATGTCTGTATGTATGTCTGTATGTACGTATGTTCCGAATAGAAAATTCCATTTTTGAACCGATCGGGACCAAACTTAGCACACACTTCGGGCCCCGGCGGGTGTCATAGGCTACTTTTCGTCATCGATCGATATCGATTTTATCGATTTTTTGCAAAATTTGAGCTACGGGGCTGGGAGTTGGCACAGGGGGGGGGGGTAATCGAGCATGCTGATCACCCCCGTGGGGGTGATCAGCATGCTCGATTACACCCCTCTGCCAAATTCCAGCCCCCTAGCCCAAACTTTGCAAAAAATCGATGAAATCGATATCGATCGATAACGAAAAGTGGACTGTGACACCCGCCGGGGCCCGAAGTGTATGTGTGCCAAATTTGGTCCGGATCGGTTGAGAAATGGAATTTTCTATTCGGAACATACGGCGGAGTCGGGTAAGCCAGCTAGTTTTTTGTAAGCTAAAGGTTATCTTATCACCAAAACAGAGGCAGTACCAAGTACTCAGTTGGTCGCGGGAAGAAATAAAGATTTGCTATTTCAAAGATATACGTGCTTTTTTTGCTACTCTAGTGAGTCTGTTAACATATTGAGCTTCTTAAACACCAAAATTCAAAATCCGTACCAGTTATCCATATCTTAGATCATTTATAGTAGACCTATCACGTGACTCCAAGTAGCTCACAAAAAAGATCACGAGACAAGTGTCGTTCAAAATTTTCCGAACGAGCTTTGGTTTTTTTCAATTTTTGTGCTTCTCTATATATTCCATTGCTAATTTAGATACAACATACTTTCGCATGAATTATGTTGTCACTGCTTTCTCATTACTAATGAACTGTAGTGTATTTAAGTTAGCGCGATATTGAGGGGTAAATCGCTGTGAGTGAACTGTTGTGCCCTAGGAAATAATTTTTGTTTTACCGCTTTTTTTGTGGGATCTAAACCATCATTTCATTCACTTTGAATTTCTAAGGAAAGCTTACGAAAAGAAGAAAAAAAACGATTTTGGGATTCTGAAATGTTTTTTCTGGAAAATGTCGCAAAAACCACCCAGTTTTATTAGATAATCATTTCCACACAAGGGATTCAAGTTAACAGCATTGCAAACACATTCAGAAATAATCCCTTTGGTTCGATAAAATTCTTATGCCCTGAAATCGCATAGCAGTACTGTAGAAATAAAGGCAGACTTGCAATTGTTAACCTTCCTTTTACTTTACTTTTTCAGCCACTTTAGAAACAAGGAATGCAGTGCAGAGATACCTTGGAAAAAGTATATAACCCACTGCAGCACGGACTTGTATGATTGAATAAAACAGAACTAATGCTTCTGACAGTTGCAAAATTGGTAAAATTAGATCATAGTCCCAACCAAAATTACGTTCATCAGCAACTTTTGAAGGTCAATTATCCAAGCGAATCATGAATACGAGACTGTACGGACTTCTTGATCAATTTACGATTGCAGCACCTTACGGAAAGGTGAGAACATTACTGATGAGTGAGTTGAAGGCTACCATGGGAGTTAATCCCCATCAATTTGAGTGTGCATCTATACGTTAATTTCCCACAGTATTAGCGCGCAATGTGACCACACGGGTAATTGATGTATGCTTACAATAAATGCGGCCTTCCACCTGCCCCGAGAAGCAACTTAGTAGCATTCTGACGATGTTGGCAAACTTGTTTGGAAAATGTTTGTACGGCGTTAGAAAAAGCGCAGAAAACAGCACGCCATCCATCACGGTCGCTGCACACGGGCATGATGGCGGCAGGCACCACAAGAGAGAAAAACTTTCCGTAGCCTAGAAAAATCGCGCGCGTTTTCGTTTTTGCTTTTCACGATAAAATCTCAAAAAAATCTTGATTTATATGCTTCACATCAGATAGTATGGCATCCCATAAGTCATGCATCAAAAATCTGAAAAATCCATTCAGAGATGTGAAAACCTCTGATATGATACGCAATTTTGTTAACCCACTGACGACGACGCCTAATTTTGCATGAAGGCGCTGTGGGACGACGCGATTGCACAACACTTTCGGCGTGGGAAGGTTTTGCGATTACTTACGAAATGCAAGGTCGTTTTATAAGTTGATATAAACATTTTCCTGAACATCGGAATCAACTAGTCCCAAAAGTGCAAAAAATTGGAAAGACTATTGATCTGTGAAAAGAATACTAGACCTGAAAATGATATGACTTTGTAAGAGGTGTGGGCCACCGGTGGTCCACATCGTCCCTGGCAGCAACAAGTGCGGGGGCCACCGGTGGTCCACATTGTCGTCAATGGATTAAAGAGGAAATGTGTGTATTTCACTGCGTCTTTCGTAGAATTTATATATGATAACAACATAAAAATTGAGAATAAATTATGAAAATCAAGCTATTTATAGAGACATGCTCAGCCAAATTTTTTCAGTTGGAAAGACGAATTTATTGAAGTTTTATAAGATTCTGCAACTCCAAAAGTTTCACATTGTATAGTTTTCTTATCAGCTTATATCGCTGATGTCAACAACAAATTTCTTACTAATTACTACCACTAAGAAAAGCACATTTTTAGCAATGTCGTCAAATAGACAGTATCTCTAAATTGGAGGAGGTAAGGCACTTCAAGAATCTGAAAAGGCTTATTTGACATCCTTGACAGAGGGGATGATAGTTTTTGAGCTTAGTGCAATATTTCTTTGAAAACCTTACAAGTTACTCGAAATGGAAACGGAATCAAGGTGAAAAGAGTTTTCGCTGCACCAATTCTAAGACTACGGCCCGTAGTAAACCCCCCGCATGTGCTGACGTATAGCTCGGAGTCTGCTGTGACATGTGCTGACTACCATGGAGCGAGGCAGGCAAGGCGGCTATCCTTTATCATTGCCGGCGGATGCAATCGATGCGTAGCGTCAGGGTAGTCGCACTTTGTCGCGATATGTCGCGACATATCGCGACATATAGCGACATATTGCGACATGTCGTGACGAACAAGACGGCGAAATACTTTGTCCATCATAGAGACGCAGAGACATAGCGCAAGACTAGAGCTCGACTACGCCAACCTCGCAATAGGTCGCACATGCACACAGTTCTCTAAAACGCACGTCAACTGCAATCAATATCAGCAGCTGATAGCGCCTAACCGTCCGAGCAATGCGGCGCTCCCATTTGCTAGATACTTCTGCTTTGTACACCCGTTATTCAGAAAAAGGTGAGTTGTTTTCGACGTAAATGTAAATTTGGTCACATTTTCTGCTTGCTAATTCGTGCTTGTGCTATTTTTCTTTTTTACTTTCACATTGCGCCTCATGCGCGCACCAAATCTCTTTTTCGTGCTAAAATTCCTCAAATTCCTATCTCTTCTTCAATCCTAGCATTTTTAAACACATAGTTTTGCTTGAATTGCTGTTCGTTAGCCGTACACCTCTCGCTTCCCTTCTGTTTTTGAGAGAAGGGACCGTCTGGTGCTATGGCTAAAGGAATAGCAAATTTTCGAACAAACTAAGGTAGTAAATGTTTGATGATATTTTCATTTTTCTTATGCACTTCCAACACCGACTGCTCTGAATGCAATTTTCTCTTTACTACCAGAAAATTTCTTAATATGAGTTCATTTGCATGAAAATTTAACTATTAACAAATTGCAAAAGGCGGCATCGCGTAGGATTCGAACTCTTTCCCCTTGGGCACGCTGGCCTCTGACACTGGCACTGCGCTATCTACGCGTTATCTTCAAATGCTTTATATGTGCATTTTTACACCTATTGCGAGAGCAGTACTTAATTCTAAACATCAATATTACGAATCAGACAAACTGCAAGTAAAACTGCATGTCGCGTGCCCCTACTGATTTTGCTACAACAGCTTTATTTGCTACGCGCGTTCTTCCTCTCCTAGTAAAACGCAGTAACCTCGGTACTTATAGCGCAGCGCGTGTGAGCGCTGTTATCGCTGTCATCAGCGGTTCGATGGCACGCGAAT
The DNA here is from genome assembly GCA_958299035.1 of Cylicocyclus nassatus. NCBI lineage: Eukaryota > Metazoa > Nematoda > Chromadorea > Rhabditida > Strongylidae > Cylicocyclus > Cylicocyclus nassatus. The sequence goes on from CATQJL010000223.1 coordinate 61,227,503, forward strand.
GCGCTCGTTTTGCGGCGCTCTGCGGATAGCTCGCTATAGTCTTGCGAGATACTCCGAGCTATCACGACATAGTCCCTCTATGTTGTGACAACCACGAGGGGTTTACTACGGGCCTACGTTTCTTTTGTCACAGACAAATTTACCGCTTTTTACACAAAGGCCTGGAGATGGAGATAAAAACTTATTATCTTTTTTAGGATAAAAAATTGCTGAAAGCTTTGAAACAAATCAAAACCACAGAATCTATTGAAGAATCTAGTTCTGGTTCGCGAGTGATACTGCTCAAGTGAAAGAGGAATGAGAAGAGGCCAACTTTGAGTTTTCCGGCAGCAAATTATCCAACTTCAATAAGTTCTATTGAACTTTGTACAGGACTATGACCAATGTTAACGCAATAGAACTAACTTCCCGAGAGAACCACAAATTGTTTTGGGACATCAAAATATTTGCTCAGAACACAAGAATTTGTTTCCACTTTCGGGTCTGCCAAACTTGTCTCATCGGTGAGTCAAGAGGTAACTTGATTGTTCCTTTAATTTAATTTTACAATTTTGGATCTTCTAAAGATTCAGGAAATGCACCTCAGTAGCTTCAACAGACAATTTTTCGCTCTTAAGCTGACGACAAACTGACTCATGGTCAAAAGATAAAGCCATAATCAGCCAACCTGTGGATCCATGACGATACCATTTCGTCGATTATAGATTCGTTGAAACTTAGCAATGATGATCATCAGTAAGGAGATCTGAAACCAGTCGATTTAATGGTAATGCACTGAATTAGCTAATGCTAAGCATTTAGAGAATTCACTCACATGGAAGAATTGCAATCCCAGGAAGAAGATTCCTGTTGCGATTCGCGCCAGGTTACCCTAAAAAATCAAATAAAAAATAGTCATTTTCAAGAAAATTTCGGCGCTCTCAGGAAGGAAAAATTATAAGGTTCTTCTTACTTTACCTAAAATGGTTTTGCGCACACACAACCTCCTCAGGTTACTCTATTACACTTTATGCACCGTCATCTATTCATTTTACTACTTTTTTCCTCGTTTTCCCTCCTTTATCCCGCCCTCCCCCCCCCCCCCGCCGCCCTCTCTTCCTTTCCCCCACATCCTACATTCCTTGCGTCTGACACATTTTCAAGTCACACGTCGTAGTCTCATTCTATCCGAATCGTCGTTTGTTCCAAATAAATGGAATTGCGTTAGGTCAACAAAAGCATGGAATGCGTCGTGTCGTTCGCATCACATCGAGCTGTTTTTTTCTCCCATCGCATCGCATCGCGATATAACGGCGATTTACTGTTTAACGGTCGTACCACAAGAACAAAGTGTCACCGGGATGTAGCGAATCTATGTGAATGCATGCGAAGGCTGTGGTTCAATTACGGAACTTCTCAATGGGTAGAAGTAGAATCTGGTTTCAGGCAGGATCTACGATCCCGGATAAATGTAAATTAGCGTACAGTAGAAGAATTAGCAATGTAAGTCCGTTTACTTCAAAGAAAATCGAGAAAAAAAATAAATTAACAGTTGGAGTCCCGAAAAAAATTGTTCTATTGCCCCACACTTCATAGTATTATTTTTTATATAGTAGAAGACAGTCAACAATTTGGCGTTTAAGTAGTTACACTTTAAGCTCAAATATACCAATTATTTCGTCAAAAAAAAGATCAAAATTGGAAAAAGGTCCTATGATAATTTTCAGAACTCATTTCATACCTTCTATTGCTGCTGTTTCCTACTAGGTCTAGAAAGTTTGATTACGTGAAAATAAAAAATCTTCAATACTTCTTTAAAAAAAGCTGTAGATGTATGTCACCGTAAAAACGCATTTTTCTAATGTTTCAACTTCTTACCCAGTTGTTTTTACCAAGTTTCTAGTTTGCGCTATGCAAGAACTCGATCCTCCCGAATTGCCTTTGTATTGCCACTATTACTCCAGCAAATCCAAAAGATCTAGACAGATGAAACGAAGGCAGAAGAGTATTTTTAAAAGATGAAGGAAAGATAGAAGATGAAAATATACAAGATTTTATAGTATTGCCTTTATATTTACTATTACTCATGTCTGTGATTGTAAAAATGATACAACAATTAGCCCTGTCCCTGCCATATTTAAAATTTTCCTGAAGTTTCTAGGGTTTTAGAAAGGACAAAAAGGCATAAAACTTATGTTGTAACCTGATCTGAGTTGTATGTTCTTCCAGAACAAAGATGCACTAATCATAAGGTTGTGTAATAATCGTTTGCAATTTTTCAATCAGCTTTTCCTCTTTTTAAGGCGTTAAGTATGATGTGCATGTGCTTTTGGAAGATGCCACGTTCGTCTGTAAATCGTGGTTTTTTTAGAATTACAAAATAGCAAAGCAGTTTCAAAAACGTAAGAAGATTTTTATGGCGCATTAACTGTTCGGAAGTGCTTAATAGTTTCACAGAATTAGTTTGCAAATTCAAAATTGAGTCCGCTTTTTGATATCTCTTTGAATTCAACGTTTGGGTCAAAAGGTAATACGAGAGAGCAGAACAGGATAGTGTGTAATTACAAAACCATCCGATTCATGGTTCACGTAATGGAAAATTCAAGATGTAGGAGGGCCTACCACTTGAGTGGCGTAAAAAAACAGAGGCAGTACTTACGCAAGCGATTGAACTAAAGTTCTGCTCGTTCTCACTTTTTTAGATAAGGTTTATCAATGAAAAATGGGAAAATTTTGAGCCAGAAAAGATGCTGAAATGGGATTATTTGTTTCCTCGGATTTTTTGTTTTGAAGCTAAGTTTTCTCTAATTTTTTGTAACTTGAGCGAAATGCGCATTAGAGCTTCACGTATAGTCTCTCTAGCAAACACAGCATGAAATATTAGAAAAAAAAACAATTTCTTTCCAATTTGGTCACCTATGGTTGAAGAGTGTTATTAATTTTCTTGCCCATTTCTGCAAATGCAAAATATCAACAGATTGGCCATTTTTCTTCTCTCCATGCTTGTGACTACAAAGATTTATGCACTAATCAAGGTCGGATTGTGGCCATGACGGAGATGATGATTTGAGATGTTCATTCGTAGTGACATCATGTAATAAATCTTGATGATCAGTTTTTCTGCTCATTCACTGCCCCGTTCGACTTTTTCTTTTTAGATGAGATTAGATGGGGACTGCTAAGCTACTTCAGAAAACACTCTCTAGCAGCTGATCAGTAAAAAAATCAGTTTTGAGTACGATCGTTACGCCTTGAGAACTTTTGTACAAAATTTCAACAAATTGATTTGAAATTATCCACATCCTTTTCTGGTGTTTCACTTGTGGTAAAAAAATGGCATTTACTAGCTTTACTAGCTTTACAGCAAGTTTTACTACAATAAAAAATGTTCAAAACTTCAACAAGCATGCATTTTTCGTCTGCTGGTTCCTAAAAGGCAGAAGTATTGTAAAAATTTTGATTTTACAAGAGCGTTGAACGCGTTGAATGAGGGCATAAGCTTAAAAGTCTAAAGAAGCTTGATAGCATCGGACCAAGTGTATGAAGGCATTACAAAGAAAATACAAGGAAGATATGAATAAAAATAAGATAATAATCAACACAGTTTCCCTTGCCAATTTTGCACTTCAATGGTAATGAGATACCGTACGATATTTCAAAATAACCGATCATGGTAAAAAATTTCTTCGCCCGCGTGATATACATTCTTCGCCTCAACTTCCTAAGGCGGCGCTATGGAAAGTAATGGAAATGAATGCTACTGTCAACATTCTCAGCTTTTACACTCCCCCACCCCGGACCAATGCGTCCAACTTTACCAAACTCTATTCCCACATTGTGTCATACGACCCTGAGCGTTGTGGTTACGCAAGAAGCTAATCCTCCCTATGACAGGTCTGGCGCTTCCAACTAGGTGGATGAATATCTGCGAACATGGCTAGCATTCTAACCGGTTCTTTGCAATAATGGTGCTAAGCGGTAGTCACCTTTCTGCTTCCAGTCTAGTTCGGTATCGATTCATGTGGCATTTTTTTACGGTGGAAATTTGGTTGGGATATAGCTATGAGAAAAGATTGCTTAAAAGCTGAATTTTCTAAAGAAAATGGACATTTCATGAACGATAAGGGTGCGCAATAGATCGGCGTGAACTTTTTGGGTACAGTTCTAGGAGCTGACAAGTTTTTGTAGAATCAATTTAGTATTTTGAAAAATTTTCTGATAACAACACAGTAGGTTTTCCTCTTTGTGGAACAAGTTTTTCCAATTTGTTCCAGGAGATTCTCAAGTATATTCCTTTGCAAAAAACCTTACAATGTCTGAAGAGTCCCGGAAAAGGGAGACTGTTCTTTTTTTTCAAGTCTTGTCTCCCTTTTCCTCGAATTTCGCTCCTCAGCCCTCTTTTGCAGAAAATTCTAAGACTTGCACGTGTCCGGCAATTTGCACTTTTATGAAGGAAAACGTTGGATCCTTCTGTGACATTTTTTTTGACAATTTGTCCTAAGAAAAACATCTGCGCTGAGGGAGCTTCCAATCCTCTTCGATTTCAACTAGACACGTCATATAAGAGAAAAAATATATATTTCCAAATTAATGAAGAAAAACCCACTCGACACTTTGCCTACCCAAAAATTTCATAAACTTGTCTTTTGGCAAGGTGCTCAGACCCGATAGTATTTTTTTTCCATTTTGAAATTCTCCAAAACTCTTTTTCGCTTCTGCCGCCTAAGTGGGAATATGCTGAATAATTTTGAAAATTGATTGAGTGAACTCTTAGTTTCATTTCATGTGTAGAGCATCAAATACTGAATTTTTTACTTTATACCAAATTTTTTCCAACACAAGAATAATCATAGCTTTTTTGGCCACACAGCCTTTGAAGTGCAAGCACTACTCTTTTTCTTTGAAATCTTTCCTAATGACTGCAAAATCGAAAAGCCAACTTTGATTTATGTCTTGCAATGCGCGTGGTGTGATATAAAAACCAACGTCTCACATGTATCCGTAAATGGCTGAATCAGATTCACGAAAGATGACGCGTTAGTGTTTTTTTCTAAATGAAGCAAGTGTGTCTTGGAAAATGCTTCGCATTCCCCATCCAGAAAGCGAAGAGATGGGAAACTGCATGAAGGTGAAGAAATATTACAGCGAAAAAGCTAAAAAGCCTACGGAATGTAGGTTTTTTTGAATATCACTGGGTCCAGGATTGCAGCAGTAAGCAAATGCGCCCTCATTCAAGGAACTCATAATGTTGAACGGTTTTCTATTTTTCCACTGTGAAATCGAAAAGAAATGAAAAATATCTACTTAGGGTTTTAGAAAATTTGTAGCAGATTTCCGCATACGAATTTTTCGCACTATCCGAGCACAGTTGCCCATGTTCAAGCAACTTTTGTTTTTGAGCACCATTGAGTTGTTTTTTTTTCTCATTTTGTGAAAAAACTTCTCTCTGAGAATTCTGAGTAGATCAAAAAGGTAGCCAAAGCCTCGATCATCGTTTAGTGGGGCAGGTGTTGATCTGTGATTTTGCTTTATTAGTGTTTAAAGTCGACGACATGAGATGTTGAAATCAGAATTAATTGAACTTCAGTTTCGCAGGAATACTTGCTGTTAAAAAGAAACTTAGAGTGCGAGAGGATCAAGAAAGAAAAGAAAAGTTACTTCTATTGGATTTTACTTCTCAGCGTTCATTTTTTAGAAGTCGACAGCCAAAGTTACTGCTATTGGATACTGCTTCTCAGCGATCATTTATTGAAAGTGAACAGGCCTTTCAATCAGGTCACCCACGATTTGGACCAAATTCTTTGAAATGCACAAAAAAATGGCCACAAGAAGAAAAAACGTGAAATTTTTATGGTTGGAAAGATTTCCTTTTCTGATGTGCAGATCACACGTTATACATCGATAAAAAGCAGAAGTGGTTTTGAAAAGTTTGAGTTCTCCTCTACTGAACAGCATGAAAAACTTTTTGTCAAAGTCAGACCGAGCGCAAAAAAATGCGTTTGAAAATGAAATTTCCAAAAGTGTGCGGGAACTTTCTTTACAACCTAATAGTACAGAATTATTAGAGCATAGAGCTGTGCAATGAAATCTTCCATCAATTCATCATCAACGCTGAACTAATTCCTAACGGAGAAGATATGTATGTTATTTGTCAACTTCAATGTGATGTCCATGCGCGCAAATGTCAAGAAGCAATTAAGAGCATTTCATCATGTTCTAATGGGATTCCACCAATCCACCAGGAATTACGGTTTTTATCCAATTTATCGACATCAGACTGTAGTGGAAAAGCAATTCTGGTTTTAGATCCTCACATTTCCTATTTTAATGTAACATGATTGAGCTAGAAGTCGAGTTGGCGATATTTTAGAGATGACATTCAGTTGCGTTTTCTGTTGTTTATACACATTTAAATAGAAAAAAATTTCAGAATATATGCAGTAATGAATTTATAACACAGTTTCATGAAGCTAGTACTTTATACTGTGTACAGCTTACTAAATCTCTGTTAGTCAAAAAAAATTATCTCATTGTAACTTGTTCAAGTAAAGTGCATAAAAATTGCATCAAATAATTTTTTTACACAAAAAAAGCATGAAGAATTTTTTTTCGTTTTTATGGCACCACTGAGTGTAGCAAATTATATTAGTACATGATTCAATGATTGAAAAAATAAATGAGTAAATAAGTGATTGGATAAATAAGATGTATTGGTGGGTTCCAATGAAGTTTTAAACTTCTAAGAATTTTCGAAACTGTGCAACTCGAAATAATGCGACTTTAATCAAAATATCCATCAAGGAAAACTCGGTTTTTATCAATGTTGTTTTTATGTATGAACTACTTCTGTAACAGAGTAGATTTGAATAATTTTAAATTATTGTAATGCTGCTTCCTGACCACCGCTTCCCCCCCCCCCCCTTGTCAACTTCCGTAATTTTTCATCTCCCCTTTCCCTCGTCATGGAAATCGTATCCTCACGCAAACCAATTCCTATCGATGAGTGAGGTTCCGCTCTGAGTCTCGTAACCAGCCTTTGATGTGTGCGAGAACCAGAACCCATTCTCGAAAACGATGCCTCCTCTGTTCTCCCCCCTCTCTCTTTTTTCCCTCGTCCCGCCGCTTTTCAGAATGGCATCACAAGCGGGTTTGGTAGCGTTGATGTGAGACCACACCCAAACCGCGCGTGATTACGCGAACAATGAATCACTAGAGACTTACATAACTAAAGATAAAGATGAAGAGGACAGAGATCAGACCACGAACGATATCGATAGCCATGAGAATCATCCAAGGCACCAAAAGCCATTGGTTGTAGATGGATAGTCCTAATATGACAATTAGAAAAAAAATTTTCATCACATTTGGATAAGATGGAATAAGTGTAAGAACTAACCAATCAGAAGCAGAATAGAAGCTAGAATCAATCCGATATAGAGGAGGATATCGAAGAGAAGAATGGCGTAACGTACTAAAGAAGGAGAATTGTAAGTGAATCAAGGTAAAATAAAAAATGCTCACTTCCAGCGTCATATTTTAATTCTTCAGTGTAAAGTCCAAACGAACAATGGTAAGTGGTTGAATCTTCTACTACGACCGTAGTATGACCTCCATGGAATGTTAATTTGCGGTTTTCTGAAAAAAAAATAATGTCGGAAAACACAATTTCCCAAAAGCCAAGTGGAACTAAACGGTGAATTTTAACGTATAAGAAACCAAGATATTTTTATGTGTCTGAGTAGTGAAAAAAATTGAAATTTCTCTGACCTGCTGCCAATTTTCCTTGTGCCTCGAGTTCACAGCTACGATAATGAGAGACATCACCATTATTAGCGGTGTCCGATAATCCCCAAGCAGCTAAGCCAGTCAACAGTGAATAGAGGAGCTGAATATGAATGTCTGGATACGGAATGATATATTGTAAAACTCTAAAATCATTTCTAATTCTGCATAGATTTTCTTGGATGAGCGGCAAAATCCAGGCAAGATGTTTACAAAGGGGAAACTCCTCTCCGGTTATTAGTCATAATGAAAAAAATTGAAAGGAAAGCAAATGCTTTGGAAGAGGTGATGATGTACAACTTCAACATTTTTTAGGTACACATTTGACAAAGAGTGACCTTGGGGCACGTAAACATGAGTGAAACTATTGATTTTCCCTAGGAACAGAATCTTCTATTTAAAAAATGGAAAGGACTAGTGCCCGTAAAAAAAGTATAAAGATGTTGACATTTTATGTAAGTCAGCGAGATACACTTGATCTAATAAAAGAAATCGCGTCTCACAGGGATCGCTCTCAGGTTCAAGGACGAATTTCATTGTCAATGTAACCTTTAAGCAAATCATAAAGTTCCCATACATGAACAATGGATCTTTTTATAAATGCTTTCAACTTCCGTATATATAAGCTTCTTAGTTCTTGCACGATCCCAGATAACTAAAAATAATGCAGCAGGTCTGGGAACAAACAAAGCGCACTAATGAGAGATTTGACAGTAAACTTGAAGTAAAAAAAAGAGGAATAAGTAGAAAAGTAGTCTCAGAACAATGATGGGGAAACCATTACTCAAGTTTGAAAAAATTTCTCAAGATGAGGAAAAATACCATTTTTTGCAATAGAGCAATGCTTAGATATGAGAAATAAATCTTTATGCATAATCTTTCTGTAACCTCTTTGACACCTACGACAGAGAAAGCAGAAAAGACGATGGAAGGAGGGGGAGGGGTAAAAAAATGAATGTAAGTGAATGCAGTTTGACAGGCAAATTACGTTATCTCTTTGATATTGAGCGTACAATTAGTTGCGGAACGTCTATTAGGTTTTTTGCGCTTGATTGCTTCTGTCAGGTTATTAAGCGCAAAAATTTTTCTAAATTTTGATTCAGCATGACAGAAAATTGATGCAGAGTATGACTACTGGACTTCTGTGTAGGGAAAATTGTGCAGAAAATCTTCAGATAAGTTCTTTTTTGAAATCTTGAAAGAAAACCAAGAGAAGGAATGAGTAGGGTAACTTACCAAGGTGTATAGCGCTACCAGTATAGAAGCTGGTGTTAGCCCACAACAGAAGCAGCTACGAATCTGTACCTCGACCTTCGCCATCGTCACCGTCAGCGTCTACAAAACAACGGCGGCCGAGTAGTGATGCGCGAGCGTTTCGCCGCGTTTCGCGCACTCGCTCGTCGAACGTGCATACTGTCTCTCTGGGCACCGTATGGCCGTGGGGCCGCCCTCCACCCGAATGCGTACAGTGTCGTCTCCTTTCACTTCATGGCTCTCCACAAACAACGCACTCCATTCCCCCCCCCCCCCCTGCACCCGTCGACTTGTCAACCCGCCATCCCCCTCCCCCGACACATCGCCCCCGCCGTCATCCGCGCTTGCAATCATCGTCGTCGCCACCGCGCCGAGCGCACACCGGACCACGCCCAAGGACAAATCGTCGCTGAATACCTAGTAAATAGAGTCGTGTTCGAAGAAGTCGTTCGGGGACGCACGAGAGATGGATTACGCGGAGGGATTACAAAGTGCTTGAAAGAACCAGATCTTTATTCGGGTTATCAACTTGACATGATAACGTCTTTTGCAAAAAGTTATCGAATTAAGAAAGGAAGCTGTCAGAGATGGACCTTGTCGGAAGCGGGAGGGTGGGTGAAGGAGGAGCGGGGTAAGGGAGGGGGGGGGGATGAAGGGTGCATAAGCTTGTACTTAAAGACGACTAAATTCCTAACTGAAAAGATTTTTGCAATGGTTTGAAACGTAGCTGTACGCATCATTTTCTACTCCCCTCCCCCCCCCCCTCGCTTCCTCACCCCAGCTGATATCTACCGCAGTTTCAATTGGGATAGAGTTCTCAATAGTTCCCAAATTTGCATTTCAGCCTAGACATCTTTCTACCCCCCCCCCCCATCCCTTGAGGTTTACTTTCATCACTCTGAAAAAAGATTTTGAAACAAGGAATGCTGATCGAGTTATATTTATTTTCTATCGAAGACCCATTTTTCAGGAGCCAAAACTAGGAACATTCAAAACTAGGAAGCAGTGGCGGTCCGAGGAAATTTTCTGTGGGGGGGTGGGGGACGAAAATATTTTCGAATAAAGACGCGTGGCGTTATCTGAGCCTTCCGAAAGGGATTTTTGGAATGTTTTTCTGTTTCTAAACTTTTTGCGACAAAATTTCATAACCTATGTACGTCACTTTCAAAAATTTCTTGACTTTTGGCATTACTCGGACGCAGTTGAAAAGTTCGTCAGTAGTGCTAGACTTTCCCTTCATTCTAATTCGTAAAAAATTATAAAAAAATAGGAGAACAAATTCTATGTTCCTTAATGCGCGGAAACGCATTTACTTTTTCTAGGCCGTCACTTCGCATGGTTTGAAATGTGTGGTTCCACCATTCCCAGTTTTCCTCCTCAGTGCGCTACTCCCCTTTCCGCTTCCTTTAAAAAAAGTATGACTAATCGTGCAATGCACAGATTAGATTTTTACAAATTGCTCACGTGAACTATGACTTGCCCGCCACTAATTATTTTTCATACAGTAAAAACACTAATAATGGTAAAACCCGTTTGGGGTGATGAAAAACATCAACCACTGTGTGAAACTCACACCAATATTCAATCAAATCAACTGCATAATATCGACGGTGAAGGTAGTCAATGACGTCTAGTACATATGTTCGTACATTGTTCTACACACATTTGGGGGGGGGGGGGGGGAGGGGGGTGAGATAAAATACAAAATTCTACAACATTACCGTCATCTGTGGTAAAAGCAAAAATCTCTGAAGATATCCCTTCGTTCTAATGACTTCGTCCATTTCCTCCTTGAATGGCTGCGAAGAATCCTTGAAAACGAGTTTTGATTCGCGTTTACAATTGTTCTACGGATGTTTGCTCGTACTTGAAAACTTTACATTTTTAGTGAAGAGAGTCACTTCATTTTTTGCATCTACCTTAGTACCCTTGCGAATTTTGAAAAACTAACAAAAGAGGAAAATTGTCGTCTCACGCCAGATACTCTTCATTCTTGCACGGAAGAAATCTAATTGGCAAAAGCTCGTTTCATGGCCAGCCTGTTTAGCAAAGCCGACGAACAACCTTTTCTTTGACCATTGTCCCTCAATTTCTGGAAAAGTCCATTTACAGGTTTCGTCGAATGTGCTTTTTCACAAGGTGTTTTCTTTTGCCGACACACCATGGGTGCTTAATGGCCAGCGTTTGATTTACTGTACAGCAAAGTCCCTTAGTCGGTAATTTACGACAAATTATAATCTGTCTGCCAGGACCGGTTTTGGTATAACCTCATCAACAACGACCTTTGCTTTCGTGTGGTTGAGCACTTTGTGCAGAGTTAAGCGAATTTTGGAGAAAACTTTGTTAAATAAGCACAGGTACTTCTTGGCATGATAGTAGGATCTTATAACAGAGATCTAATAGATCTAGAAGTATGTTTGATTCAACGGGATTGGCGGCTGGAAGGCGGTGCTTCGAGGCCTAACCAAGGCTAGAGAATGATGAGAACACGCTTGCGAAGAGATGCAGATTGCGTCGCGGGTGGGCGCCGTCGCCTTCTAGCCGCCAATCCCGTTGAAGCAAAGTGTATGAGGATGCCTACCCCCATGAAATTTCCAAACGCTCCCAAAAACAGTGGTTTTGCAATCAACGGTAACAAACTGAATGGCTGCAAAATTTTGACGGGAAAGAAAAAGTGCATAGAGAAACGAACATCTCAACTAGACGCCGCCTGCGGTCTGCTGGTCATTTCGTCCTATTCGTGCATCGTGTGGGGACCAGTAGTCCGCGAAGACGGTGCCTAATTGAGGTGCTTGTTCTTCCAACCAGAAATAGTCAATCATTTTTTACAAGACTCCTTCTACATTTTCGTCATTAGGCAATAAGCAGAATGAACACTTCGAGCAGGAAACATTCGTAGTTCGAAAATTTGATATCTTGCGAATTTTAGTATGAGAAACACCAAAAGTGACATTGTTTCGTACAGAACTACTACATGAGAGTAGATGAACTCATGAAATTAGGGTAATACAATGGTTAAACTGCGCAGGAAGGAACACACAAAAACTTAAACCTTCCACAGCATACGAAAACGCTCGCAAAAACGATCCTTTTAAACTGCTGCCTGGGGCTTTAGGTTGAATAAAAAAATGAAGGTTTGTGCGAATGAATGGTATGGAACTTACCTGAGGCTCAAAAGTTGCTTGGCAGAACCTAACCCAACCATCTCAAGCGGAATGGTAAACTGTACTATCTTGGCTAGTAGCTCGCATACTTTTACAACGTCTTGCTTTTATGACTCAGCACATCTGTGTAAAAAATCACAATTTTTCAAAATACAGGATGTTTCGGAGGATAAGCGCAGTTCTGACCGTTGATATCGCTCTGCCCTGATGTTCTTCGCCAAGTTTAGGTACCATTCTATAGAACAAACAACTCATATTCAGTTGTGAAGCGATTCATTAATCGCTTTCGATCACTGTAGGATTACGGTAGAAACTTTTAGCATAATGGCCTTGCAAAATGACTGTAAATTCCATGAGATGTCTACAAGATTTCAAAATAACCTCCTAGCAGGATAAACACACTTTACATGTCGTTACTTACGTGGCAGTTCAAATAGAACAGCTATTCTAGTAAGGAAGCGCACTAGATGTGACTTTAGTCGCTATTTCCATATCCGCTTTTCGTTTTCGCGGGACAGCTCTCCGGAAGTGATTAACACGTTGATGACGGTGTCGCGCAATGGTGCCCTAAATAGCAGTTTTGAAGTGCACAATGGTTCCAATTTGTGTTCACATAATCAAAAGTATTTCATGTTAGCCCCGCCCCTTTTTGGCAAACTCCGCCTACTCCATTGCCCCCTGCAAATTTTTTTTCGTTCTCAAATCGCATAGAAAAGTTCTTGATGACTGGGGAACCTTAAATAGTATTAATTTTGAACCACCCTCGTAATGCAGGCTCCACCCCCTCAGTGGCAAGCTCCGCCCACTTTTCAAAAATGCCGGAATTCATTGACTTTGAGCAATTTCAGCATTTTTGAAAAGTCGGCGGGGCTCGCCAAAAGTGGGCGGAGCTGCCCCGCCCATTTGCATTTTTGTATCTCAGCATAGACATGCATACATACATGGAGCCGGCTGTGAAAATGCCCGGAAACGGTTCGTCCACAGGGACAGCCTTCGAAAATGGCTCGTCGTCAACGTGTTAAGAGCATTGAATGTCCAAATCTGTCACCCAAGTGGCATTAAATCAACCAAAAGCTCTACAAAAACACCTGAAAGTGTTAATATTATACTATTTATATCAGCACACCTACAAACATTGGTCCTTTCGTTGATTCTAGGCTGGCTTGGAGCTCAACAAATTTGAAAAGCTAAAACGCTCATCACTTCTTTCGAAAACTTGTTTCGCAGAAAAAGCAGAGTTGGAATCAGAAGATTTGGAATTTACAAACGCGTTTATTGATATACTCATCTTCAATCTCCAACTCTATTTGATATCCTTCCCTTTCAAGAGAGGGTGTAAAGTACAAAGAGGCCACTATCTTTGAATTGTTGTTGCACTATAAGTTCTTACCGCGATAGGTGGTACATCATAATTTTAATAGGGCTCAAGGGTTACCATTCGATAGAGCAAAGCAAGTTCTACAAGACTGCAAGAAAAAGTTTGCATTGCCTTCAACCCACCGTAAGTTTGCACCAAGATCTGAGTCCTACTGAAGAAAAAATCGCGAATAAATCACCTCATCACCTTCGTTCAAAAAAAATTCTACGAATCTTCAACTTGCTCACATCAGACACTCATATGTACGGTAGCTGTAGTTTTTCCTCATCTAGAAATCGAGAAAACGAAAATTTTTATGTTTATACAGAATCGAAGCTATGCTGTTTCCATTCAGCTGTAATTGTATACTACAAGTCCTTAGAAGCAACCGTAATATTTCAGCTCCCATAAGCCCTAGTATTCAAGAAATATTGTTTTTACAACACCCGAGCCGGGAGACCTAAGTATTGTAATTTTTGAAAACTAGAGCCAGTGGGAAGCTGAAATTTTGCAACCACACTTTTAAAGGCTTGTAGTATACAATTACTGGAGTGAAAACAGCATAGCTTCATTTCTGTACAAGCATAAAAATCTTCGTTTTCTCAATTTTTAGAAAAGAAAAAATGCAGCGACGGTACATATGAGTGTCTGATGTGAGCAAGTTGAAGATTTGTAGAATTTTCTGAACAAAAATGAATTTTCCCCAATTTTTTGATCCTTCAGCACGACTCAGATTCTGAATGCAAACTTACGGTAGGTCGAAGCTTGTGCGAACTTTTGCACACCACTTGCAAAGCTAGCTCTGCTATATCAAATAATTTCATGGAGCTCAACTAAAATCATAATGTGTACGACTTATCGAGGTAAGAAGTTGAAGTGTGACAATACTTATGTTAACCTAATAATTGGTAATCTCTTACCTTCCCATTGACTTTTTCCTTTCAACTGACTTAATTTGAAGGTTTTAGCTCTTTTCTCTTATTTACCTGTTAAAGAACTCAGATGGGCTATATGGATGGGTTACTTTTCCTTGTAAGATGACATCACGAGCTTTTCACCCTTACGCCTTAAAATGCAAACATATTGCAGTCAATACAAGTACAGAATAGCAGCAGCTTTCCATAAGGTCGATCTGGAAGTTTTGTTTTTAGAAATAATAATAGAAGTAGTAATAATAATAGCAATAATAACAGCACGTGGGTTAAAGACAGGTGGACGTTACAAACACTATTTGACGTAGCTCGCCTTTATTATTCCAGCAGATATATTTCTGTACTGGTAGCTCTTATCTTATATACTAGCTGGCTTACCCGGCTCCGCCGTATCCGGACCAAACTTGGCACACATACACTTCGGGCCCCGGCGGGTGTCACAGTCCACTTTTCGTTATCGATCGATGTCGATTTTACCGATTTTTATCGATTTTTTTGCAGAATTCACCTACAGGGCTAGGAGTTGGCACAGGGGGGGGGGAAGTGAGCATGGGGATTCCGAATACAATATTAGTTTCCAGAATTATCGATTACTTTTATTGATTTTATCGATTTTTTGTAAATTTTGACATGCGAGGCTGGGATTTTGCACAGGGGGTAATCGAGCATGCTGATTACGAACACAATATTAGTTTTCAGGATCGTCCATTACTTTTATCGATTTCATCGATTTTTTTTGTAAAGTTTGACCTGCGGGGCTGGGAGTTTGCACAGGGGGGTAATCGAGCATGCAGATTACGAATACAATATTAGTTTTCAAGATCGTCCATTACTTTTATCGATTTTATCGATTTTTTGAAAATTCGAGCTAGGGGGCTGGAATTTGGCACAGGGGTGTAATCGAGCATGCTGATCACCCCCCTTGGGGGTGATCAGCATGCTCGATTACCCCCTGTGCCAACTCCCAGCCCCCTAGCTCAAACTTTGCAAAAAAATCGATAAAATCGATAAAAGTAATCGATAATCCCGAAAACCAATATTGTATTCGGAATCCCCATGCTCGATTACCCCCCTATGCGAACTCCCAGCCCCGTAGCTCGAACTTTGCAAAAAAATCGATAAAATCGATAAAAGTAATCGATAATCCCGAAAACCAATATTGTATTCGGAATCCCCATGCTCGATTACCCCCCTGTGCCAACTCCCAGCCCCGTAGCTCAAACTTTGCAAAAAAATCGATAAAATCGATAAAAGTAATCGATAATCCTGAAAACCAATACTGTATTCGGAATCCCCATGCTCGATTACCCCCCTGTGCCAACTCCCAGCCCCGTAGGTGAACTCAGCAAAAAAAATCGATAAAAATCGATAAAATCGATATCGATCGATGACGAAAAGTAGCCTATGACACCCGCCGGGGCCCGTAGTGTATGTGTGCCAAGTTTGGTCCGGATCGGTTCAGAAATGGAATTTTCTATTCGGAACATACGTACACACAGACATACAGACATACATACAAACAGACATTCAGCTTTATATATAAGATAAAGCTGAATGTCTGTTTGTCTGTTTGTCTGTATGTCTGCATGTCTGTATGTCTGTCTGTATGTATGTACGTATGTTCCGAATAGAAAATTCCATTTCTGAACCGATCGGGACCAAACTTGGCACACATACACTTCGGGCCCCGGCGGGTGTCATAGGCTACTTTTCATATCGATCGATATCGATTTTATCGATTTTTTGCAAAATTTGAGCTACGGGGCTGGGAGTTGGCACAGGGGGTAAGTGAGCATGGGGATTCCGAATACAATATTAGTTTTTAAAATCGTGCGTTACTTTTATCGATTTTATCGATTTTTTTGCAAAGTTTGAGCTACGGGGCTGGGATTTGGCACAGGGGGGTAATCGAGCATGCTGATCACCCCCGTGGGGGTGATCGGCATGGTCGATTACACCCCGCATCAATTTCAATGAATAGTATCAGCAATGTGTAGCAAGTATCAGAATATCAACATAAAATAAATACGAATGGCCATTCTAAGGAAATTTGTCATATACCATGGACTAGTGCAAAGCAGAAGGGTATGGTATCGTCCAAGAGACTCCACCATAGTAAGGCGAAGCTTCGAGCGAATACCTTGCTGCCACTCAGACGATCGCCGGGGGCAGGCGGGCACCGGAAAAATAGATTGCTGATCTCTCACACCCCGCTCGCGGATTTTTTGGGAAGCAATCACGACCTTTCGGAAGACCGCTTGCTGAGTTCTCGATTTCTCAGAAATTCAGCAGTATATCTGCAAAAGATGAGAGCGAAAAAAATTCAACAGGCGGTCTCTCAAAAATCCGCTGACTCAGCAAGCGGTCTTCCGAAAAGTCCTGATTGCTTTGCAAAAAATCCGCGAGCGGGGTGCGAGAAATCAGCAATCTATTTTTCCGGTGCCCGCCTGCCCCCAGCGATTGTCTGAGCAGTTAATGACTTCGCGCGCTCTCGGCACCAGCTATTGTAATTCTTGTCATGTGCCCTGTCTCAAGCATATGTGGAAATGCCTGCCATCTTATATATAAAGCTGAATGTCTGTTTGTCTGTCTGTCTGTCTGTATGTCTGTATGTCTGTATGTGTGTACGTATGTTCCGAGTAGAAAATTCCATCTCTGAACCGATCGGGACCAAACTTGGCACACATACACTTCGGGCCCCGGCGGGTGTCATAGGCTACTTTCCGTCACCGATCGATATCGATTTTATCGATTTTTTGCAAAATTTGAGCTACGGGGCTGGGAGTTGGCACAGGGGGGTAAGTGAGCATGGGGATTCCGAATACAATATTAGTTTTTGAAATCGTGCATTACTTTTATCGATTTTATCGATTTTTTTGCAAAGTTTGAGCTACGGGGCTGGGATTTGGCACAGGGGGTAATCGAGCATGCTGATCACCCCCGTGGGGAAGATCAGCATGCTCGATTACACCCCTCTGCCAAATTTCAGCCCCATAGCTCAAATTTTGCAAAAAATCGATAACATCGACATCGATCGATAACAAAAAGTGGACTGTGACACCCGCCGGGGCCCGAAGTGTATGTATGCCAAGTTTGGTCCGGATCGGTTAAGAAATGGAATTTTCTATTCGGAACATACGTACAGACATACAGACATACAGACAGACAGACAAACAGACATCCAGCTTTATACAGGGTGTCCCAAAAAATGTTTACAACGTTTGATCGTTAATATCTCTCTTCCCAATAAGTCTTTTGCCTTGCTTCAAGTACCGTTTTGTAGATTTTTTCAATTTAGATTTCCATTATAGAACGAATCACCCATCTCTCTTCATTACTGTAGGGTTACGGTAGAAACTTCAAAAAGGGTTTTGAACCATGAAAGGCCATATTTTGCCTCAGAAAGGAAACAAATTAGCCTGAAAACTTTTACACCAGGCTAATTAGAATTGCTGATTATAACTGTAAAGTTCCCAACTTATTATGATGCTTCATTGAAGAGTTATGCCAGGTAGGAGATAGCGGCCGTTTTTTCAATGTTCCTAAAAAGTGCGATTACAACCGTTTAGAAAGCTTCGTAATCTTGTGAATAGTTGATATTGAACTCAGCGTCTATAAAAACCGTATTACACAAGTTTTCACAATTTTTTGAAAAATTTTGAAACGGCAGCTTTTTCCACATTGACACCATATGTTTCAAGTTTCTACCGTAATCCTACAGTAATGAAGAGAGACGGGTGGTTCGTTCTATGATGGAAATCTAAGTTGAAGCCAGCTCTACAAAACGGTACCTGAATCAAGGCAAAAGACTTCTTGGGAAGAGAGATATCAACGATCAAACGTTCTAAAACATTTTTTGGGACACCCTGTATATAAGATACTAGCTGGCTTACCCGGCTCCGGGTAAGCCAGCTAGTATCTTATATACAGGGGTGTCCCAAAAAATGTTTAGAACGTTTGATCGTTGATATCTCTCTTCCCAAGAAGTCTTTTGCCTTGATTCAGGTACCGTTTTGTAGAGCTGGCTTCAACTTAGATTTCCATCATAGAACGAACCACCCGTCTCTCTTCATTACTGTAGGATTACGGTAGAAACTTGAAACATATGGTGTCAATGTGGAAAAAGCTGCCGTTTCAAAATTTTTCAAAAAATTGTGAAAACTTGTGTAATACGGTTTTTATAGACGCTGAGTTCAATATCAACTATTCACAAGATTACGAAGCTTTCTAAACGGTGTAATCGCACTTTTTAGGAACATTGAAAAAACGGCCGCTATCTCCTACCTGGCATAACTCTTCAATGAAGCATCATAATAAGTTGGGAACTTTACAGTTATAATCAGCAATTCTAATTAGCCTGGTGTAAAAGTTTTCAGGCTGATTTGTTTCCTTTCTGAGGCAAAATATGGCCTTTCATGGTTCAAAACCCTTTTTGAAGTTTCTACCGTAACCCTACAGTAATGAAGAGAGATGGGTGATTCGTTCTATAATGGAAATCTAAGTTGAAAAAATCTACAAAACGGTACTTGAAGCAAGGCAAAAGACTTATTGGGAAGAGAGATATTAACGATCAAACGTTGTAAACATTTTTTGGGACACCCTGTATAAAGCTGGATGTCTGTTTGTCTGTCTGTCTGTATGTCTGTATGTCTGTACGTATGTTCCGAATAGAAAATTCCATTTCTGAACCGATCCGGACCAAACTTGGCACACATACACTTCGGGCCCCGGCGGGTGTCATAGGCTACTTTTCGTCATCGATCAATATCGATTTTATCGATTTTTTGCAAATTTTGAGCTACGGGGTTGGGAGTTGGTACAGGGGGTAATCGAACATGCTGATTACGAATAAAATAATGACAGGCCGGGCGGAGCCGAATAAGCCATCTAGTATATGATAAAAAGAACCCATCAATGCAGATTTGCGCAAATTCTTTTGCAAGATAGGTCCTCTGGCAAGACTACTTCGATAATTCTGAAAAATTGTGTAGCAGATTTTACGCAGTTGATTTCACTAAACAACTTTTTACTACTTTTTGAGTGTGCCAATGATGTAGAAAATTTCTGACGAACAATGGAAAACATGTGTAAAATATAAGTG
Organism: Cylicocyclus nassatus; assembly: GCA_958299035.1. Taxonomy (NCBI): domain Eukaryota; kingdom Metazoa; phylum Nematoda; class Chromadorea; order Rhabditida; family Strongylidae; genus Cylicocyclus; species Cylicocyclus nassatus. The sequence continues at coordinate 61,247,072 of CATQJL010000223.1, forward strand.
GAATAACTTATGAAGTAAGTACCGCGGTAGAGTGCGTACCTGCCATAAATTAATTTTGAAGCTTACAATAAAAGTTAACTCGTTTGATCTTTTTCCTAAGTAAAAAATTTTAATGGCTTGAAATCTTTCTCGGAGCATATACCAGATCCCACAATGATATCGACTGGTGATTTGTCCCACACTACAAACGTCGAAGCCAGCTCTATAGAATGAGACATAGTTCATCGAAAGTTATGATCGGCTGCACGAAATCGCCCAGATCGCTGTGGGCTGAAAGCCCGCGAGCGTGCCTGCAACGTGGCTGCCAAGTACGGGCGCTATGATGACTCATGCGCGCAAATGCCAATGTTATCCCGCCAGAGACACGCGCGTAGGCGTTGAGTCCGGGCGATTCCTGCAGCCAACTATATCAGAGGAAGAAAAAAAACATTAGCAATTTAGACAGTATGCACATTTTCCGGACACCCTGCTTTTCATGGCTGCCTAATCATTCAAACAGTCTTCTACACCTCGCGACATGGTACGTGAAAGTGTTATCAATGCTTCATCGCCTCGCTTAATCTTGCACACCCAAAGTCGTCCTCCATCCCTCAACCACCCTTCTGACTCACAACCAGGGCTGAGCGTGGGGTCAGGCGCGCCCCCCGGGGGTCGTATAGGGGGAAGGAGCTGGGGGAGGGGGTCGTAATCAAAAAGCGAATTTGTTCAAAAAATCGAAGTACTACGATCGAGTAAGGTGAAGAAGTAAAGCGCTGAGCGTGAAACTCACAATTCCACCAGAGAAGTGATCGTGAATAGCATGGTGATGAATCAATCAACCAAGTCCCAACCAAATTTCAATTTTTCATCTTACTTTGCACATACCTAGTCACCGAAAGCTTTTTATGTAAATTGGGTATCATTTGCGTAATCAGCATGCAAATTACCATAAACGAGCTTTACAAACCATTACCTATTGCATTTTTTAATGCTTCCTGACGTCTAAAAAGCGTGATCTTCAAACATGACTAACTTGGTCACAAAAGTGAAAGAAGTCAGCTTTTTTTGTATTCAAAACAAAATGTTATTTTCGGTCAGTCTATCTATGGTAGAAATTGGATTTCATATCGCTTTCAAATAATGGATTAAGAAATGATATCAAAATGTAAGTCACCGCTTTTTTCACCTCGGGTACTTCAACTCCACTGATCACCACAAAGCCAGAACAAGCCGAGGTGTTTAAAAACCTGCTGTATTCGAGGTTTATGCTAGCGCATCATATAGAACTAACAAGGGAGGCTACTTAGCTTAGCTCGGCCTTTTGGCAAGGGACATGTATATTCCGAATCAGCTTTAAACGCTGATTCCAAATATGCTACTCGCAGCTGTCGCGTGCCATTCCGTAGCGAGTTATGAGCTTTTTCCTGCGCAAAATTGACATGCTCATTGACTCACCGTAGTCACGGCATTATTATCTAAGTGCTAATACACTTGGTTTAGCTTCTTATTGATAAGAAAAGATTGGATTTGTGCTATTTCGCATCTTGGCACCTTTTTCTTGCAAATTTTTATCTACAGGCATTCTTCCCATATTCAGTAGTATGCCAATTTTGCGCAGAAAAAAGCCCATAACTCGCTACGGATTGGCGCATGGCAGCTAGGAATAGCATATTTGGAATTAGCGTGATTGAAGCTGATTCAGAATATATATGTCACTTGCCAAAACGCCGAGCTAAATTAGGTAGCCTTCTTTATAAGGTGGAAAAGCTGTTTCGGTGATAAAGTTAATCGGGTCAGGCCCAACCCCTCAGAGGGTCAGGCGGCTTGAGCTTTTGAGGGGTCGCCCGAGCCGATTAACTTGCCTTCAAAGTCCAGAAATCGCTCCATATCTGTATCTGCTAAGAGTATTGAGCTCATGGCTTCTTCTTGCTACAGTGGAAATTTGGAGCCGAACGCCCCACCCTTAGAAAAATTATAGCCCTCTCAATAGGCCCATTCAGATCAAAATCAAACGTCAAATTACGTGTGATTGTAAAGTGCAGTCACAGAAAATCGGGCGTACAGTACTCAATAATCTGAGAACTCTCTAGAAAAGGATGATGTCCTCCAGTTTGGTACATTTTTCAGTAGACTGGATGATTTTAACTTGTGTTTTGGCAGTTTATTTTACTATGTCACATTCTGAGGTTCGGAGGTCATGAAGAGGAAGGAGGGGTCGTTTGAAGGTTTTCATGTAAGGGGATCGTTTTCAAAGACTTGTGCCTGACCTCTCGCTTAACTCTGCTCACAACCATGCACAAGGGACGGAAGTTTCTTACCCGAGCCATAGCTCGCACCTAACGAGGGAATGGTCAGAAGTCGAAGTGGCCAATACGTACATGCTGCATACCATTAGATGCAGCATAAAACGCTGATTCTAAATCTGTCTTTCCTATCTGCAGAGCGGCTTTTGTGGAGGAAGTTATAAGCCGTTGAAGGTCATTATTTTGCTGAGAAATTAGGCGTGCAAAGTGCAAACTTTGCCGTACAAAGCCATTCTCGGCTTAATGTTGGGTCAAAACATGCAACTAGGTCATTTCATACGACCCATGCCTAGAGGTGAGCTGAAAGAGCAATAATGTGCTTAATTTGGCAATTTTTGTATACAATTTTTTCGCAGTAAAGGTGCATATAACTTCGTCCATAAAGGCGCTCTGCAGATATGGAAGACAGATTTGAAATTAGCATTCTATGCTGCATCGAATGGTATGCAGTTTGTATGGATTGGCCACTTCGACTTCTGACCATTCCCTTGTAAGTGATGTGCCTGCCAGGTACATTCGGACTAGCTATAATTACGAGCTCCTCAGGGCAAGACACTGCAAGTTCCGCCCCTTTATCAAGTGTCGCTGCAGTTGCTGAAACGGAATTTCAAAGAAAGTTTCAATAGCGAAAGTGCTCTAATCAAGACCAAATTTCGGATTTAGGGGTTCCCGGGGTTGCTCTTTTCAGAGGCGAGATTTGTTTGTTGCTAAGTCAAGGTTCAATATCGATAGTGCCCAACCGAAATCAATTCCAATTTAGCCGAAATTTCTTTAATCCACGATCAAAATTCGGGTATACGGGTTTCTAAAAAAATTGTGAAACTATTAAAAAAATATCCGTAGCATTAGTTTGAGATCTGGTTGTTTTCAAATAATGAGATGTTTGCCTCTATTGTTTGACATCATTCCGAGCTTTCTAGGTCTACTATGAACTTTTCTGGCATTGGAACAGTCTTGATGACCGGCAAGCCTAAACATCAGGTCTTGTTCTGAGAAAGAAAAGTTCGTAAACATTCGAATCGAATTTCAATCTTGGTTGGAATTATCGGTGCTGAACTTCGATTTTGCAACAAGGGAATGTTACCACTGAAAAGAGCGAAAGATCCCTGAATCCGAAATTTGGTTTTGGCTGAAATAATTTCGCTACTGAACTTGGATTTTGAAACTTTCTTTGAAATTCCGGTTTCAGCATCTGTACTGACACTCGATAAAGGGGAGGGGCTTGCAGTGTCCTGGATCCTGAGGAGCTCGTAATTATAGCTAGCCCGAATGTGCCTGACAGGCACATTACTTAGGTGCGAGAATATGGCTGGGGTGAGAAACTTCTCCCACCCCACGCACATGCTGCATGCGCTCGTAAGTATCAAAAGAACACCTCGATTCGTTGTTTAGCGTTTTGAAAGTGCTTTAATTCCCATTTGTAAATAATAAAAAAAGATGATAGCTCTCTCAAAGGAACGTTCTAAGAAAAAGATGCAAAGCTTATTATGTGAACAGTAAATTGCAAAACAAAATAGTATCCTTTTATTTTGGGATTCAATAAACAAGTTGAGTAAATTATTACATGGTTTATTTGGCTCAAAAGGGAAGACGAATATGAATATTACGAATTGGTTACTAGTGTTTCTGTGGTCATCTCACTTGCCGATTTCTCAGGAGTAGTCTCGGTGGCTGGCGTTTCTGGAGTCATTTCACTTGCCGGTGTCTCAGGAGTGGTCTCTGTGGCTGGCGTTTCTGGAGTCATCTCACTTGCCGGCGTTTCAGGAGTGGTCTCTGTGGCTGGCGTTTCTGGAGTCATTTCACTTGCCGGTGTCTCAGGAGTGGTCTCTGTGGCTGGCGTTTCTGGAGTCATCTCACTTGCCGGCGTTTCAGGAGTGGCCTCGGTGGCTGGCGTTTCTGGAGTCATCTCACTTGCCGGTGTCTCAGGAGTGGTCTCTGTGGCTGGTGTCTCTGATGTCATGTCACTTGCAGGTGTCTCAGAAGTGGTCTCGGTGGCTGGCGTTTCTGGAGTCATTTCACTTGCCGGTGTCTCAGGAGTGGTCTCGGTGGCTGGCGTTTCTGGAGTCATCTCACTTGCCGGTGTCTCAGAAGTGGTCTCTGTGGCTGGTGTCTCTGATGTCATGTCACTTGCAGGTGTCTCAGGAGTGGTCTCGGTGGCTGGCGTTTCTGGAGTCATCTCACTTGCCGGTGTCTCAGAAGTGGTCTCTGTGGCTGGCGTTTCTGGGGTCATTTCACTTGCCGGTGTCTCAGGAGTGGTCTCTGTGGCTGGCGTTTCTGGAGTCATCTCACTTGCCGGCGTTTCAGGAGTGGTCTCTGTGGCTGGTGTCTCTGATGTCATGTCACTTGCAGGTGTCTCAGAAGTGGTCTCTGTGGCTGGTGTCTCTGATGTCATGTCACTTGCAGGTGTCTCAGAAGTGGTCTCGGTGGCTGGCGTTTCTGGAGTCATTTCACTTGCCGGTGTCTCAGGAGTGGTCTCTGTGGCTGGCGTTTCTGGAGTCATCTCACTTGCCGGCGTTTCAGGAGTGGTCTCTGTGGCTGGTGTCTCTGATGTCATGTCACTTGCAGGTGTCTCAGAAGTGGTCTCTGTGGCTGGTGGTGTCTCTGATGTCATGTCACTTGCAGGTGTCTCAGGAGTAGTCTCGGTGGCTGGCGTTTCTGGAGTCATCTCACTTGCCGGCGTTTCAGAAGTGGTCTCTGTGGCTGGTGTCTCTGATGTCATGTCACTTGCAGGTGTCTCAGAAGTGGTCTCGGTGGCTGGCGTTTCTGGAGTCATTTCACTTGCCGGTGTCTCAGGAGTGGTCTCGGTGGCTGGCGTTTCTGGAGTCATCTCACTTGCCGGCGTTTCAGAAGTGGTCTCCGTGGCTTGTGTCTCTGATGTCATGTCACTTGCAGGTGTCTCAGGAGTGGTCTCTGTGGCTGGCGTTTCTGGAGTCATTTCACTTGCCGGTGTCTCAGAAGTGGTCTCTGTGGCTGGCGTTTCTGGAGTCATTTCACTTGCCGGTGTCTCAGGAGTGGTCTCTGTGGCTGGCGTTTCTGGAGTCATCTCACTTGCCGGCGTTTCAGGAGTGGTCTCTGTGGCTGGTGTCTCTGATGTCATGTCACTTGCAGGTGTCTCAGAAGTGGTCTCTGTGGCTGGTGTCTCTGATGTCATGTCACTTGCAGGTGTCTCAGGAGTAGTCTCGGTGGATGGCGTTTCTGGAGTCATCTCACTTGCCGGTGTCTCAGGAGTGGTCTCTGTGGCTGGTGTCTCTGATGTCATGTCACTTGCAGGTGTCTCAGAAGTGGTCTCGGTGGCTGGCGTTTCTGGAGTCATTTCACTTGCCGGTGTCTCAGGAGTGGTCTCGGTGGCTGGCGTTTCTGGAGTCATCTCACTTGCCGGTGTCTCAGAAGTGGTCTCTGTGGCTGGTGCCTCTGATGTCATGTCACTTGCAGGTGTCTCAGGAGTGGTCTCGGTGGCTGGCGTTTCTGGAGTCATTTCACTTGCCGGTGTCTCAGGAGTGGTCTCGGTGGCTGGCGTTTCTGGAGTCATCTCACTTGCCGGTGTCTCAGAAGTGGTCTCTGTGGCTGGCGTTTCTGGAGTCATCTCACTTGCCGGTGTCTCAGAAGTGGTCTCGGTGGCTGGCGTTTCTGGAGTCATTTCACTTGCCGGTGTCTCAGGAGTGGTCTCGGTGGCTGGCGTTTCTGGAGTCATCTCACTTACCGGCGTTTCAGAAGTGGTCTCTGTGGCTGGTGTCTCTGATGTCATGTCACTTGCAGGTGTCTCAGGAGTAGTTTCAGTGGCTGGCGTCTCTGATGTCATCTCACTTGCCGGTGTCTCATAAGTGGTCTCTGTGGCTGGTGTCTCTGATGTCATGTCACTTGCAGGTGTCTCAGGAGTAGTTTCAGTGGCTGGCGTCTCTGATGTCATGTCACTTGCAGGTGTCTCAGGAGTAGTTTCAGTGCCTGGTGTCTCTGATGTCATCTCACTTGCCGGTGTCTCAGGAGTGGTCTCGGTGGCTGGCGTTTCTGAAGTCATCTCACTTGCCGGTGTCTCAGAAGTGGTCTCTGTGGCTGGTGTCTCTGAAGTCATGTCACTTGCAGGTGTCTCAGGAGTAGTCTCGGTGGCTGGCGTTTCTGGAGTCATCTCACTTGCAGGTGTCTCAAAAGTAGTCTCGGTGACTGGCGTTTTTGGAGTCATCTCACTTGCCGGCGTTTCAGGAGTGGTCTCGGTGGCTGGCGTCTCTGATGTCATGTCACTTGCAGGTGTCTCAGGAGTAGTTTCAGTGGCTGGCGTTTCTGGAGTCATCTCACTTGCCGGCGTTTCAGAAGTGGTCTCTGTGGCTGGTGTCTCTGATGTCATGTCACTTGCAGGTGTCTCAGGAGTAGTCTCGGTGGCTGGCGTTTCTGGAGTCATCTCACTTGCCGGCGTTTCAGAAGTGGTCTCTGTGGCTGGTGTCTCTGATGTCATGTCACTTGCAGGTGTCTCAGGAGTAGTTTCAGTGGCTGGCGTTTCTGAAGTCATCTCACTTGCCGGTGTCTCAGGAGTGGTCTCTATGGCTGGTGTCTTTGAAGTCATGTCACTTGCAGGTGTCTCAGGAGTAGTTTCAGTGGCTGGCGTCTCTGATGTCATGTCACTTGCAGGTGTCTCAGGAGTAGTTTCAGTGCCTGGTGTCTCTGATGTCATGTCACTTGCAGGTGTCTCAGGAGTAGTCTCGGTGGCTGGCGTTTCTGGAGTCATCTCACTTGCAGGTGTCTCAAAAGTAGTCTCGGTGGCTGGCGTTTCTGGAGTCATCTCACTTGCCGGTGTCTCCGGAGTGGTCTCTGTTGCTGGCGTTTCTGGAGTCAACTCACTTGCCGGCGTCTCAGGAGTGGTCTCTGTGGCTGGTGTCTTTGAAGTCATGTCACTTGCAGGTGTCTCAGGAGTAGTCTCGGTGGCTGGCGTTTCTGGAGTCATCTCACTTGCCGGCGTTTCAGGAGTGGTCTCGGTGGCTGGCGTTTCTGGAGTCATCTCACTTGCCGGCGTTTCAGGAGTGGTCTCGGTGGCTGGCGTCTCTGATGTCATGTCACTTGCAGGTGTCTCAGGAGTAGTTTCAGTGGCTGGCGTTTCTGTAGTCATCTCACTTGCCGGCGTTTCAGAAGTGGTCTCTATGGCTGGTGTCTCTGATGTCATGTCACTTGCAGGTGTCTCAGGAGTAGTCTCGGTGGCTGGCGTCTCTGATGTCATCTCACTTGCCGGTGTCTCCGGAGTGGTCTCTGTTGCTGGTGTCTCTGATGTCATGTCACTTGCAGGTGTCTCAGGAGTAGTTTCAGTGGCTGGCGTTTCTGAAGTCATCTCACTTGCCGGTGTCTCAGGAGTGGTCTCTGTGGCTGGTGTCTTTGAAGTCATGTCACTTGCAGGTGTCTCAGGAGTAGTTTCAGTGGCTGGCGTCTCTGATGTCATGTCACTTGCAGGTGTCTCAGGAGTAGTTTCAGTGCCTGGTGTCTCTGATGTCATCTCACTTGCAGGTGTCTCAGGAGTAGTCTCGGTGGCTGGCGTCTCTGATGTCATCTTACTTGCCGGTGTCTCAGGAGTGGTCTCTGTTGCTGGCGTCTCTGATGTCATGTCACTTGCAGGTGTCTCAGGAGTAGTTTCAGTGGCTGGCGTTTCTGTAGTCATCTCACTTGCCGGCGTTTCAGAAGTGGTCTCTATGGCTGGTGTCTCTGATGTCATGTCACTTGCAGGTGTCTCAGGAGTAGTCTCGGTGGCTGGCGTCTCTGATGTCATCTTACTTGCCGGTGTCTCAGGAGTGGTCTCTGTTGCTGGTGTCTCTGATGTCATGTCACTTGCAGGTGTCTCAGGAGTGGTCTCAGTGGCTGGCGTTTCTGGAGTCATCTCACTTGCCGGCGTTTCAGGAGTGGTCTCGGTGGCTGGCGTCTCTGATGTCATCTCACTTGCCGGTGTCTCAGGAGTGGTCTCGGTGGCTGGCGTCTCTGATGTCATCTCACTTGCCGGTGTCTCGGTGGCTGGCGTTTCTGAAGTCAACTCACTTGCCGGCGTTTCAGGAGTGGTCTCTGTGGCTGGTGTCTCTGATGTCATCTCACTTGCCGGTGTCTCAGGAGTGGTCTCTGTTGCTGGTGTCTCTGATGTCATGTCAGTTGCAGGTGTCTCAGGAGTAGTTTCAGTGGCTGGCGTTTCTGAAGTCATCTCACTTGCCGGTGTCTCAGGAGTGGTCTCTGTGGCTGGTGTCTCTGATGTCATGTCACTTGCAGGTGTCTCAGGAGTAGTCTCGGTGGCTGGCGTCTCTGATGTCATCTTACTTGCCGGTGTCTCAGGAGTGGTCTCTGTTGCTGGTGTCTCTGATGTCATCTCACTTGCCGGTGTTTCAGGAGTGGTCTCGGTGGCTGGCGTCTCTGATGTCATCTCACTTGCCGGTGTCTTGGTGGCTGGCGTCTCCGATGTCATCTCACTTGCCGGTGTCTCAGGAGTCGTCTCTGTGGCTGGTGTCTCTGATGTCACGTCACTTGCAGTTGTCTTAGGAGTGGTCTTGGTGGCTGGCGTCTCTGATGTCATCTCACTTGAGGGTGTCTCGGTGGCTGGTGTCTTTGATGTCACGTCACTTGCCGGTGTCTCAGTGGTTGGCTCCCTGGCTGGTGTTTCTGTGGTCATCTTACTTACCGGTGTCCCAGGAGTGGTCTCGGTGGCTGGCGTCTCTGGTGTCAACTCACTTGCTGGCGTTTCTGTGGTGTACTCGCTGGCTGGCTTTTCTGTGGTCGTCTTACTTGCTGGTGTCTCAGAAGTGTGCTCGCTGGCTGGCGTTTCTGTTGTCATCGCTCTTGCTGTTGTCTCAGTGATAATCTTCTTACTTGCTGTTGCCTCAGTGTTCGGCTCACTTGTTGTCCGCTCGGTGGTTTGCTTGGTCTCTGGTGCTGCAGTTGCTGTTGTATATTTCCTTGTCGTGGCAACGAATGTAGTCTCAGCAGGAGTGGTCGTTGATGTGGTCGTTTCTTCTTTGCTTCCTGTAATTTTTGATTTTACCTTGTTTTGAAACAGTGTCAATCTTTATAAAAATATTCTAGTGTTTAAGCGTCGTACATGCGCTTCAATTCATTTTTTTTCGCTTCATTTTTTGACGTTTGAGAACTGTTCGTATGAGAAATTTATCACTTTGTGAAAGTTGCGGCTTAGCCCTCTTTAAACGAGCTGTCCGACACCATTCATGCATTCAAATCCAAAAAAAGTGATTGGCATCCTTTTATGTGAACTTTGGCGGTAATTGTCAATCGAGTAGCATAGCATTATGTGGAAGCAATTCGATTTTCTAAACTTTGCAGAGAATTTTGATCGTTTGTGACGGTTTTTTTCTCAGATTCTCCCCGCTTCTCCTTGTGATAAGGAAAGCTGCGAACTCGAAGCAGGGTGGAAGAAACCTGGGTAGAGGAACGAACACCTCGATTGGGCCACGCCTCCGCGGGCTGCTGGTCGTCCTACTGTTGTGCATCGTGTTCCTTGTTCTGTTCCATATATTCGGGCAGGTCTTCATGCGCTCGTCAGTCTTCTCTTCCATTTTTATTCACATCTACTTCACGTGTTTCAGAGACCTGTTTATGTCCCTTTTAATACAGATGCGAAACTACACAGGGCCTTCCTGGAAAACAAATAGCGAAGAGAGAATGAACGAGCGCACGAAAGCCCACCTTCCTGGCTACACAAATTCGCAGCTTTTCGGATCAAGGAGAAGCGGAGTAGAAGAAAGAATTGAGAAGCAACGATATGGAAAAAGCAAGGGGGCTGCGAATGCCCAAAAACGAAACTTATCGGAAAACAAGAAGAAAAGTTCAAATTATGCATTTTCAGAATTGCTCGCAGCAGCCGCCCCGCACTGTTTTGAACGGCGCGAGTTGGAGAATTTTGACCGTTCTCAACGGTTTTTCTTTCGAATTTCTCTCATTTTGGCCTTATTCCTCCACCCCGCTTCCATTTTTGATCAGTCGAACTTCGAAACTCGAAGCGGGGTAGAAGAATGAGCGCCTTTCTGCTCTGCGTATGCGACAAAATGAGTGTTCTTGTGTTCGTCCATTCTCTCTTGATTTTGGTTTTGATTTTTGCTCGTGATTTTTGCTCAAGACAACTTCATTTTTTCCAGGAAGCGGCTGCTAGTTTCCATAGCCATCTGCCACGAATTAGGGAGTAGGAGCAATTCTGAAATTGCATGAATTCGGACTTGTCTCTTGCTTTTGATGATTTTGGGCGTTCTCAGCCTCTTTCGTTTTTCCATATCGTTGCTTCTTCTTCTTTCTTCTACCCCGCTTCTCCTAGTGATGAGAAAAGCTGTGTGAGGCGGGGTTGAGGATTGAACGCTGTTCTGCTCCATGTATCCGGGAATATGGGCTGTCGTGCGCTTGTCCATTCTCTCTTCGTGATTTTTGCTCAAAACTGCTTCTTTTGTTCCAGGAAGCCGCTGCCTAGCTTCCACAGCCATCTGCCACGAATTATGAAGCAAAGGCGATTCTGAAATTGCATGAATTGGGACTTGTATCTTGTTTTTGCTGAGTTCGTTTTTGGGCTTTTTCAGCCCCTTTCCTTTCTCAATATCGTTGCTTCTTCGTCCTTTCTACCCCGCTTATCCTAGTGATGAGAAAAGCTGCGAACTTGAAGCGGAGTCGAGGACTGGACGCTGTTCTGCTTCATGTATCCGGGAAAATGGGCCTTCGTGCGCTCGTCCATTCTCTCATCGCTATTTTTGTTCAAACCTACTTCATATGTTCTCCTGTCATGTCAATTTCAATACAGATGCGAGACTACGCAGCGCCTTGCTGGAACACATGAAGTAGTTTTGAGCAAAAATTACGAAGAGAGAATGGACAAGCGCACGACAGCCCATTTATCCGGATACATGAAGCAGAACAGCGTCCAGTCCTCAACCCCGCTTCAAGTTCGCAGCTTTTCTCATCACTAGGATACGCGGGCTAGAAGAAAGGACGAAGAAGCAAAAATATTGAAAAAGGAAAGGGGCTGAAAAAGCCCAAAAACAAAACTCATCAAAAACAAGAGACAAGTCCCGATTCATGCAATTTCAGAATTGCTCCTACTTCCCAATTCGTGGCAGATGGCTGTGGAAACTACGCGGCGGCTTCCTGAAACAAATGAAGTAGTTTTGAGCAAAAATCACGAAGCGAGAATGGACAAGCGCACGACAGCCCATCTATCCGGATACATGGAGCAGAACAGCGTTCAGTCTTCAACCCCGCCTCAAATTCACAGCTTTTCTCATCACTAGGAGAAGCGGGGTAGAAGAAAGAACGAAGAAGCAACGATATGGAAGAACGAAAAAGGCTGAGAACGCCCAAAATCATCAAAAGCAAGAGACAAGTCCCAATTCATGCAGTTTCAGAATTGCTCCTACTCCCTAATTCGTGGCAGATGGCTATGGAAACTACGCAGCCGCTTCCTGGAACAAATGAAGGTGTCTTGAGTAAAAATCACGAGCAAAAATTAAAACCAAAGCCAAGAGAGAATGGACGAACACAAGAACACTCATTTTGTCGCATACGCAGAGCAGAAATGCGCTCATTCTTCCACCCCGCTTCGAGTTTCGAAGTTCGGCTGATCAAAAATGGAAGCTGGATGGAGGAATAAGGCCAAAATGAAAGAAATTCGAAAGAAAAACCGTTGAGAACAGTCAAAATTCTCCCACTCCCGCCGTTCAAAACGGTGCGGGACGGCTGCAGCGCATGCAGCGCAGTTCTGGAACTGTTCCCCGCACAGTTCCCGCACAGTTTCAGCACAGTGCGAGAACTGTGCGGGAACAGTTCCAGAACATGGGAATCAGTATGAACCCAGCCTAATCCTGCATGTAACAGACACATACAGTTATTGTACACTTGTCATTTTTCGTGGATGGAAATCAGAAGAAGTTGAAAACAGGAAATGGCAAACTCCGCCACACTAGTCCTAAGCTAGTCCCCTACATGCAGTTGTATACCACAATTCTTTAAGAATTGCATGGCCTTTGGTGTGCTTTAATCTTGAGGAATGCCAATTTTGACTGAAAAAACACATGTTTTCCTCCCTACACTGATAACAGATATGTACGCTGACTTATACTGTATAAATCAACTTGCAAATGTCGCTTTACATAACCCAATACATAAAGAATATTCAATCTGAATATACTACTATTGCGCCAATATGTCTGTATGGTTTCCTGTGATTGAGGTGAACGGTGGGGAAATGAAATAAGAAGTTTTTTTTCGCAGGAGACTGGTTTTTCTCGATTTCTCATTTGGCTCAAACTACTCCAAAAAGTCTCTCATTTTATCTTATATATATAGCTGAATGTCTGTTTGTCTGTCTGTCTGTCTGTCTGTCTGTATGTCTGTCTGTATGTGTGTACGTATGTTCCGAATAGAAAATTCCATTTCTGAACCGATCGGGACCAAACTTGGCACACATACACACACATACACTTCGGGCCCCGGCGGGTGTCATAGGCCACTTTTCGTATCGATCGATATCGATTTTATCGATTTTTTGCAAAATTTGAGCTACGGGGCTGGGAGTTGGCACAGGGGGGTAAGTGAGCATGGGGATTCTGAATACAATATTAGTTTTTAAAATCGTGCATTACTTTTATCGATTTTATCGATTTTTTGCAAAGTTTGAGCTACGGGGCTGGGATTTGGCACAGGGGGTAATCGAGCATGCTGATCACCCCCGTGGGGATGATCAGCATGCTCGATTACACCCATCTGCCAAATTCCAGCCCCCTAGCTCAAATTTTGCAAAAAATCGATAAAATCGATAAAAGTAATGCACGGTTTCGAAAACTAATATTGTATTCGTAATCAGCATGCTCGATTACACCCCTCTGCCAACTCCCAGCCCCGTAGCTCAAATTTTGCAAAAAATCGATAAAATCGACATCGACCGATAACGAAAAGTGGACTGTGTGACACCCGCCGGGGCCCGAGGGGTATGTGTGCCAAGTTTGGTCCGGATCGGTTAAGAAATGAATTTTCCATTCGGAACATACGGCGGAGCCGGGTAAGCCAGCTAGTGCAATACAATTTTAGAGACAACATTCTGTGATATCCGATTCGTACAGTTTATGGGAATGCACTGCGCACTGCGTCTTACTCCGGGTCAACTGAGGGGTGAAGGGATTTTGACGCAGTGTGGGAGCACGGCTCCTGACTAACGCAACAGTTCAAGTCCGATTAAAAAAGGTGGATTCTGAAGCGAGAAAATCGCTCCGGAAAAAAAAGGGGCGGTCCGCCAATCCCGCCTCCTTGACAAGTTTTGACGTGATGAATGCTGTAAATCTGATGTATTAACCACGTCAAAACTTGTCGAGGAGGCGGGATTGGCGGACCGCCCCTTTTTCCAAAACGATTTTCTCGCCTTCAGAATCCACCGTTTTCGATCGGATTTGAATTGTTGCATCAGTCAGGAGCAGAGCTCCCGCACTGCGTCACCCCCCCCCCCCGATTGATCTGCACAATGCTTATAAGCGCGCTAAAAGCATTCAAATTGCGGCACTCTCAAATGAGTGCTCTGCAGAATACAACAAATTAAAATCACTAGCGCTCAAAAGCACATACTAAAACAAAGCTAGATAGTTCGCGATTGGGTTTTGCGCAATATGCGAATAAGGGACATAGTGAATGACTGCTTAGCTGAGAGTTAGCCTTTAGTTCAACGCTTAGCCCAAAGGTATTGCATTTTAGTATATGAGATTGCTCATCTGAACTATAAGGGACCCGTCGCACTTCGCCCAGAAAAGCCGAAAAGAGCTCAAAAAAGCCCGAAAAAGCCCGAAAAAGCCCGAAAGCGCCAGAAAAAGTCGCAACGCAGAGGCGAACTTTTGGTAGAACTCTGACATTATTTTTTCATGCAGACGACAGAAAATGAATCAAAAAGACTCGGTATCGAAATCAACACACATGCTTCGGCGCCAAAACGTGCTAGAAGTGTTCCTACTCTTTCTGGCGCTTTTGGGCTTTTTTGGGCTTTTGGGGCTTTTTCGGGCTTTTTTGGGCTTTTTCGGGCTTGACAAACTTATAGGTTCTAGGGAAAGCTGTCTACGACCCGACACATGAATTTTCAGGCTTTTGGAAATTGTATACTGAGGTAATGTTTCAACGTCAGATTTTGTTGATAAATTTATTTCATGTTGCGAATTTTGATGTAAAAGGATCACAAATGCATGTTTTAGCATTTTATTCTAGTTGAACCTCAATAATATAATAGTCTATAGATCAACTAACCTTCTTCTTTGATTTCTTCAGCGATATCCTTGTCGGAGCCGATGATTACAATTTTTTTCATTACATCTTCTGTGATGTTGAAGGCTTTGAAGGTTTTTTCTACCTCCGATGAATTCTTAGTGTTTGACACAAAGCTAAACTTCTTGCTCAGTCCTGTCTCGGTTTTTACAATCTCAGCAAGTGCCTTCATATCTGGGTCATCCGCGCTGAAACATGTATACATCGTAATTGTTTTCATCATTACGCTGCAGCAGTGTTCTGCATGCTCAAAGGCGGCTCATCCTGAAAGATTTTTTTGTCATGCCTGCATGCTGTGCGCCTTTTCGTCATGTAGAACCCGATTTGAGCTTTGATCAAAATGAAGGAGTTGAAATCAGGGCTTTTGCTCGCTTTTCAAAACAAAGCTTGGATGTTAGTTCGAATGGAGTGTGCATGCTTTGGTATAGAAGCCAGCCGCCTGCAGTTTTTGCACATGATATGCTAGTTATTAGCTTGAGCTATCCTGCTTCCGCGCAGGACAGGTAAGCGAGTAGAACTGAGGCCGCATGCCAGTATAGATAGATTTTTTCTTTGCGAACATGACGCAGAATCAGATGCAAAGTGACGGAAGGCCACAGGTGAAGTACTCCATTTTACTCTCATAGGAACATGGGGTGACATTAGTTTACCCAAAAAATGAGAAATGTGGATTTCGCTGAAACTTTGTCTAGATGGGTTGTTCACGTTGATTATGAATATCACAATCATTTCGTACGGTAGTGCCATTTGGTGGAGGTACTGTACGTTTACGGTAGGGGGTCAAAATCAGGGATTTGCCCCAAACTTTGTCTAAAGAGGTTGTTTGGGGACTGAACATGAATATCACATTTTTTCCGTACGGTAGTGCCTTTTTGGGGTTACGGGTATACGGTAAAGGACTGAGAATCCCGAGCTTGCAAACTTCGTCTGAAGGGGTTCTTAAGGCTAATCGCAATTATCATACTCTTTTGCTGCAAAAGTCTTTTTGTTGGAGTTACGATGAGCTAAAAACTTTTCCGCCTTTCAGCCAAATTTAGGTCTTAAACCAAGAAAAGGCTTTATCATGGGAGAGAGTGCGATAAACGTGATCAGGACGTCAGATAACATCGCTGCACGAGCGTTCGAGCAGATCTGTCACTTTAGCCACCTACTTTCACGAAGTTGGGGACAAATTCGTGGTTTTGACCCTCTACCGTAACCCTATCGTAACTCCACAGGCGAAGGTATAGCGATCCGTGATTTTCGTTTCTTGAGTCAACTAATGTGGAGTAGTACCGAACTTGTTTCTACCGTACGCTGCCTTCAAGGTAATTTTTCTGCTGTGCATCATGGTTTTTTAGTTGCGATAATTTGATAAGAAAACGTACGAGTATGTAAAGTTGCATGGAGCATAATGCACCAATATATCCTTCTTTCTATCCGTCTTACTGAGGAATGTTTTGATGGCGCTGAAAATTTTATATTAGATAAGCTTTAATATTGTGTCAAGTGGTCTAAAGTTCTTTCAGTTTTGGATTTTTACCGCAATGATTCGAAAGCTTCTGAAATTTACAAGGAAACCGTGTCGAGTCGAAGTGGCCTTTCCAGATGAGACCCATACTGCTTTGAAGAGTATTAAGCGATGATTCCAAATCTGCCTTCTAAATCTGCCAAGCGCCCCTGGACGCCAAGTTATGACCGTTCTTCGGAACGAAAAATGAATGCAGAATTGAGGTAAAATTGATTGTTACAGTCTTCCCAGCGCTCAGATAAAGCAATGTTAAGTAATAGCATATTAAATAGAATGTATCCATTGCATAAACAGCTCTGATACTTGACAATGGACCATTTGAGCAAACTTGGGCGATTTTGCTTCAGTTTTGCGTTCAATTTTTTGACCCGAAAAACGAGCTTAACTCGGCGTCCAGGGGCGCTTGGCAGATTTGGAAGGCAGATTTGGAATCACCGCTTAATGCTCTTCAAAGCAGTATGGGTCTCATCTGAAAAGGCCACTTCGACTCGACACGGTTCCCTTGTTAGTTAGAATGTGAGGTATTCTAGAGCAGATTAAACTTTACAAGATAGCATGTAAGCGTTGGGGCTTCAATGCACCTCGAGTTAGAAATCGAAATTCAAGGAATTCCGGAGAATCATAATGAATAAAATTTATCCTTTGTCCAAAATATACGAAGATCTCCCACTGGCTCATGACTAAACACTCTACAATGGGCATTCATATATGCCGTCGCTGCATTCTACGCTAACATTTGAAAGAGCGAGAGTTTTTATGCTTTGAAAGAAGGGATCTATTTTGCCCTTACACGGTAAATGTATACTACAAGCCAAAAAGTATTAAACTCAACTTAGAAGACCAGGCAAGGAAAGCTAAATCCAAATTTTCGAAAGCTAGAGTTTGTAGAAAGCTGAAAACACATGTTCGTTTTTTAGAAGCTTGTAGTATACACTTGTCCTTGTGAAACAGGACAACAGGTTTTTTACAACATCGAAAGTTTAGTTTTTTCCATTTTTATCCTAAAAAAATTACAACAACTTCAAATAGAATTCGATGTAAAGTGTAAATGCATGAGCATGAGAGATAAGGTAGGTTTTGGACAAAGATAAAATTTCTTCTCAGTTTTCTGGGCATCCGGAACTTCTTAATTGTCGGTTTCTAGTTCGAGATATACGCTTACATGCCCCCATATAAAGTTTGTTTCGATCTATCGAGTGATTTTTTTACAACTCAATTATAACAGAATTGAGAAGTATATGACTTAATGCGGTAGAACTAAATGAAAAAATTATTACTTGAAAAAATTAATCGTAATTGGAAAATTTGCGACAACCAAAAAATCTGTGTCAACCACATGCTCCCTTTTCCGTAATAGCTACGTATCGTGCGGGCATTGGGCAGCAACCCATCGATGCGGCGAATTGAGTGTGCAAGCGGTAGCGAGCGCGAACTCGGCACGTGGCTCTAGTGTTGTGCCCGAGTTTATCAAAAAGGGAGCACATTGTTGGCAAAGACTGTGATGAAAGTACCAGCATTTACATTTGAAAGCAAAAAAGTCTCCCAAATCGATTCTGATATGATCTTTCAGTTTTATCGGGTCATCATAGGGTAGCGTTCAACTCTATCAAGTGCCTTGATGATAGGGTTGAGATTTATGTATTAGGTTGGCACATAAGTAATGCAACTTTTTATATAACTTTTGTCTATTTGGACGTAGCGCATTCATTTTTTTAGCAATATAAGAAATATTGATGTAAGCTTCTAATGCACACATTTTTGCCGAATTTTACCATCTTATGTGAGGATTACGGTAGGTTTACGGTACTATGGGAAATTTTTTAGAATGCATCAGATTTTGCTGAAACTTGGCCTGTAGGGCTTGTTATACATGCTGATCACAAAAATGAGATCCGTTTCGCATGAAAAGGCCTCGTTCGTGAGATCAAAAGATGAATTTCGTTTTAGCGACAAATGAATATGATATTCGTGTTTACCGCATAGGATTATCCTATAGTGCAAAGTTATAGCGAATTCTGACTTTTCGCAGCTTAGTTATTCACAAATTGCCTTCAAAAACGCATTTGACTTGTTCAACTTCCCAAAAGCGCTCCACCTTGATTTGTGTTTAAATTTTATTTCTTTTTTACAGATTTCAATCTGTCCACTTTTAGCTACATGCTGCCTATAATTGCTTCTTGATATGTTCAATTCAGGTTTCGTAGGGCTTCACGTTTGCAAAAAAACCGTGAAACCTCCAGTTTTCAAAAAATGCTTAGATTTTTTGTACTACGTTATCAAAAATCAAACGGTTTGAGCAGACCTGCAGCTTACGTCATGGTCTACATGATGCCCCAAAATGAGATTGCTACATAAAATGGGAAAAAAGTTACGGGAAAAGTTGCAAAACTTATGTGCCCACCTAATATATTGAATAAACTCACTCAGCTTGGTTAAAACCTGTATTGTTTTGACGCTTTGGCGTTATAGACTTCAATGCATTTATCGCATCGAGAGACTTCAGAGGTCCAATTTCTTCTATATAATCACCGTAGAGTATGAAGTTGTATTGCTGTGAAGGCTTGTTCTTGACAATCTCACTTATTGCTTTGTCCGTGTTCTTGACATTCTGTAAAGCATCATACTATTCTGACTCAACTCTAACATTTTCTGCTTTGTTTCTCCGTTGTAAGCGTAATGTTGAACCATCGAAAAATTAAATCTTTGATTATTAGGCTGGCACATAAGTGATGCAACTTTTTACACTCTTGTCTTTCTAAACGTAGCACATTCATATTCTGGCAAAATAAGGGTTATGATGTAAACTGCAAATGCAGGCGTTTTTACCGTGCCATCCTATGTAAGAGTGACGGTGGGTTGACGGTATAACGGAAAATTTTTAGATTGCATCAAAATCATCATTGGCTTATAGGAGCTATTCAACTCGATGATCACAATGAAATCCGTTTCGCATGAAAAGGTCTCTTTCGTAAGTTTAAAAAATAAATTTCGTTTTAGGACAAGTGAAAATGATTTTCGTGTTCATCGTAATAGATTACGCCACTGTGCAAAGTTTTGGCGAATTCTGAGGTTTCGCAGCTTAGTTATTAACAGATTGCCCTCCATATTGACGCATTCGGCTACTTCTACTTCACAAAAGCGCCTTTTCTATCTTTTTTTCTAACTTTCACTTCCTTTTCACTGATTCTTATGTGTCAACTTCTAAATGCTAGCTAAGATCCCTTTTTAATATGTTTGTTTCAAGTTTTGTACGGCTCTATGTTTGCCCAAAAATCGTAAAACCTCGATTTTCAACAATAATCGAAAAATGCTTAAACTTTTCTACTGCGTTATCAGAAAATAAACTGGGCTTACAGCTTACTCAATTTCTACATACGCCAGAATATGAGGCTACATTATACGAGAAAAAAGTCATGGGAAAAGTTGAAAAACTCATGTGCCAATCTATCAATGAAAAAGTAAGCAATATGGCGAGCGGTTTACTCGATCGATGTTTGAGAGGTTGTACGTTTCGCAAAAAACAAAAAAGGCATACAAGGTATAAACATTAAACTAAGTTTACGGTCACTCTCTACATCTTTTCAAAACCGTCTCGTTAAATCAAGCGATTTGAAACCCGGGATGTATTGTTGACCCTCTAATCATCAATTTGAATTTGTTTTTATAGCAATTTGATGGAATCGTTAGAGGTATGCCCTGAGCTTTAGACTCACCTTTTTGAGGCTGCACTTTTCCTCGATATCCCTTTTAGCTCTTAAAACCAAATGCAAGCGTGGTGGTGGTACCTTCACCTCCTCATCTCCCATATCTCCCTTGTACATAGAGAAATGCATCACCCTGAGTTCTAAAGCAAGGTAACTGCAACAAGACAACTTTATTTGCAACCGCTAAAATCATATAATACAATCTCTAAAAGGAAAATAACCGCTGCTCTCCCCCCCCCCACCACCCCACCGCTGCTTCATCGTAGCGTGGGGGTGGCTCTGGGTGTCGGACTGCAATGCCAGCCGAGTGTATACTCTGGCAGGGTCTTCCAAGCCTGAGAAGGAGTTCGACTTTTGCGGTTTCGGCTGAAAGCCCAGTTAAAGCGCACCGAGTCAGAACCCCGCTTCGTTTGGCTTTCTGATCGCTAGGCCTTCGCTTCCCGCTCCACACGCGCGATTAGCGATCGCTCCGTGAAAACCAAGAGTTGACCTAATAAGCCTGCCTTTGTGAGGGGAATTTCCATTTACTCTATCAGCTAGAAAAGAAAGAGACTCTGAACATCGGATTCCGTCTATGACGCCGTGTGGTAGCAGAAAAGATGGGGGGGGGGGGGGGGGAGTCTTTGTCGTCTGATTATCTACCGTTCATTCTGTCGATTCGCATGGACAACAAGGATCAAACGTACGAAAACCAGCTTCTGAAATTATTGCGAGCCTGCAAAGAATTCGTTTGATTTCTCTCTCTGTCTTCCGAAGAACTTGGAACGCATTTCGCAGATCATCGGAAAATTGCTCGACAGAAGAAGATCCTTGAGGGATCCGAATGCAACCCTGCCAAGCGACTGATAGCCAACGCCAATAGCAGAACAGCTTTGCAGGAGGATCTCAGGAAGTATAGGCAAGCCAAGATAACCAGCCGAAGAAAGACAAAGTCTCTAGAAGTGCCGAAGGGACCACTGCGAATATCACGTACTGCTGTCTGCACTATTGAACGAAGACGGGACTTCGACTTCCTTCCGATATAAGATGGAATCTGTCGCGAAGAACTTTTACTTCAACCTCGTCCGCTCATCAACACCCGTGTCCATGCTCGTTGTTCCCACTGGAGAAGTACCACCACGAATTCTACTTGCTGAGGTGCGCACAGTGATTCAGACCATAAAGACGCGTCCACGGTTCCAGGACCAAACCATCTTTCCGTCGAAACTCTGCGAGCGGAGGACAACGTCTACAGGAGATTCTCGCCTCGCACTTAACATGCTAGCTTCAGAAGGAAAGGATTCCCGACCAATAGAGAACGTCAAGAACTTTCATTCTCTTCAAGAAGGGCGAAAGGGAAGATCTTCGGAATTATCGTCCTGTATGCCTACTGGTGGTCTACATTTCCACGAAGGTTATCCTTGCACGCATATTTAGGACACTGGATGAAGCAACCCCAAAACAAGCTGGATTCCGCAGGGGATTCAGTTGCATGGATCACATTCAAACGGTTTCGAGGGTTATAGAAGTCCGCCGAGAGTACCAACTGCTTCTCGATTTAACCTTCGACAGGGTCGCAAGTTGCGACTCGCAATCAACGCCATTCTTTCAGCGCTATTCAGTCAAAGAGTGGACGCAGCTTATGTGAGGACATTGGCTAACTGCAACAAAAATTTCAACATATTCGATCGCCCCTGACCATCACATCTGGAAAGGGGGCTCAACAAGGCGAAATCTCGTACAAGCTACCCAACGCGGCCTTGCAGTGGGTGATGAACAAGGTCAAGCGTGGATGTGGCAGGAACACCTGGAAGGTCATATCTAGGGATCAGAGAGGTGGGGGGGGGAGGAGAGGGGATGTCGTAATCGAAGCCGAGAATCAAATGTCGAGAAAACACAGAATGCTTAATCAAGGAGTCACTAGTAACATACTTCAAGCTGAGTAAATGGATAAACCGATACTTTGAAATAATATACATGACAAACAGCATGCCAGAAACCTTGCAAAATCTAGTAATCAGTGCTACTGACTTACCACCATTTACCTATCGTACGCATATCAAAGATACTCTACCAGAGATATTGGGTATAACTCCTGTAATTAGAATGTCGAATAATCTCTATTGACCAAATTTTAGCGGTTCCCAGATATTGGGTCAACCGCGTAAAGTGATTTTCAAACGAATTCGTTTTAGAGATAAGTTACCCACCTATTTTTGCACAAAGTGAGCTCTACTTCTGCTTAATTCATGCTAGCAATATCACTTTGAAAAGAGGACAATGGAATAGGAGTCCAGCCAACTTGTTGATCGCATTTTTTGGATTTAGTAGTCGTGCTTTCAACAACTCCCACTCATTGTCAGACGAGTGAAAGCGGATCAGGACCAAAACAGTCTGTGAAACTACGATATACGGAATACTTATTTTTTGTGTGAAATGTGAGGTAAAAATCCTTTTGTGTTGAAGTTAATGGATGCCACACCTTTTCTAGGGTTGGGCCTCATTAACTTACGTTCAAAGCGGTTGAGTGGCTACGCTTTTTATATCGTTGCCACCGCTCAACTTTTTTCTCTTCATAGTAGATTTTTATGCGAAGCCAACATGCACAAAAGCAGATTTAGCCCTTTTAAGAGCAGTGGATCGGCAAAATCCAATTCTCAGGAAATTTTAACGTGGTAGGTTCCTTATCGCCCAAGTATGAAAACAGTGCAATCCCGGTTGCATAGCATGCTTTCTGTGCCGAAAAAATTGCTCTCAAACTTACACGCGCAGGCCAATCTTACACGTCCGGACGAGTTGACAATTTCCTTCTCACCATTGGAGGCTGCCCGCCGCAGTGCTATAACCATTGGGTCCTCCAACGATTTAACGTCATCAGCCTTGCTCCACTCGTCCAATTCCAAAGGGAAGGGTATTAAAAAAACGCTCATTTTCGCCGTTTTCAAGCCTTCAAAAGCGGATTTTCGGGATCAGCGTATTGAATAACCTCAGGTGAGCGCAAATTTGACTAGGTTGAGATTTGCCGAGCCACTGCCTTTGAACTCCCAATCACCTGTGTGTGAATGACAAAAAATATTGGTTTCATGAATCTGCGCTATAGTGGGAATGCCAGAGAAGGACGGCAAGAATAGTATGGATGTTTTGCATTGTTTGTGCGACAATTTTTGAATTTATACTTGTTTTTTGTCGTTTTTTTACATTAGACCATTCGGCTTGACAGTGAAACCATTCAGAGATAATGGACACAAACCTACAGTTCGTTCTCAAGAGTTTATTCAGAAGAAGTGGAGCTTATCGCCCTTGGTCCGTTGTTCTAATTCAAGGAATTTCGAAGTACAGCCCAATTTGCTGTCGGAAGTGCAAGTAGTTCTTTGAAAGTTAGTCGAACCGATTCCAGCAAGCTAAATAATGTACAGATTATGTGTTATTCTTCAATGTGTATGTGGCAGCCGATCCCGCCATCTTGTAGTTTCGTCGATGTAATGCAATTTCCGTCTTCTTACCCAAGAAGGATTTCGAATTGTTTTGTTCGAATCTTTCCTTTCCTAGCCTTGTGAATCGTCAACCACAATACTTTCGGATAAGATTACGACTCAATTCTGCTATTTTATATCTTGGAGTGGCCAGTAATGTAAGAGTGTGCGTTACCTAACCTTTGCAAAACTTTGCGTAATAGTTTGAGGAGTGCGTGTTGTTTGGGCTTTGTCTTTATTTGTTTATGGGAAAAACCAGTTTTCCGACTGGTTTTTCCCATAAACAAGGTTTTGATTATTTTGTACTCAAACAACACTATGTTTTCTGCTAAATCTTGAAAAACGCAAGCGTGATATCAGCACAATCATATGGTCATTTGAAAACAAATAAGTGCGTTGATTTGAAATTTTCCAGAATTGTTTTTTTTAGTTTCATTTCACTTCTAGTTGTCAGACGCATACTTTTTTCTTCTCTGTATTTCTGCAATTTGCATTAAGCCATAGTATAGTGCAGGCGCATATCTTTCATGCGAAATCATTGTCATAAATCTCCTAGAACAGAAAGGAGAGCAATTTAAGGGCTTGTAGCCGTCTCATCGGAGGGAGGGGAAAGTGGTGGGGAAGGAGGTCGTATTTGTACGCAACTCAAGGACGGGGGAGGGGGTCGTGTTTGGCCGACCTATGGCCACATCTCTTGCTCTACTCTGATGATAAAGTCCCAGGGCTGGGACAAGAGATACATACGAGTTGATGGGAGGATTCCTATCGAACCTTTGTTTTGCGGACAACCGGAGGTGCGATGGGAGGAGCCGGGCCCACCGAAAGTGAAGGTGGTCCCAGCTACCACTGGCCGGCCAAAAGTGAAGGTGGTAGTGTCGGACGCTCACCTCCCAAAAACGTCGACGGGGGGGGGAGGTGCGGGGGGGGGGGGGTAGAACGGTCGAACAGAGCTATCTTTCTACGTCGAACTATGACCCAGCGGCTTTCTTTAGGGCCACAGACACGATGTATATCAAAAATATTTATGAATTTTATTTATAAAAATTTAAAATAGACGTGTTTAGTAAATGGTGTATTTGGAAGTAAAAGTTTGTTGGACTGTACTGATTTTATTGATTAAATTTTGTCAAAACATACTGCGAAGGAAGAGGTCGATCTAGGCAGTAACGGCCGAGAACCAGAATTTTGAATATTTAAATAGTGAAAAATCATGCGAAATTTTCACTGTTATAAATCTGTTGTTTGAAAATGTCAGCAATTGCGACTTCATAGGTTTTAAAGAATAAATGGTGCTTTTTCAGCTAGTTAAAGAATTGAGTGGATTTGAGAGACAGTCGTTGAAAACCGGAATTCTAAAAATTTACGCCATTTTTGCGTATTTTTTGACAGTTGGCAGTTAAACTCATATAAATCTTGAATGTGAAAGTGTGTGATGTTGCGACTTCATAGGTTTTATAGAGTAAGGTTTGCCTTATCAGAATATATCTTAACCGTCCGCTCCATTGAAACACCTCCGAGAACCAGAGTCTTGAAAAAGCAGGTAAAAAAGCGCTTTTTGAATTTCAACAGCTCATAACTTCTTCAGAACTGCATGAGTCATGTTGCGATTTCATGCTTTAGATTCTTCTCATCAAGAGCTTTCAGATGATATATAATATGTGGGGGTTTAGAGCCTATTACGAATTATGCCCGTGGGGGGAGCCTTTTCATACCAAAGTCTCCCCCTAGCCCGCTTTAATGTATTGGAGGGGGGAGACTTTGGTATGAAAAGGCTCCCCCCACGGGCATAATTCGTAGAAGGCTCTAAACCCCCACATGTTGTACATCTTCTGAAAGCTCTTGATGAGAAGAATCTAATCTATGAAGTCGCAACATGATTCATGCAGTCCTGAGAAGTTATGAGCTATTGAATTTCAAAAAGCGCTTTTTTACCTGCTTTTTCAAGACTCTGGATCTCGGAGGTGTTTCAATGGATCGGAACGGCTAAGATATATCCTGATAAGGCAAACCTTACTCTATAAAACCTATGAAGTCGCAACATCACACACTTTCACATTCAAGATTTATATGAGTTTAACTGCCAACTGTCAAAAAACACGCAAAAATGTATTCGATTGTATTTATTAGAATTCCGGTTTTCAACGGCTGTCTCTAAAATCCACTCGATTCTTTCACTAGCTGAAAGAGCACCATTTACTCTTTAAAACCTATGAAGTCGCAACTGCTGACATCTTCAAACAACAGATTTATAACAGTGAAAATTTCGCATGATTTTTCACTATTTAAATATTCAAAATTCTGCTTCTCGGCCGTTACTGCCTGGATCGATCTACTTTCTTCGCTGTACGCTATAACAAAATTTGCTTAATAAAATCCGTACAGTTTCGCTAAGTTTTACTTCCATATACACCATTTACTGAGCACGTTTATTTTAAAATATATGCCGCCGTATACATAAATTTATGCTTTCAAAAATCTTTTTTGCGTTTGTTTTGCTTATTTTCCTTCTTTATCGTCCAGCGAAAAATTTTTTATTCCAAAAGTGAATTTGGTTACCCTGTACCAGCTCAAAAGTGAAGGTAGGGGGAGAATCGGCTCCCACTATCGTAACTCTGCGGACAACATCGTCCTCTTTTCGAGCAGTATCACTGAAGCAGAGACGATGCCGAAGGAACTTAACGAAGTAGCGAAAACGATCGAGTTGCGAATAAATCGGAAGAAGACTCAGTTCATAAGAAAGAACGCCCTTTGTGAAGATGCAAAAATGAAATTGGAAGGCACCCCCGTCATGGATACCTCTTCATACTTGTATCTCGGAGATGAATTTGGAGAACGACTCGAGAGGAAAAATTACCGGGAGAAAAAGAGCAGCCTGAGCCGCCTTCGGGACTCTGAAGGAAGCCACCGGCCGATGGGCTCGGAGCTTCGCGCTCACCTTTTCAACTCAAACGTTCTCCCGGCGCTCTTCAGCTGACATTTAGGCCGACATTGTAGCCGTGGAAAGCTCACGAGTACCCACAGAGCTCCTAAGCGGAGTTATCTGAAGATGTCCCGACTCAAAAATCCTGTAGGACTTCGCAGTAAGGGTATGAGAAGAAAGTCTCATCTTCTTGACCCAGCGGAATACGTCGCGAAAGCGAAGCATCGATGGGTCGGTCACTGTAAGAAGAACAGACGACAAATGGAAACTATGCACATCAATTTCTTGAGAAGCAAAACGTTCCCCGAGGAACCTCCAACGAGATGATCAGACTTGCTTGTGGGACGGATGGACCAACTGAGAAATCAGCTGGATACGATTGTTGACCCTGGAAGCGTGGACGTGGCCATCGACGACAACAGCAAAAAAGATCGCACAGTCTGTCCCAATCGGGATCAGGCCGAACCGTCGGCCGAATTTGCGCGCTCGCAGCGCTAGGGGATTGCGCTGCATACGCGCGCTGTCGCAGAGAGCGAAGAGATCGAGGAGAGAGCAGACTAGCTAGCCGCAGATATGGCGCGAAGCCCTCGCGGCGCGGACTCCCGCCATGCCGATTTTGGCCTGGTTAGGATTGGGGCAGACTGTAAATGTCTGAAGCGAGGGACAGGGATCGATGGAAACTTCTATGCTGGGGCGCACGTCAGTGGGGCGGGCCATCTAAGTATCTAAGTAAGTAATAACCGCTGCATCTTGTCTTTGGCAAGTTCTTTGGGGTGGAAAAGCTTAACTAGAATTTTTATCGGATAATCTACGAAGTGTGGAATTGGAACCTTTCAAGCAGAAGTGGGCAGTGACTGAAATTATTTGTTGATCGTATTCATGGTTGAAAACAGCTTTAGAAGAATGCGTAGAACGCAGAAGCTGCTCAGTTTAAGTTGAGAACATATGATAGAGAAATAAAACATGTATAAGTGCAAATCGATACCATCGTTGCCCTTTGGCTGTTTTGATGTGAGAGCCACAGTCAGAATTACTGTCAGAGCCGCACCAAATATGACCACAAATAAAAACAGGGCAGCCCATGGCAATTTATCTGAAAAAGAAATTGTAAAATTGTCAATGTTCCTCATCTCGCACTCCATTTCTGACCTAACGAAGGTTTGTCAATCTGCAAGTTGTTTTCATGGGATTATCAAAACGCTTTTGTCTGCTAGAATAAACCTCTCAACAGTTCTTTGCAAAGCACCTAGAGTATGAGGTGTAATGATTGAAAGCTTAGGGGACGAGTGATGTAGTGGTATGAGGCTTTGATCACGTCGGACCAAACTTCGCTTTCGCCTCCTGGGTCAAGATCTCTATTCTCCGGGCTAGCAAATATGCACCAGAGTAGTCTGGGAACATAAAAACACTGACTTGGTAATAAACTGTCCCCGTAAGTCACGGTGATAGACGGGACGCCTTTAGTAACCTCTTTGATTATAAAGTAAAGTGCGTGCTTTTGGCGCGTACCCGCAGAGGATATTGAAGACGCCGAGTTTCTCCTTTATCCTTATATTAGTAACTAAAAGCTTGATGTGTAAGGACTTAGCAAGTTTCAACAAACTTGTAAGAAGTTTGCAGATAGTCAAACAAAATCTGCTTAAAACTGAAGAAAAAACTCTGGAAAGTTGCATAGCAATGTTTCTACGCATGCTGATAACACTCATATCTTTTTACTAGTTTCAGTTTCTTAATAGTTCAATCAAATTCAGTAGCATTGAAGGCATCTCTGTTAAAGGCATCTCTCATCTCTCAAATCCAGCCGACGCTGCGGTCTGATCCCGATCGGGGCAGACTGTAGCACCTCCGCTCCACTGAGATCGAACCCCTTCCACTGCTCTACCTACTCATTATCTTCATTGTGCAGTAAGCTAGTGCAGTGGCTACTGATTTAGGAGCATCAAGGGGAAACAAAGAAAGTTGAGCTGTAGGGATGGTAAGGCGCTGGATATGATTTCAGCATGATCGTACTCTTCACCAACCGTATTGTTTTAATCTAACCTGTCTCCAATGACGTGAATGAGTTATTAGATTTCCCAGCAGCAGCAATCAGTGAAAGATTCAGCGAGTTTTCCATAAACACTTTGTTTCGATCCTCTTTATCATACTTCATTGTAAAGCAAAAACTGTTCTAACACGAGCACATTATATGAGATCAAGAGAATGTGAATTAAGAAGATTTGATTCTATTTTCAAGAAGAAAAAATAAAAGATATTGCTCTACGTTGCGTAAGTGGAATTCAGAGAATAATTGCGGTACCCTACTTTTTTATTCAAAGGTTATCGGATAGATCTGAAATCATCCCATAAAAGGCGGAGTAATGGCAGGAGCCGGCCTTCGGCCCTTGAAGTGTGATGTACCCTCGGGATTTCTCTGGAGAAGCTAAGCATCATTATAAGAGATACCGGTGAGGCTTTGGGAACTCCTGGGCCGTCGCCAACAGCTCTGACTATCCTAGGGCGAAAATCATAGATGTTTGGCATTCTTTTTGAAGAAGACTTGACCTCAGTGGGTCATAACCTTTTTCAAAACAATCCCATAAAAATGACGACAGAGCAATGGATATCTGCGTAATGTAAATTTAAGGTAGCTAGCTCTACAAAATAGTACGGTCGTCAAAAGACTTCGTTACATTTTTGTATCAACAAACAGCGTCTACATATTTTTGAGGCACTCCAAGTTTGGCTTTTGAATCCGACCATGTTCGAATTTAATCATTGAAAGTATCAGGCTGTCCCATAAGTTCCGTCCGTTTTAAATTTCAACCGCAATAAATCATGAACTTCTTGATCCTAGATAGGTTCCAAGGTACCGTTCGATAGAGCAAATCAAGCTCTACAAGATGGCTATCTCGCTTTTGCATCAGCTCTGATCCATCTCGAGTTTCAAGGAGAAAACTTAAAAGATCCAACTGCCCGAAAAATCGAGAAAAAATCATAACTCCGTTCAAAAAAATTCTGTAAAAATTCTAACTTGCTCGCGTAAACAGTATCCATATAACACATTTATATACGCCATTGCCGTGTTTTTTCCTTGGCTAGAAATCAAGAAAATGAAGATTTTCACGCTTTTGCCAAAGTGGTGCTGTGATGTCCCTACATAGATAGTTGTATACTACTAGCCTGTAAAAGTGCAAACATAAATTTTCAGCTGTCTACAAGCTTTGGTTCTCGAGAAATATCGAATACAGCTTGCCTTAGTTGGATGCCTTACGCTAAAATCCATATTTCTCGAAAGCTAGTGCCTGTAGAGAACTGAAAATTTACATTTGTACTTCTACAGGCTAGTAGTATACAATTATCTATGTAGGGACATCACAGCACCACTTTGGCAAAAGCGTGAAAACCTTCATTTTCTTGATTTCTAGCCAAGGAAAAAACACGGCAATGGCGTATATAAATGTGTTATATGGATACTGTTTACGCGAGCAAGTTAGAATTTTTACAGAATTTTTTTGAACGGAGTTATGATTTTTTCTCGATTTTTCGGGCAGTTGGATCTTTTTAGTTTTCGCCTTAAAACTCGAGATGGATCAGAGCTGATGCAAAGGCGAGATAGCCTTCTTGTAGAGCTTGATTTGCTCTATCGAACGGTACCTTGAAACCTATCTAGGAACATGAAGTTCTAATTTATTGCGATTGAAATCCAAAGCGGACGGAACTTATGGGACAACCTGATATATGCTCGAAATAAAAAAATTTTCGCATATTGTCATTTCGCGTATTGATCAATTGCAATGGACTTCATTGCTCTGGCTCGCCTTTTCTGATCAGACAGTTCTACCCTTTTCTTTTGCACTTTTCTTCAGGTGCACTTGCTTCGCAAAATTTTGCAGAAATGCAAAAGTCCGCACAGACATTCTATTTGCGAATTGGTCAATACTCATAGACAGAAAATCAAAAATGAGCAGAGTTACTGTTATTAGCAACAGTTTTTTGCACAAATATGACTTCTAATCCGCTTTATGTAATTATAGACACACGAGGAAGGCTTAGAACGGAAAAACATGGAAAATTGTCAGTTCAAATCGTTAACTACAAATCAATTATTGGTTCATGTAGACAGAGCTATAGCCAAAGGTCAAAGTTTGCCTGCTTCTCCCTCATTCCAAATGATATTTTCATAAGCTGAAAATTGCCTTGGAATACCAGGGGAATCATAGTCAAAGAGTCCATCAAACTTTTTTGCAGTTTACATACAGGGTGTCCCAAAAGAATGTGCTTACTGTTTAATTGTTAATGACTCTATTGTAATGAAGTTTTCGAGAAGCTTCAGGTACCGTTTTGTAGAGAGAGGTTGAACTTAGACTTACAGTATGGAGCAAATCATCTCTCCCTCTTCACTACTGTAGGATTACGGTAGGAAATTCAAGCATATGGTGTCACTGCAAAAAAGCTGCCGTTTCAAAAATTTTCAAAAAAAAGTGAAATTTTGTGTGATAGGATTTTCATTGACACTGAGTTCGATACTCAACTACGTACAAAGTCGCAAAACTTTTCAAACGGTGTAAACCCACTTTTAAGGAGCATTGAAAAACGGCAGCTACTGCTTACCTCGAGCTTCATATTTGGAATCAGCAACTCTACTTAGCCCAGTGTGAAATTTTTAACTTAAACTTTTTAGGCTGTTTTGTTTTCTGAGGCAAGATGTGACCTTTCATGGCTCAAAACTCTCTTTGAAGTTTCTACCGTAATTCTACAGTAACGAAAAAAGAAGGATGATTCGTTTTATACTGTAAATCTAAGTTGAAGCTAGCTCTACAAAATGGTGCCTAAAGCTTCTCTAAAGACTTCATTATAAGAAAGTTATCAACAATCAAACAGTAGGCACATTTTTGGGACACTTTTCTTTTTGAGACAAAAAAGCAAAGGGGGTATCGTCGTTTTTAAGTCCGGAAAGACGCAAAAATTGTGAAGTTTTTTTTGTCGTCTCGTTATTCGAGGGGTTTTTTTACGTTTAGAATTTAGAGTCAAACGGGACTTCGTTGCATTTTCCAAAAGCCACCTCGTGCCGAGCCCTGTTGTCGTGTCATTACACCATCGTGAGCTTTTGATAAGCAGTTTATCACAATTAGAATTATGTACTCACAAGTTATAGAAGTGTGATTATTGGCCTTTTGACTCATTAATGTATTATCTCTGAGAGAAAGATTTTACGTGCTTGTGTAATATTTCGCATGATTCACTTCTCTAAATAGACTGATAAGAAGAAGACGGTAACATTACTAATCAATGAAAAAGCTGTGTTTGACTTTTGTCTGGATTATATGGGTGTGGTGCAAAGAAAACGATGGCAATTGTCACCCGCTACTGCCAACGCATGGAAGTGCACTATTTTCTTACAAAACGCAAATTTTAGACACAATGAAAATGAGAAGAGTTAACATAAATGCTATCTAATCTAATATATAAAGAATCGTTAGCTCAATTCAAAAACCTGCAAATAGCGGGAAACCGCGGCGGGGTCCCGAAGCGAACGCTCTTGCAATTAACACCTTCAGACTACTAGTACACTAGTACTAGATCAGTTTTGATCGCAACATATGTGCAAATTGATACTACTGCAAGAAAAAACGTGAAATAGACAAAGTCCTTTGAAGCTTTTCTTTTCGCCGATTTTAACTTATTTTTGCAACTCATATTTTAGCCAACAAGATAAAATCAACTCTTTAGTCTGATCAAAAGCATAAGAAAGGAAAATCTCCAAATTTTCGAGTACAGATAGTCAAACATGAGGGTAAGAGATGTGCTGTTTATTGACATTTGCAAGGGCTCGGCGGTGCTGGCACCATTGAAATTTCAAAACGAAGTCCCCTTTGATTTTTGCAAAATTTTACGAAGTCCTCCTTGATTCTAAACCCTAAATGTAGAAAACTCTGAAGTAACGGAACGTCGACTAAAGAAACGTCGCAATTTTCGTGTCTTTTCGGCCACAAAAACAATATTTCCTTTGTTTTTTTTTTCCCAAAACGACATCCGGTTTGACCCGCTGCCAGTTGGGCCAAGCACTGATACCCATTAGCTGTCGTTGCTCTTGCTCGATACGCGAATTGTATGCTCCTCATATCGTAACTGTTTGAGCTTGAAAAAGTAAGACTGATGACAAAATCTCGAAATGTTGATTGAATAAATAAACTTCATACTGAAGACTACTATATTTAAGTACTTGTCACAAAATCGTTCTTTAGACGAATTGTATCAAAAATTTTCTACGTTACAGCTACAGTATAGAAGAGCTACGAGTGCTTTTATATGGTTTAAACAACTCATATTCCATCTCAGATGGTTAGTCATTTGGTCAATTTTAAAAGCTAAGCAAAGCAAGTAAAGCGCAAAATTTTCAATTTCACAAATCAAAACAATTTTTGCTAAAGGATGTGTTGATTTTACCTTTTGTGCTGACCTAACATTTGCAGCTAATCTAAGCTATGCGTAATATTTGAAAACTAGAGGAAGAAGCTCTACTAATGATCTCAAAAGCAGATCCCCAAGGAAAGGGCCATGAAGTCGTCCTCGTAAGTTGAAAATTGCCAAAAAGTGTTTATCCAAGTCGACAATACCATTAGTTGTAGATATCGCTTAAGAACAAATAAATGTAATGCTTTGTTTTTGACTCGGTTGAAAGAAAATCATGCAAAAATGCACAAATTTTCGAAACTTTAAGTTCGCCGTTGCGTTGGCCAACCTTGTCTACCATTACGATAAATATAAATATATATATATATATATTAGGTTGAACCGAAAGTTCTGTCGCACCATCTTCAAAAAATCATAACTTCCTTCCCTCACGACCATTTTGCGCAATTCAAATTTTGTCTGAAAGCGAAAAGCATGTAGTTTCCAAAAGTCCTCTGGTAACTTTCCAACATGCTCAGGTTGCAGAGATAAAAATGAAAGAACGAGATCATCCGAAATTCGGAATTTTTAAGCAAGAATTCTAGAAATTCAGAAACAGTGCGATAAAATCCAGAAAAGCCATTATCCTAATTTCTCTTACATTTGATTACTATCTGAGTTAAGTTTGTGCTGATCGAGCTCTTCTTTCAAAAGTTATGATTTTTTGAAAAAAATGCCGAAAAATCAATTTCTTAGGAATTCTTAGGAAAGTGATTTTTCGGCATTTTTCTTTCAAAAAATCTTAACTTTTGAAAGAAGAGCTCGATCAGCCCAAACTTAACTCATTTAGTAATCAAATATAAGAAAAATTAGGATAATGGCTTTTCTGGATTTTATCGCGCAGTTTCTAGATTTTTAGAATTTTTGCTCAAAAATTCCGAATTTCGGATGTTTTCGTTCTTTCATTTTTATCTCTGCCATGTGAGATGCTGAAAGCTCCCCAGAGAGCATTTGGAAACCACATGTTTTACGCTTTCTAATAAAATTTAGATTGCTTAAAACGTTTGTGATGCAAAGAAGTTATGATTTTTTGAAAATGGTGCGAACGAACTTTCGGGACAACCTAATATAATCAGTGGCGTACCCAGGATTTCGGCTCGGGGGGGGGGGGGGCGACAAAAAAATTTTTTCTAAAGAAGGTGCGTGGCGTTAGGCACGCACTCCGAAAAAATTTTTGGGATGCTTCTCAAAATTTTTGCAGGTCCCCGACCCCTAAAATCTGGAAAAAGGGTTTTATAAGGCTAAAATGAATTTTTTAAAAGTTTTAAAAATTATTTTAATTATTTACAAATGCAAACAAGTCATTTGCACAATTTTATAACCCATGTAAGTAACTTTCAAAAATTTCGCGACCCGTTCTCGGTAGGGGGACGCGCGCCCCCCCCCCCCCGCCCCCCCCCCTTCGGTACGCCACTGATATATTATATACAGGGTGTCCCAAAAAAATGTTAACACTGTTTGATCGTTAATAACTCCCTTGCTTTCAAGTCTTTCGCCGAGCTTTATTTACCAGTCTGTAGAGCGAGGATAAACTTAGATTTGAGCTTATCGAGCGAATCATCTAACGCTCCTCGTTACTGTAGAATTACGGTAGGAAATTCCAGCATGTGGAACCGTCATGAAATATGCCCTCTGACAAAATTTTTTTCAAAAAATCTGAAAAACCGTGTACTAGGGTTTTCGCGCACGCTGATTTTACTACACAACTTTTTGCGAGTGTTTTCAGCTTTTTGACGGTGTAATCACATTTTTGACACATGCTGGGAAGTCAGTTATTATGCTTACCTAGGATAACTTTGAAAAGAAGTATCATAATGAAATGAAAATTTCATATCCAAAATCAGCGGCTTTCATTACCATAGTACAAGAGATTTTGGCTTGTTTGGCTCTGTTTCAAAGCAGAAAATAAGCTTCAATAGTCTAAAATCTTTGTCAAATTTCCTACCGTAATTCTACAGTAACGAGGAAGGTTAGATGATTTGCTCGATACTGTAAATCTAAGTTTATCCTCGCTCTACAAAATGGTACCTGAAGCTCGGCGAAAGACTTGAAAGCAAGGGGAGTTATTAAAGATCAAACAGTGTTAACATTTTTGGGACACCCTGTATATAGGGTGTCCCAAAAAAATGTGCACGTTTGATTGTAAATAACTCTTTTGTAGTGAAGTGTTTCGAGAAGCTTTAGGTACCATTTTTGTAGAGCGAGGTTCAACTTAGATTTACAGTGTAGAGCGGATCGCCGATCTCTCATTTTTACTGTAGGATTACGGCAGAAACTTTGAAGAGGGTTTTGAGCCATGAAAGGCCATATTTTGTTCCAAAAAGAAGCCAAAAGAAACTGAAAACTTTTACACTGGGCTAACTGGAGTTGCTGATTCTAATTGTGAAGTTTGCAACTTTTCGTAATGCTTCATTAAAAAGTTATGCGAGGTAATCAGTAGCAGACGTTTTGTAAGTGTTCCTAAAAAGTGCAATTACACCGTTTAGAAAGCTTCTCAACCTTGTAAAGAGTTGGATATTGAACTCAGGGTCCATAAAAACCCTATTACACAATTTTCCACGTTTTGAAATTTTTTGAAACGGCCGCTTTTTTCACAGTGACACCATATGTTTGAAGTTTCTACCTTACTCCTACAGTAAGAATGAGCGATCGGCGATTCGCTCTACACTGTAGATCTAATGTAAGTTGAACCTCTCCCTACAAAATGGTACCTAAAGCTTCTCGAAACACTTCACTACAAGAGAGTTATTTACAATCAAACAGTGTGCACATTTTTTTCGGACACCATGTATATATATGTAATGACTGTTGCAAAGCATCCAGCAATTGTGTGATTTTTGGGGGAATGAAATAGAAAAGCCATTTTTACGAGCAGCACTCTTCTCTAAAAAACTAGTCAGGCTTATATGACAGATGCTCTACGAAAAATTCTTCCAACAGCACCAATGAGGAATTTCTGTTTACAATCTTTAATATGTCCTGGTCAAAAATGTCGCGCGCCTCGTTACGGAGAAATATTTACGTTAGAAAGTCTCCTTACATGCGATGCCTTTTCGCCAATTAGCTCCGTCATCGGTGCTCTCGTGGCGGACTGGGCTGATTGTGGGTCCGCTCTCAGATTGATTCCGATTGGGTCCGCTCTCAGATTGAGCCATTGATTCTGGCCAACCTTGTCCATCATTACGATACATTTCAAGCCTACAACTAAGGCTTAGGCTAATTCAAAGAAGTTCCGAGAGATGATGAGATTTATTTCATATAAAAGCAAATACGAAAATGAACTTAGACACAAAAGATGCAAGACAAATTCACTGTAGAATGCTTTTGATATTGACGTTTACGCTAATCGCTAGGCCTGCCCTGTAAAGCTGATTTAAATGTGCCTTATCTATCAAGTGATTCTTTGGACGATTTTACAGACATTTCCACGATAGCGGTAACGTTTGTTTCTTCCAACAAATTTGCACATAGTCTAAGGAAGAAACAGCACATTTATTTATTTTATATTTTTAACACATATGCGTGTAGTTGTGGAAACTGAAACGGTAACGTACTCCCATGTTGACTTTTTCGCTTCGCTTTCTCGATGCCAATATATGTCTTTCACGATATATCAAATGTTCGCATAGTTAGCTGATCCCAGCAGTTCAAACATTTTGTTCAACAATGTATCGCACAGATTTGTTTGAGAAATATCGAAGCGCTAAAATAACCTTAAACTACTGATTAAAAATGTTACGAGTATTTTTCTCCGAAAAGCACGCTGAATAGTTTTTGATACAGATGGGGAGTTCCATTTTCTGAACTCTGAAAAAAAATGAGCCTTTTTTCAAAGACTAAGGTACCGGAGCAATTAACAATAGATTTCGCTTCAACTTCTTGACCCAAAGTTCATAAAAAGGATTCTTATCAGTTTTCTAAGTCTGCGCTTTTTGTAGTACTTCTTGTAATCAGCATGTCAAATAGCATCTGTCCATATTTTTAGCAGATTCTGAGGTTTTAAATTTTGGGTCAGTGGAATGTCCACTGGAAACATAACTGACTCAGTTCTGCAGGCCAGTTGAGCCCGATAAAGTGATTTTGGCTAGGCTTTTAATCCCATCAATAATTATTCAAAGTGAATTTCTAGTACCACGAGAATGTAGTGGATTGTGATCAAAATGAGCTTTTTAAATCACTTATCAAAAAAAATTTGCACGTGTTTGGGAATGACCATTACACATAAACAGCTCTCCATCTAGAAACTTCAGGATTTCGCTTAGATTCGATCTAGGGCTATTTGATATGCTTATCAAAAGTGATCCTCATCCTCTGTGGTAAAGTCTCTCGATCCTGCTCACGGTAAGTATAACATGATAATAGTAGTGTGACACACCTCTTGCTTGAGCCTGAAGATGGGTCAGACCTTCGTGCCTTTGATGCATGCATGCCGGGGCCCGGCATGAGCTTGTTTTTAGGCTTCTTGAAAACGAAGTCTCCTTGACTTTCGCGAAATTTTGCGAAGTCCCCTTTTATTCTCAGGTCTGTACCTAAAAAACACTCAAAAAACGAAACATCGACTAAAGAGAACGTCAATTTTTGGCGACAAAAACGTTCCCATTGATTTTTCGCCCCAAAAACGAAGTTCAGTTTGCTTCCATACGATCTGCGTTGGGCCCTGTGCATGTACAGCATTTGGTCTATCAGAACTACCAGCGGCCACTACGAGCAGCTGTCAGAAATTTTTAGGAGTCTCACAACCGCTCCTGTTCTCATTAAACGCTTCTTATCATGGAGGTCGCCATGGAATTTCTGCTTTCCGCTCTTTTTCGTAGGGCAACGCTGTCTAATGTAAACTTTGTGCGTTTGTTGGCTTGATAAGGACTAAAAGAAGTAGTTTGTGGTTGAACTGCACGTTTATCTTCTCGCTGTACGTTTTCTAGTCGTTTTCCAGATTTTGATATTGTCCTAGCCGGTATCTTACTGTTAAGAGTTTTGCATTTGGTTCTCTGAGTCAAGCCAAAACTTTTAAAGAACTGGGTGAACCGGAAGTAAAGGAGCACACTCATTTTGTCAACAATTTCAAATATTTCTTCCAAAGTAATAAACAAACACTGTAAAAGCTTTCCATAAAACTTCATCTTTCCTCAAACAATTTGCATAGCAGTAAATACAAAGCCCTACCAGTTGCAAAAATTTGCTTTTTCCTACAGGAAAAAAACAGATCATTTGAAAAAGTGGAATGTGGCGCTAGATTTTCGGCTAAAAATCATGCTTTGGTAAATATTTCTTGAAAATGAGAAAGAACTGAGGAAGTTTCGCACGCATGGGTAGTCCGTAGAAAGCTTTTCCCTTATCAATGAAAGTGAGATCTTCGTTACCCTGGAAAAAAATTATTTATCGACAACAATTGTTTGTCTACCATACTGTAGCTTCTCTTCCACCCTAATATCGTTCAAGACATTGAGACAACGTGACCCATATGGTGGGTCATGCAATGACTGCCACGTAGGACTGGCCCACATGGTGGGTCACGGCTCAAATTTTGTTGAAATGATTACAATTATTAGGTGCGTTTATTTTGTGAGGTCTTTTATTTTCTTACCTCAGAGGATACCTTGACGTTCTTGCTGCTTTTTAGAACTTGTGTAGGTATGGATATGGCGATCTGCTTGATTTTAGCTTAAATTTTTGACTTATCCATGATAGTCGTTCCTCCAAAACAGACAAATAAAAAATGCGCGTTGTCATCAACATGTTATTCTGGTGACACTCTTCTTAGTTGTAGTATTGATATATTCAAATGCCTTACTGCGGCGGTGCTGATTGAAGCCTAAAAGTGGATAATCTTGATTTCAAGCACTTACAAAAATTATGAGTCAATGCTCATAATGTTTAAAAGATCCAAGATTAATGAGTCAGTTCTAACAAACTCCTTCTATAAAATTCTGATAGAACCCTTTCCAAATTTGGGCATCTAATTAATTTTCTACCTGAGAAAGGTGCACATATAGTCGTCCTCACCCCACTAATCGGTCGGTGGTCGAATTCGAATTCGAACTGGAGCAGGCCGGCCGCGACAGAGCGCGGCAGGTCGCCCTTCAGCCAGTCGCTTGCACATGAGTTCTTCTCCAGGGCTCGGCACGAGCTGGCACCAGGGAAATTTTCAAAACGAAGTCCCCTTTGGTATTGAAAATTTCGTACGAAGTCCCTTTTGACCTGTTTTGAAAACCCGCCATCATTTTTATATTATGTAAAAAATGTAGTAGTGTTTTCATGCATTTCTGATTTCATGAAAGAACTTTTCACAGCTTTCTGAGCTTTTTAAGTGGTCGAATCACATCTTGAGAAGCAGAAAAAGCCGATTTTTCGACTGCGGAGCGGACCGAGTGGTTTTCAAATTGCTATAAAACGCTGAAAAGAGAACATTATGAAACTGTTTCTTCTCCGTATGTAATCTTTTACAGTGTAGATACATTTTATGTAAAAAAGTATGAAAACTTATGTGAGCAAAGAGTCGGTGCCAGCTAATTCAGAAAAAAGTTCGGCACAGCTTTCATTCACATAAGTTTTCATAAATTTTCGGCCCATAGTTTCGGTCCACCAACGCGCACGCACACACCAAATTTGGTGTCATACTATTGCGTTTTGGCTGAAAACAACGCCTTTGTTTGTTGATGGACAACTTACCAATGGCATGCAGGTGGCATGCTGGCGGCATTTTTGCGGCAGTTCTCCGCCTCGGCCCCTGTAGAAACGATATATCCCCTTTGCTTTCCGTCCTAAAAACGATATCCAGCTTGACCCCGTGCCAGCTGTGCTGAGCCCTGTTCTTCTCTTGTTTTCTTCGTTTCTTTGCTATCTCTCGTATTGCGGCAATGTTCGTGATCAGATTTTTAGATTTCTTACCGCTAATTATTGTTTTGTGCAGTTATGTTCATTTGTTTTACATTTTTCCAGGCAAACCGGGAAGGAGGATGCTGCTGGAGATTTTTGGATGAAAAATCTCTTTTCCGATAAGTGACATATACACAAATGTGATTTATTGAACTGTGTCAATCTTCATCAGACTGTGTACTCTAAACTATTTTACGATAGGGCTGAAACTTTTCTCATGAAATGTTTGTTTCAAAGAGTTAGCGGTATGAAATCTGAAAATATATTAAGAACAATGCCGCAATGCGAGAGATAGCAAAGAAACACGAGGAAAATAAGAAAAAAGCTCGTGCAAGCGGTTGGCTGAGAGGCGGCGTCTGCCGCTTGCACGAGCTCGCCAGTCGCCGACTATACTTACTCGTGCTTCACAAATTTTGCATCAACCTAGTAATCACACTGCATTAATTCGATTAGTTTTCAATGAAAGTCTTGTGCAGTTTCACAAGTAGGTACAATATTATAATCTCCTTTGCATCGGTGATCGAGTTCTAGTCGATTCTCTGTGTATCTTGGTACGAGAGCGTGCACTAAATCAATACCTCAAATCATTTGTGTCAGCTGCTCTGTCCATAATAAAAGGTGTATTTAGGATGAATAGAAGAGCACTAATTTTTTTCCTTGTACTCCTTTGTGTTGCAGCCTATAATCGTGAACTTTTAGCACAAGATCAAACTGTGTAGCTCTAGGCGAACAACGACAGCGCTCGAATTTACGGATTATCTATGCGCATGGTTCACACTAGTAAATTTTGAGGGTAGTGTAAGAATGTGTATGCTCTTCTCGCTCCGCCTTAGTGCAAATTACTTTGCCTCAGCGTGGCGCTAGTTACTCCGGAGGGCGTGCAGGAGTTCGTAGCACCTTTCCTCGCACCAAGTTCGCACCAGCATTTGCACCCTGAAGGGATCTAGCACCTCCTCAGACAG
The DNA here is from genome assembly GCA_958299035.1 of Cylicocyclus nassatus. NCBI lineage: Eukaryota > Metazoa > Nematoda > Chromadorea > Rhabditida > Strongylidae > Cylicocyclus > Cylicocyclus nassatus. The sequence goes on from CATQJL010000223.1 coordinate 61,287,456, forward strand.
TAGACGGCATACCTTCGGAGCAGAAATGGCAGAGTTCCCCAGCTGGGAATTGCCACTCGTGCTCGGAGCCCTCCCATATGTGCTCCGGAGACCTCCCATTTATGCTCTGGAGTCCTCCTGTTTTGTGCTCCGGAGACCTCCCATTTTGGACTCCGGAGTCCTCCCATTTTGTGCTGCGGAAGGCTGCCGCGGCATACTGTAACTAGCCCTAATTAAGCTAAAACCCCAATTTTGTCTCTAAACCCCACCCAAATTAGCTCTAGACCAGCGTTGAGCATGGCATATGACCGCCGAATACGACCCCCCCCCGGGTAGGAGTTCAGCGTGACCCACAACCCCGTTCTTTACCCCCTCCCTCTCACCCCTAGCGTTTGTGAATAGAAGATAGAAGAATGAAGTGACAAGACATTTATTAATTAACTGCAAACAATCCCCTGCAAATTGCAAAACAAAACTTAGCAGCTACAAAACGGACAACACCGACAACAGTTGCCGGCAACCTATGGCCGTACCCTAAGCGAAAACATAAGCGAAGTAAGTGTAGTGAGAGATTGCTTGGAAAAACACAGCGCAAAACCTTTTGTCACAAAACCTTTGAGTGCTGATATCTGCATTGCAGCGCAAAACAATGAGGAAACTCGCACAAAGTAGGTCTCGGTTGAGAAATGAGGTACACGATTAATATGAGACAGACATCACAACAGTGAAGAAAAGCAATGATGATGCTACTCAAAGCCACCCCGCTCACCCTGAGTGCACTGCTAGAGAAAACAGCGAAAGCAAACGTCTACCGTTTAGGAAATGAGATACTGACTAATCATCGTGTGATCTTCAGCTTCGCAAAGTGACATCATGGTTAGTGGTTGACTCAATAACAGCGTCCTCGATGAAATGGAACCTGTGGCCGTATTCATCAACGAACCCAGTGGGTTCCGCCACCCACTGGGTTTCAAACTTCTGAAGGGAGCTTTCGTCAAGATATACCTTGCATCAACGAGAACAACATGTGAGTTAAGGGTGCCTTCATACCGCGCCGGCAGCCGCCGCTGGCAGCCCGAGCAGCCGCTGGTAGCCCGTAGCAGCCGCTGGCAGCCCGTGGCCGCCGCTGGCCGCTTTTGTCACAGAAGCCAAAATCATCGAACTCTTACCACTTTGAGTGCGCCCGTCCATCTCTCACGCTTCTTTCTTCTCGCTGCGCTAATGTTCAGTTCCACTTTCACCATTACAGAGTTATTCAAGATATGCACAGAACAAGGATATGATTGAAACAGAACCACACATAAAAAATAACACTGCAGAAATTTAACGCATAAAGTCGCATAATAGTTCAACTGAAACTGAGCACCAAGGGATAACCAATGTACGACAATAAGATAATAACAATATGGACGCAAATATCATATATGAGATCAAATTGCGACAACAGGAAGAAAAAAGCGCAGAAGACTGAAAGCGTGGTCGATTGCACTTAAAATAGTAAGAATTTGATGATTCTGCGCTTCTATGACAAAAGCGGCCAGCGGCGGCTACGGGCTGCTGGCGGCTGCTGTGGGCTGCTACGGGCTGGTGGCGGCTGCTACGGGCTGCCAGCGGCTGCTACGGGCTGCCAGCGGCTGCTACGGGCTGCCAGCGGCGGCTGACGGCGCGGTATGAAGGCACCCCAAAGAAAGATTTCCTGGAATATAGTGGACGCCGACATTCGTTCGCGACGACCGCTCGTTCACGCTGGTGTTCAAGGCACGGCGAGGGCAATTAGGTTTTACGGCGCCTATAGTTACTTACGTAAATTACAAAAGTGTGCAAACGACTTGTCTATACTTGTAATAACGAATATAACCTTCAAAAATACTTGAAAAGTCAAGTTAAAATTTTTGGGGGCTCTATTTTCCTAAAATTTCGAGATGATGGGCCCGGAAAAGTTTTGAGGAGGATTCCGAAGAAATTCTAGTGCTTGGCTAATGCCGCCTTCATTAGGAAAAAATTTTGTCGCCCCACCCTCCGAACAAAATTCCTGGGTTCGCCATTGTCGTGCACCTATTGTTTTCTTTTTGTTTTTGAGAGAATGTAGCCTCTGGCGTCATGATTAATGGAATAGCCATAGCTGCTTCAACTAGACTATTATTTTTTGCAATGAACCTCTGTGCATTTTCGATATCATATTTTCAAGATTGTTGTTTCCTCTTTTTACCAACAGATATAATTTCCGTTCATTCAAACGAAAAGCACATGGCAGCTTGTCATGCTATTACATAGAACTCACATCTACCATGTATCCACCTAAGCCCAGTGGCTTCCAATACTGGTACTGCGTTATATGCTCTACTTATTAGAGCACCATCACTGGATCCATCAAAGTGAACACAACGGACGCAGTGCACACGTTCACAGCTGTAAGGGGAGTTATCGGTAACACCATTCGCTACCAAAGTAGTTCAAAGCTTTTTACCTTTAAAAGGCTTAGCTGTTGCAATAGGATAGGTATGCCCAAACTGTTTGCAGCTAAGCTAACTCTGAGCACGAGAATGTGTCTTTCATAGCTGGAACTTGAAGATAGCAGTATATCCTATCTCTTTCATAAGCTTTCAGCGAAATTGCTATTTTGCGTAATGTCAAAACATTAGAGGTCCTATTTGACAATAAGTTAGAGTTTTGAAAAGATTCAGAGAGTTTAATTTGGCATGCTGTGCATTGTGCACCAAGATGCACGAAGGGTTTTCGCAGAGGATCAAGCGCGGATAACCTTGTTCAGAGATAGTTCCGTCAAACCTTATGCTGTTTCACGCAATGCAGACTTTTGAGTAATGGCAACACCGAATCTAGAAAAAAAAATTGAGTTCTGATAATAAGGAGCAAAAGCCTGATTGTCTTTTGCTATGGGCGGCGCACGTAATTAGATTTCACAGCTTGACAACGAGCTCCAGTGCTTCATTATGCTGTGATGGTGATTTTGACCGTTCGACTCGCGAGAAGTAATGAAAGTTAAAGGCACCGTCCACTCTAAGCGGAGTTTTAGCAGCTTACGATAGTAGAACCCCTATCAAGCCGACGCGGCGCTTTGGTAGCGAAGAGTATGAGGACGCCAAGTCGACAGCGCCCTCTCCAGTAATGTCCGCCCACCCCTGCGCGCCCATCCAATCACCGTTTCGGAGAGGCGGCCTGCGGTTCTTGAGCGAGGACTGTTGAGGTTTTCGTGGATTCTCGACTTCATATTCGCAATTAAGGACATGGTAAGACCCCAGAACGACAAAAAAAGTGAAAATCGAAAATCTGGACGGTGCCTTCAAGCGTAACCATGAGGAAAGCCAAGTGCAGCCACCTGCTTGCACCTTTTAGGTTTGAAGGCATCTACGCCATTTAGTCAAGGTCTTTATACCCGCGCTGATCAGGCAAAACCAAAGAAGTTTGGTAACAATATGAACTTTGCTTGCAAAAACATTGGACATGATGAATGAGTCTTCGAAATGTTCAACTTGTTAACGGCAGACAAAACACACAAGTTCAAAATCAGTTGAACACTTCTTTAAATATACAATCCCCTCTGTATACCCCCTTAATAACGGTCAAGGGATCAAGTGGTATCAATTTTTTAAATGGAATGGTACACTGACTTCCCACAGTTGAAGTTAGAACATCTCGGTCCTTTTTCGATGAAGGGAATCTACTCGGTAGCAATGGGCAATCAAACTCGGTGGTATGCTTATGTCTCTAAGTATTTATTTGAGGCTCCAATGGTATTAGACTGTAATGTTATCCAAATCCTTTTCATATATTATTCTCACAATATTTTAGATATAACTGCTCTATAAGAAACTGTTCAACCTTTTTCGGAAATGCGTGTGTGTTTTGTCTGCGGCTGCTAATTCGAACAATTTAATGACTCAGTCATCATTGCTAATGTTTCTGAAACCAAAGAGTTTATTGTACAAAATCTTGGTTTTTGCACTATCATCGAGGGTATAAAGACCTTGGCTGCGCCGCGTAAGTATTCAGGCTTAAAATGAGCAAAGCAGCTGGCTGGATTCGGCTTTTCTCATGTTCACTTTGACTCTCATTACTTCTCTTAAGTCGAGTGGTCTTACAATTGCGGTATAGCGGAGTTTTGGGAAGCATCTTGTGTCATGCTGTGAGATCTAATCACTCAGACAATCGCAAATGACTTCCGGGAGAAACTGAAGTTCTAAAACTTCCGGGGCGGACGCTTCCATTGGGCCTTATGGGTGGGCCCTGCCCTACCTGGCCCCGCCCTACCTGACAGCTCCAATGAGAGTGTTCCCCCGGAAGTTTTAGAACTTCAGCTTTCCCCGGAAGTCATTTGCGATTGTCTGAGCAACTGCCCGCTTATCGTGAGAGATAGCTTCTGCTCCTTGAAACAAATTCTCATCAGAATCGATGTTGCCATTAACCAAAAAATAACCTGCATTGCATGAAAAAGTAAAACTACTCCTGAACAAGGTTATGCATAATACTGCAACAACTGCTCGCACATCTTGGTGCACAATGCACGGCATGTGCAATTAGGTCCTTTCAATTTCTTCAAAAATCTAACTTATAGATGAACTAGCTGGCTTACCCGGCTCCGCCGTATCCGGACCAAACTTGGCACACATACACTTCGGGCCCCGGCGGGTGTCACAGTCCACTTTTCGTTATCGATCGATGTCGATTTTACCGATTTTTATCGTTTTCTTTGCAGAGTTCACCTACAGGGCTAGGAGTTGGCACAGGGGGGGGGAAGTGAGCATGGGGATTCCGAATACAGTATTAATTTTCAGAATTATCGATTACTTTTATTGATTTTATCGATTTTTTGTAAATTTTGACATGCGAGGCTGGGATTTTGCACAGGGGGTAATCGAGCATGTTGATTACGAACACAATATTAGTTTTCAGGATCGTCCATCACTTTTATCGATTTTATCGATTTTTTTGTAAAGTTTGACCTGCGGGGCTGGGAGTTTGCACAGGGGGTAATCGAGCATGCAGATTACGAATACAATATTAGTTTTCAAGATCGTCCATTACTTTTATCGATTTTATCGATTTTTTGAAAATTTGAGCTAGGGGGCTGGAATTTGGCACAGAGGTGTAATCGAGCATGCTGATCACCCCCTTGGGGATGATCAGCATGCTCGATTACCCCCCTGTGCCAACTCCCAGCCCCCTAACTCAAACTTTGCAAAAAAATCGATAAAATCGATAAAAGTAATCGATAATCCCGAAAACCAATATTGTATTCGGAATCCCCATGCTCGATTACCCCCCTGTGCGAACTCCCAGCCCCGTAGCTCAAACTTTGCAAAAAAATCGATAAAATCGATAAAAGTAATCGATAATCCCGAAAACCAATACTGTATTCGGAATCCCCATGCTCGATTACCCCCCTGTGCCAACTCCCAGCCCCGTAGCTCGAACTTTGCAAAAAAATCGATAAAATCGATAAAAGTAATCGATAATCCTGAAAACCAATATTGTATTCGGAATCCCCATGCTCGATTACCCCTCTGAGCCAATTCCCAGCCCCGTAGGTGAACTCAGCAAAAAAATCGATAAAAATCGATAAAATCGATATCGATCGATGACGAAAAGTAGCCTATGACACCCGCCGGGGCCCGAAGTGTATGTGTGCCATGTTTGGTCCGGATCGGTTCAGAAATGGAATTTTCTATTCGGAACATACGTACATACATACAGACATACATACAGACAGACATACAAACAGACATTCAGCTTTATATATAAGATAAGACCTTTTATCGCTCAATATTGATTAGCAAATAAGTTTCGTCGATAGCTTACGAAGCATGATATACTCCTATCTTTGAGATTCAATTATGAAAGCCATTCTTATTCTGCTCATAGTTGTGATAGCTGCAGCACAGTTTGGACATGCCTATCCGACTGTGACAGCTGAGATTTCTGAAGGTAAACAATTTCGGATTATCTGCTTAAGTTGTTACCGATAACTTCCTTTACGACAGAAGCAGAATTCGAAGAAACACCCGAGATAGCAGGAGATGAGCGCAGTGAGAGAACAAAACGTTGTGCTGTAATCTGCTTTGTATGAAATCAAGAATTAAGGGTTATATGCAACTATCAACTAGTATACATGTTTATTTTAGAAGCATGGAGATCACTTCCACTGTCTCCGTCGCAAGTGCTGATTGTTGGAACGCGGCTAGTTACCCAGCACTTTTTATGTTTGAGTAGTTATAAACGAATTATTGCACACAGAGATTGGACGCTGTTGTGTTCAATTAGGCGTGTTTTTGAGGGTTAACGGATAGTATTAGGTTGGAAACAAAGTTCCCGGACATTTTTAGACAAAATCGGTCATGTCTTGAAATTTAATGCATGTCCATGCAGAAAAATTCGGTCATCTCACTTGCATGTAGCTGAAATTTAAGCAAGTGGGAGGAGCCTGGGATCAATGAGGGCGGAGTTTGCCACTTTTCAATTACCTCGTTTTTCTTGTTGTTTAAGCTCAAATTTGATCCGAACTGTGCATTTAAGTTTGTAAGTATGTGTATTACTATACATTAGAGCATGTGGGGGTTTCATAACATTTATAGAATTTGGAGATCTGGGTTCGAGCAAAAACCTATGCTTTAGGGTTTTCGCTTAAATTTTCACTGAGAACATTGCAAAGGATTGCGTTTACCACTGTTTTGTAGAGATTGCTTTCCTATCCAATGGTGTGCAGCATGACCCATTTAGTGTTTACATCGAAACAAAAACTTTGTCCAAAAGCAATGTCCGACAACTTTCTTTCCAACCTAATAGAAGGAATAAAATTCTTGACTTTAGGGACCACAGCGTCTGTAGCGGCACCCTGTCTTTGAGGGCTATAACTCGCATCTATGCTTAACTAGGTGCCATTATTAGGTTTTAATTGAATTTTTGTTGACCGGAAAAGCTTGGTCAAAGAGAAGTTCATATAAGGCGAGAAGGTGTTAGAATTTGTATGGGCAACGCAGAATCCTTCAAAACTCTATTCAAATTGTGCTTATTTTAGAGAAGCACAACACTTGCAGCTGTTTTTCAACCGTTTGTAACACTGTTCGGATTGCAGTTGTTCCTTTGGTGTTGTCGTTTCTTATCAAGAAAGTAAATCATGAAGTTTTGCACCTGTAGTGGTCACCTTCTCAAAAAATAGTGATTGTTTCAAATTTCTGCAACTAGGCGAATCAAACTTGAGAAGGTCCATTATAATGGATAAGTCTGTTCTCTTGTTCTAAAATGATTTGATTTGCCAACACTCTTTAAAAATTTGTTGTACAAAATGACAAAATCTAAGTAGAAAGGTTTGAGCGCATCTTGAAAATTCCTAATAATTCATAGTAAAGAGAGTCGGTGTTCTCTCTGAACTCTACATCAAAGTTGAAGGCAGCTCTACAGAATAATACCCATAAGCCCACTAGGACGTTAACGCAAGCGGGATATCAATCAAACTATGGGTACATATTTTTGGGTCGGCGTCCTGATATAAAACTTTTGGGTCGGCGTCCTGATATAAAATTGAAGAAGAGTTGTCGTTCAAATAAAGTCTCAGGTATCGAGTGTTATCAGATGGTAGAGTGGAAGAGGTTCCGTTGCCGAAGGGCTTTGCTTACATGGCCAGCTGATATGCTGAGATGCACGACTTGGGGCAGATCGAGCCGAAGCCTATCAAATAACGTTTACTAATTGGATAATTCTGTACGAATCGCACAGTACGATGTTTTCCAAAAACCCTCCCCATCCTTGCCATTTGTATAATGCCAAAACGTTGACTCAATAAAATGTTATATCAATATTTAGATAAACGCATTCGACAAAAAGTAATGCTAGAGATTTTATCCAAGTATGTATTAACCTGATCAACACATCAGAAGAAAGCGCTCTTGAGGTTAGATTCGTAAAAATATGCAATCGCATTGTTTCATTTGTAGATCTAGTTATGTGTTATGTTATTTACCTTATACACAGTCTATTCGCATATATAATTGTTCAAGATGTAATACAACCACATTTTTATTCATAAGAATGATGAGCAGGGAGTTCTCAACAGTCAGGTCCAACCGTAGTTACGCTGCATTGAATTGTTGGATTGATTTCCCCGGTAATGGCGAAAACCCAGTTGCCAGCCGCGTTGCATGTGATTAGATTTGGTGGGAGATCAGCGGTACCGCATCCTCCATTCAGAATGTAGGGGACACCGCCCTGAAAAGATTTACAGTACTTGAAAATGTGAGTATGACAGAAGCACCACGGCAACATTTCCGGGAGCTTTCGCCTACGAAAGAAGGACTGTTGCTGTTTATCTTTCTCCTTTCTTGATTCCAAATATTGAAAGTCCAACCACTTAAAATAGTTAATTCACTAACTTTGACTCTTATAGAGCTTGGGTGGAGGCCATAAAATTGTCTGTCGCTTGATTCTAATAATGGGGGACTTTAATTTTTTGGAAATGGCGTATTCCACATTCTAGCAGAATACGGACACTTTATACATTAATTGGCAATAATACGATTTTAAAGAGAGATGCACTTGTGTTCATTTCACAGCAAGCCAATTCGTTTTCTTTATTTTTTAACCGTTTGGCTTTTTTACATTGATGTGAGCCAATTGATATTCAGACACTCAAAGCCGTCAAAGAGGTTGTCATTGTCAGAGTAAGTGTATTTAACTTTCGATGACCTCGCTTTTACCTTTCTTCCTTCCTTCTCTACTATCTTTCTTTTCGAAACATAGGCTTTGTAACTTCCGCATTCTTTACCATCTCTTTCACGAATTTTTTACGCTTCCAAAGTAGGTCATTTGTATCCACCAAATCTTGCAAGACAGGTCTCTAACGAGGAACGTTCGCCTGTTTAAAGTGGCGATTCGGAAGGTGATGTGCACCTTCGGATAGAGCCCAAAAGGCTGATCTCAAATTTGGCTTCTATATCTGCGAATGGTTTTCCTATAGAAAATGATGGGCGTATTTGTATTTATAATGGAGATGTGGGTCTAAGGAAAATGACGACTGTGAATAACATCATGGATGGGCAACACTCGAAAACCTTAGATGATATCAGATTAGACCTACAACGCTTATTAGGGGCTTTGCTTGAGCCTGCATATTTTTGTGTGAAAATTACCGTAATTTTACGACCACGCAAGGAAATTTGGAAGAAAAGCTCATAACTTTTCCCAGAAGAACGCATCGCAGATATAGAAGGTACACCTGACATCAGCGTTCAAAGCTCTATCCATGGGTGTACATCACCTTCCGAATCACAACTTCGACCAAGCAAACTCTCCTTGTAAAGAGCTGAGGGGGAGGGAGAGAAGGAGGGAGGGAATTGCAGTTCGTTTTATTGGTGAGTCGGATAAAGCTAGGGCAAGAAAGGAATGGAAGAAGTACTTACCACAAATACTTGCACAAGAGTATCTCGATTAGCGTCCGCAAAACAAGTTGCCATTGCTACCTCACAACCATCTACTATAGAAGTTGTGATCACAGCCCGTCCATCACGGTTGAACTCATCTGTTCCAATACTTGCTTGCATCAAAGGACTAGTCACTGAGCAAGTTGTGCATGCTGAAATTTGCTTCACCTCAAGATGTAATGATAGAAATAGAAAGCTTACAAAGGAATTTGCTACAAACAATGTAGTAGGAGACAGTAGGTGCAGAAAGGTGAAAATTTGCTTGCTCAAAATTTCAACTTCGGTGAAACTGCAAAGTTGCTCAAAGAACAGGGTGTTTTGAAGCATGTTTAGCGTATAAATGTTATTCAAGGCTACTCCTATTCTTCGAGATTATCATCTCTCCCAATTTTTCCTCACAGCATGAATGCTTCAGATCTTGATTTTTTCGCAGTTAAGAGCAAATCAAAACATTTGCTCAAAATTGCTGCAAAACAAGGAATAATATCCTCTATTTTTGCAAAGGAGAGAAGATGATATGCATTAAGAAGAAACTGCTTTGCCCTACGCTGACTCTTCTATATGTCTTATGGTTTTACAAGATATATCTTAATGTTAGCAGTTGTAAGACATAGAAACATGAGTTTTTAGCCATGCCAATAATATGATTGTGCATTGGCATGAAAAGAAGTTTGCAAATAAGAAGTGTCCCATTTTTGGACCGATTTTTGGGAGTATTGGAATTTTGGGAAATAGGAAAAAACACAGGGTGTCTAAAAAAATGCGCCTACTTTGATCGTTATCAACTCTCTTGGTATGAAGTCTATTGACAAGTTTCAGGTTTTTTGTAGAGTGGCTTCACCTCAAAATTGCCATTTTAAGCGAGTAACCGTTTTTTCTTCATTTGTTAGATTATGGTTGGAACCTCGCGGGGGGTTTTGCGTCATCAAGGGTCACATTTTACCATTAAAAAAGAGCCAGAGGTGCTGAAAACTCCTACACCAGGTTAATCAGGGTCGCTCATTGTTTCAATTGCCTATTTCACCGGGGCACCATATGCTGCTAGCTCCTACCGTAATCTCACAGTAATGGAGAGAAAATACGTGTTCGAGTCATGCAATCAGTCTAAGTTGGCTCCACAAATTGGTACCTAAACCTTCTCGAAGATTCCATGACAAGGGATTATTAACAATCAAACAGTAAGCACATTTGTTGAGACGTCCTATACATTCAATTAGAGGAAGTAGGGACAGGATAAAACTCTTGATTTTGAAAAAGAAAACAGATTTTTTATACTTACGCATGGGTGGAGTGATGGTCGTAGTGGTAATTGTTGTAGTCGTGGGTGTAGTTGTAGTAGTGGTTGTTGTAGTCGTTGTAGTCGTCGTGGGTGTTGTGGTAGTTGTCGTTGTGGGAGTTGTGGTAGTTGTCGTTGTGGGAGTTGTGGTAGTTGTCGTTGTGGGAGTTGTCGTAGTCGTTGTCGTGGAAGTTGTAGTAGTTGTGGGAGCTGTCGTGGTAGTCGGCACTACTCCAAAGTTCGTTGACGTCGTGGGAGCTAATGTAGTAGGTCTAGCCATCATCGTAGTTGTACGCGGTGTTGTCGTTCGAGGCTTTGTGATCGTAGGAGTGGGACTAAAATTCTTAGATTTTGGAGCCGTAACTTTCCTCTCGCGCTCAATAGTCTTTTCCGTTTTGCATATCTGATCTCTCTGTTGCATTTTAATTAACTTAAAATTGGAAGATGTAACATGACAATGTAAGTCTGTAAGCCAATACTATTAGTTGTCTCATAATATTTTTCCGATTTTACCAAAATTCTAGTCTTCTTTTTTCTTTGCTTTATTGAGTGCAGCTTGGGTCACCGTTCGTTAGAGCAAAGCAAGATCTACAAAATAGTCGCCTAGTATCCACCAGAATTGTATTTGCGCGAAGTTTATAGCTACATGCTGATAATAGTCAGAAATGGAGTTAAGCTTTAACCAATGTTTTTTCCGTTCCAAAACATCCTATAGATATCCCAGTCACCCAAACAGGTACTTGATACATCAGAAATTTCACAGCAGTTCCTTTATATCCTCCTTTAGTAGAAATGAAGAAGGAAATAAGGGTAAGGCAAACTCCCCCTATTTTTCAAGCAAGCAGCTTGCCCGCACCATTGTCGTAGAATGGTCGCCCTCCCACACAGTTCTTTCTGGTAAGGAGCAGCACGAGAGAGGGTCCTTTGGTCGTTGATTTTGAAGAAAAGCAGGTGCGTCTTGAACTCGTAGAACCAGGGTATGTAGTTTATGCATTTAACCTTGTAGGTGCTCTTGCTCTCAACAAATACTATTCTTAATACTGAGCTCGGAAAATAATGAGACAATTGAATAGTTTGCCAAATTGTGAGCAATTGGCCATCCAAAGCTTGAAAAAATTGTGTGTGAATTGAAATTTTGAACGTTAATTGCTAGTAACTGGGAGTTCTTTTATGGGAGGATTTGTGCTCCATAAAAAATTGCTACACCATTATAATAGTTTAGACTCAAAAGTAATGGCGCACATGGAACATAAGTGGAGCGCTAATGCAAGCTAAAAAACTTATACAGTGCTGGCCATAGCTATAAAGCCATCCTAAAAATCACTGTAATTTGCTCCTTCTTGCTCAAAATTGTCTGAAAAATCGCTATTCTGTGTACAAACTAACGTCGTATCATTGACCAGAACGGCTCCCGATTTCATTGAGTTTTCCGGAGAAAAACTGAAAAATTTGAGAAAAGGGGTTCTTAAGGCTGGTCACAGCTAATAGGCTGGCTAATAAATAAATTCGTTTTGACATGCAAATTCAAAGCTTCATAGCAATTTACGTAAAAGCTATTCAGCTAAGATTTTTTGTGAGAAGGTAGCCTCAAGCCTCTTTTTCAAATATTAAATAGTCGAGATTTTCTGTTACCAAAAAATGACAGTCATAACCTTATATGGTCAGACTTCTAAAAAATTGCTTTTTTGAATTTCTAGCTTTCGTTCTCAGCCTACAGTGAGTACACAGGCGAATAATTTGATGACTGGGTACATACAGCCTCTAGCTAGGTGGCGAACCACAATAGAGATTGTGACCTGCTGTTTCCGAATTTCTGCAGTCAAAACTGAGAAAATTTCCAGGCATTTGAGCGTGAAGGTCAAATTTTGGGCATCCCAGATAATTTGAATTTGGCCACCTATGGACATGCAAATGATTGGAAATTCAAAAGTTGTTTAGGTAGCGACTCTACACTTTAGGCCTGACTTCAGTTCGTTTTTTGAAACGTGATTTTTCGAAATTTTGCGGAAAAAATGTGACCATTTCTCTTTCCTTCACCATTCCATTATCAGAGAAATTACTTTTGAGAGAATAGAGTCAACCATCCGATTCTCCTTGATTTGGCCTTTTCAACGGTACCATATATATGCACAAAAACTAATTTGTGACAATTCTACAGACCGCTAAAAACGACCGAACTTATTTTTTAGCCAACCTAATATAAAGCCACCTCTCGTTTCCAATCAGTACAATGTTTTTTGAGGCTGAAATTTTTTGTACATATACAATATCAAAATATAAAACATCTACCACACTTGGAAGCAATCGCCTTTGAAAAGAAGATTCATCCTGCATTTTCTGCTTCAAAATGTATAAAAAGTTATAATGTTTGGAAAAACTGCTTTTTCACCAAAGCCTCAAGCATTTGTTTGACTCGAATGAAGGTCCTAGGCTTCGGCGAGCCTTTGCAATGAATACAGTAAAGGCGCAGGAGTCAACACGGCGTAGTCGCTGGTATTGATATACGAGGCTCAATCTTACTTAGGTGTAAAAGCACTTCTGAAACGCAAATGTCTATTTCTGACGCGCAAAAATTCTCTGTTGGAAGTTGACACCTTGTTTGCATGGTGACGTACTCATGCAGAAGCTGTCAGGGTTTTTACAAAGACGTATTTGCAGCATTGAACTTAGAACGCCTTGTCTGCAGTTCGGTTGTGCGCAATGTATCTTACATGATCAAATTTTACCGCTTTGAACTCCTCTTTAAGTCAAATCTTACGAAACTGTCAGGAATACAAGAATTTTGAACTTTTGAGCGGTTTTCTGCTCGATCGAGAGGTCAGAGTGTGTCACGATCAGGCGAGTGCACCACTCATTTTTGAAAAAAGGCGTCTAAGGCGGAACCAAAATCCTGAGAGTTGCGATGACGTTTAAGCTATGCGCACGAACCTGTCGTTGTACAGGCGACGTGCTGAGCACGTGACAGAACTTTTCGGGCATTAAAACTCAATTTCTGCGGTTCGAAAACTCGTCTACGTGGAGGTGAGGTTGGGGCTCGTTTATCTATATCAGCGAGTACGCTATGTTGACTCCTGCGCTTTCCACCATATTCATTGCAAATTCTTTGCGGAGCCTAGGACCTTCATCCGAGTCAATCAAATACTTGAGAATTCAGTGAAAAGGCAGTTTTTCCAAACACTATAACTTTTCATACATTTGAGCAAAAAATGCAGCATAAATCTTTTTTTCAAAAAGTCGACTGGTTCCAAATGTGATAAATGTTTTAAATTTTGATCTTGTATATGTAGAAAAAATTTCAAGTTCAAAAAACGTAGTACTGACTAGAAATAAGAGGTGGCTTTATAGCTGTGACCAGCCTTAAAAACCCTTTTTTTCTAATTTTTAAATTTTTCTCCGGTTAAAATCAGTGAAATTGAGAGCTGTCCTGGTCAATGGTATAACGTTAGTTTGCACACAGAATAGCGATTTCAGACAATTTTGAGCAAAAGAGAGCAAATTACAGTGATTTTTAGGGTGGCTTTATAGCTATGGTCAACCCTATTCTGCTTCGGTTACATGAAGTTGTTCTGTGCTCCCTGAAAGTGCCCAATTTTACATCAAAATGAATAATATAAACCCTTTCAATGCAGAGAAACAACTCCTTGCAGTGCTGATGATCTTAAAAACCTTGGCCTATTTTCAATAGGGTGACAAAATTTGGTAGTTTTGCTCCAAATTTTTCACAACTCATTACAACTTTGACTACTTTCATCATACTTTAGCAACTGCTCTATAGGAACAATTGTGGAAATATAACGAGTCTTTTCAAAGTTTTTTTTGGAAGTCTAGCTGCCTACAAAACACTTCTTGAAAAGATTCGTCTCGTAACATTATGTGAGAAACAGTCTTGAGAGATCAAGTTTCATAAACGGTAGCTAACTCTTTTGCCTTTTTGGTTCTCGGAGGCTAAAGATATGAAAATGAAGAGCGGCCACACTCGTCACAAAGTTTACTCTCTCCCTCGGGTAAAAATTTCAGATTAAATTTCTGAAATAACTTAAACATCGTGTATTGTTCTTCTGCCAATCAGGTTTGTGGTGGATCTTTATTGACCTTACGTTTCGACTAATATCGTCTTCTTCGGAGGTCTGAAAAGGAATTGCGGTGATATTATCTGTTAGTCTACACGACCAAACGCCTCATAAGACTTCCGTCGTTTGAACCTCGTCTGGGCGCAACGTGCCGAGAAACAATCCAAAATGGACCAACCTCTAATCCACCTTGGAGTCAGTAGGCCGCACGGATGTGACGGACATCACTGAGGTTGCTTAGTGAGTCAAGGAGTATATATACTGTGCGGTTTGAGGTCACATAATGACATAAGAGGCATGAGATCAGGTCAACAAAGATCCACCACAAACCTGGTTGGCAGAACATACACGATATCCGATACAACATGCCCAGGTTTAAAGAAGAGAGTACGTGAAAATAACTTAAACAATTCTCCTATGCCGTAAAGGTTTTTATTGGTGACAGACTTAATTACTGCCTTACGTTTCGGTTGAACACCGTCTTCAAAGGCCTGGAAAGGAGTCAGTGAAAAACCTCTAAAACCTGTAGGGCATAGAAGAATTGTTCAAGTTATAAATTAAATGTCCGGGCTACAAGAAAAGAGGACCTATAGTATAATTTCTGAAAATAACTTTTCTGTTTGATGGCATCAAGCAAAAAGAATATGGTTTTTTTGATTAGGTAGATAAGGTTCTGCAACAACGACTTTCTGATTGCCTCCGTTAACCACAAATCTGGATATGTTCTCAACGTTGATGAGAAGATAACACTTTTCATTTCTTGTAATATTTGGTCATAACGTGAATGATTCGAAATCATCACGGGCGTTGAGTACAATGACAAGAGGTAGAAGTACTAAACAAATCGTTAAAGTTTGAAACCCGTCCCGAACATGCGTGACCTTGAGGAGTGGTTCTAGCTGGTTTCGGGGCCAAACGGAACATCGTATTTTTAGAAGTTTGAAACTGATACGGGAGCAGGTGTTCTCGATAAGGGAAGCCTATTAATACAAAAATGGCCGCATAAGACAAAAGCTCTACAGGAAAGGTTTGGCTGAGAGCAAATCCATTTTTCTTAAATTTTGAGAAAGCACATGTTATGGACCTAAAAAAATGATTTTCTAACTGTGTACCTTGGTCTAGTTGCCATACAGCCACGAGCATGATGCTGATGTCGAAGGAACACATTGAAGATGTACAGGAACAAAATAGATTTAACCAAGCACATTTGATACAGTATGATTTTGGATCAGCGAGAAAGCATTGAGTATGGACAGGGACAGATTCCACGAGGATCACTTTGAGTAACAATATGAGAACTGTATCAAGAGGTTCGCGGTACGAACGCGACAACCACTCGACCTCATCATAAATTCAGGAGAAAGTCTCGCAATAGGCGGTCAAAGTAATCACGTCCTCTAGTGACTTTTAGGTGAATCCAACCCTGCGTCATAATCTGGGTTACCATCCACATATCCTTTATTGAACAGCCGATGCCGCCAGAGAGGTTGAGTCACGCTTACAACCTGAACGTTGGATTTTTAAGTGGCACAAAAATCCCTTTAAGAAATGCTCACCTCATCCTTTTCTCTCATATTTGCAAACCATTGCTGCAGTTTTGGGTAAGTGTCGCTTGGAAAAGTTTCATTGCGAAGATCGATTACATTTGGCTAAAAAAACTTTCATAGAAATTTTGAACAAAGAAATTATCAGACATGTCACCTCATGGCTCCAAATCCATATTCTTTCCATAAATGGGTATGTCATATAATCAGCAAAACCAGCGTCATTACCTAAATATCTGATTTGCGGTTGTAAGCAATCTTTATATTGAAATTATCAAAGGAAATTAGAATCATTTAAAAACCTAGGTGATACTTCACAAAAAGTTCGAATGCTAAGCCATTGCAAACGTTCAAAATAGTTTCAGTTTCTTAAGGCGTTTATAAGCAGGAAAACTTTGGTCAAATGGTTGAAATTGAGTTGTAATAGTCAAGTTGAATTCACCGAAATTATACTCGAAGTTGTGAAAAGGCCAACGAAAGAGATAATAGCTACAACTGAGCCAGTAACTCGGATGGACAAAATAGGTTGCGTATTAATCTTGACGAAACCGTCAGGACTGTGTAGCCTATGTTTGGTTCGAAATAATCTTACGAGATCGAAGGTCGATATTTGAAAGGTCAGTGTTGCAGGATTTGAAAAATCATCAGAATGTTCAAAATTTTTAATTATGAGGGTTTCCGATGAATCGTTGCGATGGATAACGAGACGATACCGTCGTACACCCATAAACTTCAACTTGATAGTTTTTTTTCTAATTTCTAGTTGATCTTTTCTTCAATTTGGATCTGTTCTTTCTCTAAAAATATAACTAAAGTAAAAAATTCACGTCCTGTTAGATTTTGTGCATGCAATGGTTTACTCGCTATCTCTCCGTCGCGGCAATTTCTTGAAAACCCTCTCAATGGAAGTAATTTTCAAACGTTTGATGGTTCAAGTTCTTGTGCTGGCTTTCAAATATCGATATCCACTCTCGTAAAAATCATTTTGAACCAAGTACAAAGTTCTGACGGTTTTGTCAAAATTAATACGACGCAACCCGTGTTTTCCACCGGGCTCAACCTGTATTGCTGAAATTGCTAAATTTGAAGGATTATCTCACTAGAGATACTTTGGGCAATTTTGTTGATGATGATATGTTAGCTTGAAGTTTTTTCGGTTTGCATTATTTCAAAATTCAAAATACAATAACTTTTTTGAAAACAACTCTGTTCAATATTCTCAATTTTTTATTGAATTTCTTGGTTATCAGAAAAATACGTAAGTATACAAACTCAAGTCATTTTTTTTGTACTCTTATCCTTTTCTGTCTAGTGGCAGGAACGAAAATAAATTGAATACTCTTGAGTTTCGTTATTTTTACAATTTGTTCATTTTCTTATTAGAGAGCGCGATATGGAGATTTTCTTGCAATAAGACATTTCTTAGGTGAGACCGTGTTTGAGCCACCTGGGATCTTAGGCCAATATCGCCTGACTAGGGATGCTATCAAAATTTGATTTGCATTAGAAAGAGAAGAAATTGCTCCCCAATGCCACAGATAGTACCGCGTTCAAGACGACTTTTTAGAGCGGTTTTCCAAACAAAAGGCAACAAATATTATGCGTCTTAATACTAAAAAAACTCAAGAGAAAAACAACAAAGAGACGATGTATCTGTGCCTTGCTCTGACTTGAATTTTGTATGTAAGAGGAGACTCCGCTTACAATAATTCTTCCAAGTTGTTCTTTGGAAGCATCTATACAAGAAGGCGAATTGCATTGAACAAGTGCGGATCACTACTTTTCCTTTCATAATTGAAACGAACCACCGAAGTATGTTTCGTTGAGCGCTCGTTCTGCTACCTCGAGAGCTTCATGCACAGCTCTACGAGCTGGTTCCTGCTCCGATGATGCTCTTTGTCCGTCAATTATAGCTCGAACTGCTGCTGGCATCTACAAGCAAATTGATATCTATTAAGTGAATCAAGTGTGATTGTACCTTTGCTTCTATGTTTCCAGCAATCATCCTCTGTTTTGCTCTCAGATAGGGATCCTCTGGAAGGATGAGTACCTCAGGTCTACTCCAATCAAGATATTCACAAATTAGCGCTGAGTCAGTGATAATCTGTAAAAGCAAATTAAGGGGTTCGATTCCTTTGATAATGGAAGGGATATGCGTTCCTTACCTTGCCATTATCCTCCAGAACTGGCACTCTTTCATCAGGATTCTTTTCCTTGAGGAATGATGGTTTATCGGAAAGATTTACGTTTACAACCTCAGCGCTGAAAATGCAGATTTTGATCATAAGATAACTCTAAATAACCGAAACATCCTTCGAATAACCATAATTTTCACCTGATGTTCTTTTTGGCTAGATATATCAAAACTCGTTCACACCAAGGGCAAAAACGCATGGCGTACAGTCGCAAAGGAAGAGATGGTTTTTTGAGTTGGTCACCTAAAAAGTTAAGATTTATAGATAGGCAGGAACAAAACAATGATTTTTTTTAGAAAATATTTATCTAAAATTCAGCAATGTGGCATCCGAGACCTGTTTTTCGTTTTTGCGCAATCAATGAGAAACTAAGCATTTTCATAAGAGAATTGTATGAAACATGCTCTCACCTCCTCGAAGCGACTTTCTTTCCAAGCCGATGATTTCCGGAGAAACAGACATTGGCAGCAGGAATAAGACAAGACAAACTATGGCGCCAAGCATCGTCGAGTGAAACCACTAAAATGCACATCGGCAAGGTCAACTCTTGATTTTCTGTCCAAAACATTCTTATCGAGTCATTAACCCCATTTTATTCTATTCCTTACTAACCGTATCAACAAGAGCGCATTCGCTCAAACTGACACATTTGTTGCGTTGACGGTTGTGTTGTATAGCAGGTTCGCCAAAATCAATTAAACTCAATAAATTGAAATACATGCTTTCTGGGGATCCTTGGCAAAATCTTTTCATCTTAGCGATTCCACACAGTGCCCTTCGAGCTCCTACCTCTATGAAATTTTACGAGAGCGTTTTATTAATCAAGATCCGCTTCTAGTCTACAATTGGAAAGAGATTAGCCGCTGTGAGTAGATCGTAGGTTATTAATGGGATGAATATTGTTTCTTATTCTCCCTGCCAAAACGGTAAAACGCGATATCGCCAAACCAGAGGATAATCACTACAGTATTAGGTTGATATATCTCAGTCAATAAGTCACAAATTCGTTTTATTGTATATTAGAGAAAAAATCTTGTTTTCTTTGATCTATATGAACTTTGTGACAAATCGCAACGATACAAGCTGACCAAGACGAATACCCAGAAAGTGGTTTCTTCTCAAATTTGATAAATCAAATTGCTAAAACGCTACCAAAATCTAGTTTCAGTCTCGATTCTGGTTTTGTAATTTGCTTTGCGCAAGTGCGTGTTGATTGGTAATCTCTACATTTTAAATGAAAACTTTGATGTGTTTGGTAGGATACGACGTTCACCATTCTTATGAAAAGTATGTGATTTAATTCGAAAAGTTTTTTCAAAATGATATCATGTATACTTTACAGAGAGAAGTGAAAGGTCTCGACAAGTACGATATTGTGGGTCCGATACTGCAGCTAGCTATTTTTTAAAATGAGACAAATTCTTGTCAGAAAACGAACAGAATTGCTAGAAGTGACAAGAGGAGAAGATGGGCTTTATGTAGTTTACAGAAGCATAATAAAGTTTCTGCAGCATGGAACTTGCATAACAAGGTCCTTCACATTTCTTGAGTTGATCTTAACCTGCAGAAAGAGAACATATAGGAAAGCAGGAATCTCAAGTAGGCGACATTAGTAGACATTACAATCTGATTTGAAACTGTGACCTTCATGGATTGAATAGCAACGCCTTCCTCAATTACAGTTTTTACCTCCCACTTTGCATCTCGTGCCATATAGAGTACCAAAACTTTATACCCGAAAAGTTATAAAATTTGAGTATCTATTCATTTCTTTCTCAAATCAATTTTATTTCAATCAAATGGAATCTATAATGAGCTCAAGTGTCTGTCATTAGCTTACAAGACTCTGATTGAAAAAGAAATCAAGAGAGCTACCTTTTTTCCAGATAAAGGTTATATTAGGTCGGTTCAAAAGTTTTTTTCGTTATTTGACTTTTTCTCGAACGTACAAAATGACGGTGATTGAATGGCTAAAAAACTATTCTACGCAGCTCTCTTCTACTTTATAGCAGTCATTTTCCTTTGCTGGCAACTCTTATGGTCACTGAAATAATCGCCGAAATTTCCAACTCATTTTTTTTTCACCATGTCCAACTTTGGCTTCTAAGAACCTTCATTTTGAAATTTTGGGAAAGCTTTGATAGCACTAAGATAGCGTAAAGAAATTGCGATCCAATGCAATTCTTTGGCATCTCCAACTGGCTTCTCTGAATTTTTCAAAATAAGCTTTTATACTTTTGCGAACTCGCAAAACACACAAACGCTGCAAACACTAACAAATTTTCCGCTTGAAATTTTGAAAATCGGCTATGATCACGCACTATTTTTACAGAATGAATGAGCGTTTACTGCTTTGAAATGTCAAAATTCGCATTTTACGTGTACAATCTGAGGCGAGTTCAAAATGAAGAATAATGATGGTTTTATTAGCATGTAAAAAAAACAAGAACCTGCATCGAAGGACACCTTGATTGTGAGCCGTTTGATGTTTTATGAATTTTGGAGGACCGAAAGTGGAATTTGAAAGCATCAAAAACAAAATTTCAGAAATTCTGAAGCATTACTAACTGCCAAAAAATGCTTTGCACTGCACTTTATTCACCCTATTTGACTGTTATCGAAGTTCTTCCAAAAGTTTGAAAGGAAAGTTTGGAGAGATCACCAAGATTGGATATGGTAACAACCATGGCTTCGAATTTTTGTCGATTATCTCAGTGACCACAGGAGTAAGGGTGTCTTCATACCGCGCCGGCAGCCGCTGGTTCATCAAATTCTTACTATTTTAAATGCAACCGCCCACGTTTTCCATCTTCCGTGCTTATACAGGGTGTCCCAAAAAAATGTACCTACTGTTTGATTGTAAATAACTCTCTTGTAATGAAGTGTTTCGAGAAGCTTCAGGTACCATTTTGTAGAGCGAGGTTAAACTTAGATTTACAGTATAAAGCGAAACACCTATCGCCCTTCATTACTGTAGGATTACGTTAAGAACTTTCAGCATATTGAACCAATGTGAAATAGATCACCTAACAAAAGTTTTTTCAAAATATTTGAAAAATTGTGTACTAGGGTTTTCGCGCATGCTGATTCTACCTAGCAACTTTTTACGAGTGTTTTCAGCTTTTTAACGGCGCAATTATATACATTTCTGACAAATGCTGGGAATTGAGTTATTACGATTTACCGGGGATGACTTTGGAAAGGAGCATCACAGTAAAGTGAAAACTTTATATTCAAAATCAGCGGCTCCCATTACCGTAGTATAAGAGTTTTTAACTTGTTTGGTTTCGTTCTGAGACAGAATATAGCCTTCAATAGCCTAAAATCCTTGTCGAAGTTCGTACCGTAATCCTACAGTAATGAAGAGCGATAGAGTTTCGCCGCAAATCTAAGTTTAACCTCGCTCTAACGGTACCTAAAGCTTCTCGAAACACCTCATTACAAGAGAGTTATTTACAAACAAACAGTAGGCACATTTTTTTGGGACACCCTGTATAAGCACGGAAGATGGAAAACGTGGGCGGTTGCATTTTTATTTTTCATATTTGTGCCCATTGTTGTTATTAACTCAATGCCGTACATAGGTTATCCTATTGGTTCAGTTTCCCTCTCGCAGTCAAACCATATCTCGCCTAAGTTTCTTCGCGGTGTGATTTTTTCTGACTTTGGATGAGTCCCTTTTCTGTAGTGTTTATTTTTTTTATGAATGTCTGCTTCAATCATATCCTTGGCCGGTGCTTATCTAGAAAAAGTCCAAAGTGCCGCTACGCGGCACTTTGGACTTGTAAGTTAATGAAATCGAGTTGATAGGCGATAAGTTTTTGTAGTCCCAGTAGTGTGTAGACAGCTGTTTGGAATCGTGTGGCACTTCGTCGCAATATAGTTTCATCCTTCTTGTAATTTGAAGTAGAATTCGATCAGATTGTGTTTCTTATTGAGCAAAGTGCAACTGTTGAAAAGATTTCGAAATGTTTACAGGCATGTCCCGGCAGATTCGCGCCTTGGGAGATATTGCTATGATGGGGTTTCTGGTCATCCCACTGACCTCCAGGCGCAGTCCGGCTAGTTGATGTTCCCCCTGGGCCGAGAAAATAGCCCTTGATCCGGCTCGCGCTCGAACGACTTCGCTTACCGTTCGGCGCGAGACCCCACGACCTCCTCTCCCGCATTGTGCATGCTATCCAAGGCACAAATTACAGGCAGCAGGATCTTCGTGCCAGGCCTCCCAATTGAAATTCTCGTCCGAGCTGCCTTTTGGAAGTTGGGTAAACGCCCGAAAAAGGTCTTTTCACCCGTTTCAAAGCGCAAATTCGGGGTCGGGTCGAAAAGCCCAAAACATGCAAAGAGATGGAAATGCAAAATCAGCCGGGACTGCCTTTACGTTTCGAATAGTCAAACCGGTACACTTTCAAAATCACACCTGCCTAAATCATAAGTCGTTTTGCCGTTACTGACGCGAACACTTTGTGAATGATTTTATCTTACTGATGTGAATGTCACCATCTTCAAAGAATAACTCCATTTTCACTGCAGGGAATGACCCCGGTATTGAAACGCATCCAAATCTCTCCACTTCGATTTGTGTGGGTAAGGTCATCCCAGTAATCTTCGTTTCGCAAGTGCGAGCACCTAATTGGGCTCCAGTTTGAACAGTAGTATCTGCCCGAACATAGAAATCAATAAGAGTAGTTACTGTTGAAAGGTTGTCTTTTAACAGCAAAAGAATATGTATGAAATATCGGAAGTCGGTGGTTTGCGTTAGAAAAACATCGGACACCTCGGAGTGCACTTTAGTAGTTCAAAGACCAAATGAGTAAACATCGTTCTGCAGACATGCATCCATGTGACGTCACAGGGTCTTCGCGCTTTAGATAGAGTATGATGATAACTCTGTAATGTGTGAGAGTGGAACTGCACATTAGCAGCAATAGGAAGGAAGAAGCGTGGAAGATGGACAGCGTGAGCGGGCGCACCCAAAGTAGTGAGAGTTTGATGATTTTGCGCATCTATGACAAAAGCGGCTGCTACGGGCTGCTGGCGCTGCTGGCGGCTGCTATGGGCTACTACGGGCTGCCAGTGGCTGCTACGGGATGCCAGCGGCGGCTGCCTCCGCGGTATAAGGGTACCCTAACCAGCACACTGACATACTTTGATTACTCAATAGAATAAGAAATGCTGCCAGGACAGTGTCTCAACCGTTTGCTCGCCCACATTCTGAGTGTTTTTATGACAAGTCAAAAAATAGAACTTTAGAACCGACCTAACATCTTGCAGAGCAAGGCTGTTTTTCACAATAAAGGTTACTTGAATAAAATTGAACGATCGGTTGCCTTGATTGGAGATCTCGATCATAGAGAAACGAGGTGAAAAGAAACTTTACGAGCTTATGGAAAATCTTAATATTCTATAAAATCCTGATGTCTTGCTATGTAGGGCTCAATCTATATGCTACTTCTTCCAAAGTCCATTCAGAAAACTACATTCGTTTGCGGCCTAGTTGTAGTTACATTTCCAGTTGAGGTATAAGTACATACAATTCAATCCTTAACCTTTATACTGCCTCAGTTCGCATGAAACACCACAGAGGCAGCGCTCCAAGGGAAGCAGCTGCTTCTGTGAAGATCACGGTCACAACATGATGCACAGCCAGTTAACGACCGAGCAAGTCTAAAAAAACATATCGCAAATTAGCTGTGACTAAAACTCAAAGAAATCTGTTTGAAAAGAATTTTTCAAACGGAACAGAATAGTTGCTACTATTCAGAACCGAATATTCGTGTTCGAATAATTTATTCGAAATAATCGACTATTCGAATATTTGATAGTCGAATATTCGAGAAAGTCCAATTATTCGCTTATTTGAATACTCGAATAAATGAAAAAGTCCTGTATTCGAATAATTCGTTCATTCGACGACTTGGAAAAATGAGTTATTCGAATAAACGTTCATTTGAGGAGTTTCAATAGACAGTTATTTGCATATTCGGTTATTCCAGCCAACTCGAAAAACAATTATTCGAAAATTCGAATATTAAAGACCATTCATTCGAACATTCGATGTCAAAAAAACTTTAGCTGTTCTACATTGAGTGCCTTTATGTCCCTGATCGGTCAAACATACAAATGTGTGATCATATGACAGAATGTCTAGCAAGGTCCCCTTATGTCCCCTTATCAAGGCAATCGCGAGTAATGCCAGAGAATAGTGATGACAAGTCTTATGCATACGCAAATACCTCCAAGCTCATATTTGGGTGAAGAAGCAAAGCCGTCATTTGGCGCCACTTTACCGGACTACTGGTCCTCAAACAGCCTGTATAAGCATATGAGGGACCAGCAGTCTTTTAAGGCAGCACGAATTGGCAACAATCAATTTCTTCATCCAGAGATCTCCTTTTACCTTCCCAGCCTAACCGTTGCCTGCTTGTCAAAATACCTGAAAAATGCGTTAACCAGCGCAAGGCTAGAGCTAGGCGGTCGCGAGGGCCTGAGTCGTTTGACTGATGGCGGCAGCATGTATGTCAGTCACCATAACAAGGGAATGGTCAAAAGTCAAAGTGGCCAAACCAAACACGTACATAAAATCTGCGAAATTGAGCATATTGTTGCACTTCCAGCTCAGCTTTAGGCTTTAAGGATTCAAAGTAACCTAGTTGCTTGAGCCCACCATTGAGCCGAACATGGCTTCGTACGGCCAAACTTTCACTTTCACGCATGATTTCTTAGCAAAATAGGAGCCTTTAATGGCTTATAGTTTCGTCCAGAAAAGCGACAAGCAGATAAGAAAGACAGATTTAGATTCAACGCTTCATGCTGCATCTAATGGTTTGCAGCCTGTTCAGATTGGCCACTTCGACTTCTGACCATTCCCCTGTCAGATCGGCGCCTTTATAGTCAGGAGGCCTAAAAAACTAGGGTTAAAATGTCGCAGAGTTCATGGAGGAATAATTCTTTGAGTAGGCGTGTAGGTTGAACAATAATCATTTTGAGCCTAAGTAAAAGATATAGAGGATCCCTTGCAATAAAAGTGTAAACCTCAGAAATACAGCTAAAACAAAAAAAGAAAAGTGTGGAAAGTGTTTTGTGAAAATTCAATCCTACAATAGAAACTGTGAAACTCAGCGATTGATAATTTCCGACAAGTACGATTAGCAGCTAATATAACATTTGATTTAACTGGTTTGGCTTCGGCAAGGCGGGGCTCCGTGACCGGATCGAGGCTAGCTATTGGTCGCGCGAGTGAGACGCAGGTGCGTCGCTGGCGCGAGCGGCATCAATTACGTCACAAAGCCCCGCCTTCCCGATGCCAAGCAGTTGAATCAAAGGTTACAAATATCCATGACTTTTTTCTGGATTTAGATGTTCACAAAAATATTATGTAAACAATAGTGCGTCGAAGGCACCGTCCACCTAAAATCTCGACCCCCATGTTTTTGCCGTTCCAGGGCCTTCTCATACCCCTGATTCCGAATATCAAGTTGGAAATCCGTGAAAACCACGAAAACCCCCGTTTCCAGAACCCGCAGAGCGATTTTCTTCAGTACGGTGATTGTTTGGGCGCGCACGGATGGGCGGGATGAACGTCACGCCCACTCAAAGGGGAGGAGCCAACGGGCGAATCTGTCATCCGAACGATTTTTGAAGCAATTTTCTCACTTCGGAGCATAGGTGCGATAGGGAGAGCCGGGCTCTCCCCAGGTGAAGGGGGTCTCGGCTGTTCCCGACCTTCCAGGGTGAAGGGGGTATGTGAGTCTGGGGGGGGGGGGGGGAGGAGGAAGAGAGAAAAGGTAAAAAAGCGTCGTATGAAGGGCTCTAATTTCTACCTTATTTAGGCACAAAGTGAAAAAAATTCAAGAAATTTTAAAAGAAATTGAAAGATTTAAAAAAAAATGACTTTATGAAGATCTGTGCTCCTGTTTCATTGCATCAACAAAAAACGAAAGCAATAAGGTTCATCCTAAAAGATGTACAAGTTGGGAACAACTTACAATTCCTGCACATCATTATCAACAATATCGCTATCGCTGACGTTAGAGACAACAAGTTCGCTGCCTGAAAGATCTTCTTCTTCTTCCAAAAGGTCATCGGAGTAGAAGTAGAATTGGGTGAAAAAGCGTTCTAAGTCGAAAATGAATTTGAAACGTCCTTCTTCTCTAAGCGCTTTTGTGATTTTTTTTCCTGGCCCTCTGGTATTACCAGGAAAGTCAGCAGGTAGGTGACCAGTTTCTACATACCATCTTTTAGGATATTTCAAGAAGTCATACGGTGACGTCCTGTCTGGACCACTTATAGCAATCCTTTGAACAAAGTTTTTAGATAACAATATGTTTAGTAGAAGGTTGACAAACCTTAAGTAATTGCTTAGATGCTACCGTTGTGCGACTTCTGCGTTGTGTTCTGATAACAGAGTAGATAGAAAATCCCCTCTCCATTTCTGCCGTGCTAGTCGGAATGGGATCTAGCTTTGCTAGTAAGTCCATCAGATTTTTGCGGTAAGTAATGGGGAAAGAGCCAGATCGCATATGCTTTCGCAACACGGGAAGGAAATATTGCATACTTTTTTGGCCTTGTCGAACTCTGGCTTCACTTCCTTTGGCGTACGTCCTGTTAGCTGATGAGTAAGCTGCTCAACTTCATCTTTAACAGCATCTGCGGAGTAGCCGAAAAAAGTAGATACTATGCTGCGCGTTGGTTTTTTTTCTTCAATATCATAGGTCATAATGTCACAAAGCGAATAACTTCCAAAAGCATAAAGCACAGAGTTGGGTTCGCACTCCAGTCGGGATCTAAGAGCAGTAGCTATGCTTTGTACTAACACCTTCCTTTTGTTCATATCCATGTTTGTGTAGCACATCAGCAATGGACTTCCTGGACGTTTTCTCATTGAAACTAAGCAATCTGCTTGGATTCCTTATGTAGGAAATCAGAGAGTTTCGCTCAGTTGTCAACTCTGTATCAATGTCGACAACATTTTTGTCGGCGTAAGATTCTCCTTCTGCCTCGCTGTTGAACTGGAACACATGCGAGCCATCTGCGATTTTGTATTTTGTAAAGTATTCTGCCTGCCGTTTCCTCTTCAAACTGCCAGCCTTTTCAAAACATTGAGGGATATTTTAATAACATGTTATTCTTCTGAATGTCTTGAAGTTTTGATTCAATGAAACCAACCATTTTGAAACCAACCATTCTCTACGAATTAGGTAAGGTGATCTAGAGCGTTTTCACGAAAGTGACCTTCTTCAGCACTAGGTTTACAGAGTATAGATTCCAGAAATGGGCGGGTTTTTGTGTGAAGGTGTGTAAATTCACCAATCTCCCATAGTTTTTTGAGTGTGTGCTAATAATGATGGCATAACTGTCAATCAAAAGCGCATTTTTTACCAAAAAAACATAACCATATAACAACGATAAGCACGCTTAAATAGACGCGTTCGCTCACGTTCCCGTTAGTGCTGATAACGATGTTCAATCCACAGCACATTTTTTACTATTAGCTTGCTCCACTTCGCTCTTATTAGGTCGTCCCGAAAGTTTTTGGGCACGATTTTCAAAAACTCGTAACTTCTGATTTTTCCAACCGATTTGACTGCTTTCACTTTTATGTGAAAGGGTAATCATGCCCTTTATAATGACATCTCAGATGCTTAGTAATGATCATCTGTTGCATAGATAGGAGCGATAGAAGAAAAACGGTC